>ML777640.1:296246-400842 GCA_009831015.1 Picea engelmannii
CTTCTAGGATAACTCAATCCATAAAGCGTCTTCCCGTGAGGGATTTCACCATAAGGGGACCACTTTGGAGTTCATCCATTTGTACACCTTATCAATCATGATAAGACAATAATGAGTCATCTATATATTTTTCCAACAATGCACCATATACCAATGGAACCACATCGATCCATCTTCATCATGTATCAATGACAACTCATTGATCCATCTTCATCTATGCATTCTCAACAAGGACAATACATATTATATTACATCAATCATCAATCAATCAATCCTTTGACATCGATCAATCACTTGACATCAATAAATGACATCAATCAATCAAACCATTGGCATCAATGACAACATGATCCAACACATATGCTATCCCATTCTCAGTTTGATCATGCAATGTTGGATTTAATCACCAACTAGTACGTTCATTGAGAGAAGGTATTGTTTGCTTGTTGGTTTTCTAGATTTTTTAGCGAGTGTTGTTTGTTTACTTTACGTTGTCTTAAAAATTGGTACTGTGGCTGATAAAGGTCTTCGTAGATCATGTAGGATGAAAGGGTTTCCCCCAGAAGGATACAAACCCCTACCTCCTAACTCGCCTGAAGACACTTATCGTGAAGAGGTTGAAAATAATTCAAACATTGGGAGTGCTACTACTCCTTTGCTAGAAAATTCTGAGAGAGCATTGGTTACAGTTGAGGAAGGTTCCACCCTTCCCGTCAACCCAAATTTTTCATTTCCTCTTGATCCACTCCTTGTTTGACTGGACTCTTTGGTAACATTGTAGTAGAGTATTACCCTCACCTATCGTCAAGGCCATATAATCAATTAGATATGGAACTGAAATAACCAAATTTTAACAAAGAATACACTACCCCTTTCTGTTCTACTGAAATGGTAGATCCACATCAAACTCATGTTCATTCTATATGGATAAATCCATCAGGATGAGACCTTTATGAAAAAATTAATTTTAGCTGACCACCTTTTAACCCTACACATGCCTCTACCACTGTTGATGCAGAGGCGGGACCATCAGGTCAACCCATCGACCATCCCGTCGAACCAACAGTTAATATTGCTACCACTTTAGGGCAATTCCAAAGTGAAACAGGAGTTGTGTTACCCATTCAATTGCAAATTACATTGACATTTACACCTTGCATCCCTCTTCAAGATACAACTTTGTATACTCCATAGAACCTTGTTGGGACATCTTCACATTACATAATGAAAAACCCTGCCACACCACTAAACCCAACTGCGGGTCAAATCCCTACCCAGGGGAAACCATCCTCCAACATGCAAATTTCGACTGGGGGGACACCCCCTCTTACCGTTCATATCCTAGTTTCTACCCAACAAATGGAAGGGGGACAATATCAACCTTCATTGAATGGAAACCCCCCACAATCCTGGGGACCACCCAAACATGGTCAGTTCCATCAACCACATTAGGGAGGTCCATCAAAACCCAACCCGCAAGGAGGAATCTCAAATCCCAATCCTTTTTTACTACATTCTAGAAAACCTTTCCTGGGAGTCTCGAATCCCACTTGGGGTCCTCAAGGTCAATCATATTTTCCTCCCCAAGGGCCAAAAACTTACCCTCCTTAGGGTCAACCTAGTTACCCTCCTTAAGGGAAACCTGGTTATCCACCTCAAGCGAACTATCCTCCCTCGGTTTACACTGGTTATCCTCCCTAGGGGAAAATGGGTTTCCCCTCTCCATTTATGCACATTCGTCAATAAATAAATCCTACCTATGTTGGTCAACAAAAACAACACATGGGAGGGCCTGCTAGCTACAATTATCCACCTCAACTAGTTTACGACCCTACTGGTGTCCCCATGCCACACCGGTATCATCCACAGGTCAATCGACAACTATTGTTCTTAGCCACTCTAGATCTATTGAATCTTTTGAGATTGACAAATGATCCCATATTACATTCTCTATTTTGGCCAGTTATTCCTGCTAAATTGCCTTTTGATATTCTGAAATTTGACGGTAAACATGGTGAAGACCCTAATAACCTTGTTATGACTTTTCATCTATGGTATTCATCAAATTCACAAATGGATTATTCTATCTGGTTACATCTTTTCCAGCATACACTTACGGGTACAATGACTAAGTGGTACATTAAATTACAACGTGGAACTTTTCAAGCTTTTAATTCACTTTCCATGGCTTTCCTCATGCACTTCCAATTACCTATCCGCTACAAAACCAGCACAAAACTTTTGACCTCCCTTCATCAAACCAACTTCGTACATATTTCTATGCATATTAATGAGTGGAGGTGATGATGACAGATGATCAAAAAAACCATTCCTGACTAGTTGTTGGTTGAATGGTTCACCAAATATCTTTTTCCTTCGATCGCTCATGATGTAGCCATGGGTGGTGTCGTTACAGAAGAGGAAGCCATTGCTCGTGCCCAGTATCTGGACTTGGTTTATTCCCAATCCAGTACTTTGTATGAATTCATTCCAAACGCTCCCCGTCCATCAAATGATCCATCAAAACCATCCTCCACCGCTCACGTAGATAGAGTTATCAGTTCTGTCAAAACCCAGTCTAGTTCACAGTCGACCGACATGACCAATCATTCAGTCACTACCCACACTACTGGGTCGAATTCACTTTCATCAAACTCCCCCCCGACTCAAATATTCGAGGCGAATTCAATTCAATATGTTTCTCCACGACAATGATAAGGGAAGAATAAAACTAAGAATAAACCAAAGAAAAACAATAATCAAACCGAAATTGAAAAAACAAAAACACAACCACCTACTACTAAGAAACAACCACAGCACAAACTGAAATTTCCATGTCTCATTTGTGGTGAAGATCACTACACACGAGATTGTACGCATCGAGATGAAGTTGCCAAACTTTTTAAAGGAAATTCTCAACCCATTGTATTGACACATCATTTTATACAACAACAGTCATTGGTTTCCCAAGCTCCTGCACCTCCGATAGGAGGTAATCCCAATGATCCTCCTAACAAGGAAGCTTCATCAAGTGCACAGATTTACATTTCTAATGGTATAGATTTTACCACTCGTACTACGACATACGACACACCTCCAGGTAGAACTGATAAGGAAAAAGTAACTACAAGTACTACATCAAATCCACCTCCTAATATAGTTACTGCTCCATTTGGGCCACTCCGGATTGATAAACCTAGCTTTGTCTCTATTATACGCCCTCCCAAGAGAACAATTCAAAATTCAACCTTTAATCCAAAATCATGTGTTCATCAAAATGAAAACATCGTTGAACATTTGGCTCAAGCACCTTGTGCTACGTCAGATCTCGAAGTTCTACAACACTACCCTAGCCAACGTAGGACTCTCTTGGTAGCCATCAGAGCTATACATCCCAATTCATCTAACAATGTCATGTTTAACCTGGATAATTTTAAATCATGACTCTCTCACTAACTCACTTTCCAAATCGATGTCGTTGTTTATAATCAACATATTCATCACACGATATTGGACGAGGGGGAATCCACATGTGTCATGTCTTTGGCTTGCTGGAAATTCCTTAAATCACCTAATATCAATCAATCTCCCACCATGTTACGAGCATTTGATGGAAGGGGTTCTGACCTCATGGATTATTAAAATCCTTAGCCATTCAATTGGGAGGAAAAATTGTTTCCATAGTTGTTGAAGTAGTCGATGCTCCCATCGATTATAACTTGTTTCTAGGGAGAGGTTGGTTCTATGCTATGATTGTTGTCTCTTCATCATTTTTTCAATGCATCCAATTCCCTTATCAACGTAGAACTGTAACCATCGATCAATTGGATTACTACACCCCTGACGCTCGCACTCACACTACCAACAACATTCCTTTTCTGGGAGACTCAAAAATCTCCTATGAAAGCATTGGGGTATGTCTCTTGAAATATTCTTCACTCATGGGTATGTTACCTACACATATCCCTCCCACTATGCAACATATCGCAACGGTTAATGTGATTTTGACCATGGCACATCAATCCTTTGAATCATTTTATCCTTGGACCGTGCCTAGTCCTTTAGAATTCGATACACTAGGTGACACCATGCCACTTAGTCCTGCAGAGGCTGAATACGACACCATCTAGTATGCCTCTCCTTCAATGGATGACCATCATCTACTGGAATCTACGAACTATTCATTACCATCCTGGTTAGATTCCATATCCTCTACTTTCGATTACATCCTTACATATTTTTCCATCAGATGAATCTATTATGGAAATGATTAGTATCTAGGAGGCACTATGGGACGACAACCACCATCGATCGTCCTTTGTTCCCAGTTTAGATGACATAGAAAAAGATATTTCATCTATCTTTCCTAGTGGACTCTCCCTAATATCTAATACTCACTCGGGATACCATCTCTAAGGGGAGTTTGGGAAACATCTCTTCCACAATTACTGTTGACGTATCCATTAAAGAAGGTATTGTGAAAAACATAGAACTAGGTGCAAATTGTTCAGCTGAAGAAGTTGAAACTTATACTGCCTTGTTTAAAGAATTTTGCGACATCTTCACCTGGAGTTACGAAGAAATTTCAAGGATTGATCCACTGATCATTGTGCATTAAATCAAAACTTACCTAGGAGTTAAACATGTGAGACAGAAACTTCGCTCGATCCATCCTAAGAAGACTGCGACAATCAAGGCAAAAGTAGAAAAACTTTTGAACTCTAGTTTTATTTATCCTATCCCTTTTGTCAGAATACGTTTCCAATATCATTCCCATCACCAAGAAACAAGGGACCATTCTTGTTTGTTTCAATTATCGAGATCTTAATAAGGCTTGTCCCAAAGACAATTACCCTACACCCTTTATCGACCAAATTATTGATAATTGTGGTGGAAGTGTCATTTTCTCTTTTATGGATGGATTTTTTGGATACAACGAGATCAAAATTTTACCAACTGATCAACATAAAACAACCTTCATCTTCCCTTGGGGGAATTTCGCTTATCAAAAATTACCATTTAGCCTTAAAAATGCTAGAGCCACTTTTCAGTGGGCCATGTTGTATGCGTTGCATGATATCAAACATATTGTTGAACCTTATTTCGATGACTTACCCACTCACCTGTCTCGTCGACGATACCACATTGGTCACCTGTGATTCATCTTTCTTCGATGTCAGTTTTACAACATACATTTGAACCCCCATAAATGCATCTTCGTTGTTGAATTAGGGAGACTTCTTGGATTCATAGTCTCCAAACACGGGATTAGGGTGGATCGCTTAAAAGTCAAATCCATTCTCTCTTTACCTCCTCCCAACAACTTCAATCAACTGCAAAGTGTTCAAGGGAAGGAAAATTTTATTTGTTGTTTCATTTCCAATTATGCCGAAATCACTAAAGGATTCATGAGATTGTTGCAGAAATATTCCCCTTTCATCTGGGATGCCACAACTCAACACTCATTTGATTCTCTTAAGAATTCCTTAATGAACACACCCCTTTTTCACCCACTATATTATGTGATGTAGGAGCATCGCTCCAACCCAACAACATGCTAGCTAGCAAGCTCATTCAGTTCGCATTCAATGGAGGACAGAGGTGCCAACCCTCTCATTTTCAAAATTTGAATTTGAATTAAATGTTTGTAAGACTACAGATCTAGATCTGATTTAGACTAGAAATCCATTGAATGCAATTCAATGTAAATTAATGACAGTAGGGAATTCTCTATCTGTGGGATTTTTTATTTCAGTCTGGGTTCTTTGTGGCTTAATGCAAGGGGTTGCATGACAAAGTACTAAGTACTCTGTAAGCCAGTGAAAGAGTGCACATCTAAGTTCTTTGTTGAATTCAGGAAAGAATGTGCGATGAGGGTGCACCAGAGAAGTCATTAGCTCAAGGGAGAAGCCTCAAGGTTACTGAATACCTTGGAAGTAGGACTACATAGAGGAAGGCACATGAAGAAAGTAGAACTACTGAAGGTTATGTAGAGCTCTGCTAGGTGGGCATTGAGCGAGTGCCAAAGCGCACCAGGAGAAATCTGTTTCTAGTTCATAGAGAAGACAAGTATTCAGGAGGATACACTCACAGAGTTGTTGAACACTCTATAGGCTCAACAAGGTGTGCTTGAGCAGAAGTGATCCGAATTATTTTCGACACGAAATGAGATCGGAGATATAATAAATAAATGCACAGAGATATCACGGATATTCAATAATATAACATAAATGTATCAGAGATGCAACCATAAACACAGATATACAGTAATACACGATTTCTATTAATGAAAGAAATGTACAGAGACTGTAAAAATACAAAGTGAAAGACTCACTAGAATGGTGGCATCTTATATCTGAGAAGAGATGTGATGGCTACTCGCATTCGCAAGAAGATGAGTACAATGAGGCTCTGAAGGAATTTTTACAATAAATAGGAATGCCCAAAACCCTAGACATCCAAAAACCTAACCCTAGGAGATGAAGCGCCAAAAGTCATGTGGGCCCCATTTGGGTAAGTTAGTACATCAACTTCCTGGGGTCGTAACTTTTGCATACGATCTTCGTTTTAGGCGTATGATAGCTCGTTGGAAAAGTATCGTCGAGGAGATTCATTTTGGGGGATCAATCATGTCTTTATATATCACTAAGAACCTCGATATCGAAAAACATTCATTTAGGCCCTCAAAATGGCCCTGGAAGTTAAAACCTACTAAGAATAGTAAATTGCCAAAATTACTAGAAAATTGTTTTGAACCAGTCAGAAAAGGTGGGTGGCCACCGATATCCACCTGGATCAATATTCCCTCCTTAGGAAGTAATGGTCTCCATTGCGTTGAGTTCCCGGGGGGAGAGGTAAAATCATTTGCTAGATCTGCATCTTAGTGAGCTTCTTGTATTGCTGGAGACATCGCGCTGCTTAGTTTGTGGAAGTCTATCATGAACCTGTTGAAGCTGAGGTTGTTAAACAAGTCGAGCTACATGAGAGGAAGGTGTGCAAAAGGAATATTTTTTCTTTGTTGCAACCTTGTTGACCTGCTTCTGTTGGATAGAAGGTGTAGGGGGCGAGGCTGTAGTGGTTGCAGTGTCCTTCTGTTCCCCTTTTGAACATATTGTGAAGAAGCTGAATTTTGTAGTATGAGATACTACCTTGCGAAACTTTTTAGGTGGAACAATAGTTGGAACTACCTCTGGTATTCTTTAGAGATGACCCCCCAAAGTAACAATGAAACTGCGAGGTCGAGACTCCTAAACAACATGGTGTCTCCACATATATGGTTGGCCCAAGAGAACATCACAGACATCCAGTGGGGCAACATCACATAATGCCTCATCCTTGAAGGGTTGGATGCCATATGACAATCTACACTATTGGTTAACACGGAGATATCGTCCTTGCCGAAGCCACCTGATGTTCTATGGCTGCGGGTGTGGTGTTGTCGACAATCCCAACTATTTGATGACCTCTGCTGAGATGAGGTTTTTCTGGATTCTGCTATCAACAATAAAATGCAGCGGGATCCCCTTCACCCACATCTGTGAATGAAAAAGGTGCTCCCCCTCTTCAGGATCTGTTGGTTCTTCTGGTTGAACTACTGTGATCACTACAATAGCAGTGGGGTCTGCATCAATGATCTGTTCTTTAGCAGTATTTTCAGAATCAGATTCTGAATCAGGGTTCGTCTCCTTGTCTTTGATCTCCACCACCAATGACTGTTTTAAGCGACATTCATCAGTCTTGTTCCATGGGTTTTGTGGAAATCACACCATTTTCAGTGTCCTTATTTGTCTTCCCGTGACCCTTATTTTCGTGTGTCTTGGACTAGTTTTCGTGGGACTGTTTGTTAGGGTCATCTTTGTCATAATTTGGTTGTTGCAGATTTGCAGACCCGAATTCCCGTTTGTTCTGGTGCTTGAATTTCTACTCAATTTTAACAACATATCAATAAGCAGCACCGAGTGATGAGATGTCCAGAAAATCCATTTCAGTATGGATGTATCTGTGTAGAGCCCCATGGTATTTCAGAACCAAATGTCGGTCAAAGTATTTGATACCCAGCTTGGTGCACAAGGTATGGAAGGTATTGGTGAACTCTAGAATTGATTGGCCCCTCTCTTGCTGTAGTGTGGTCCATCTCATGTAGTGGTCCTCATAGTTGCCAACAGGGTAATACTATTCCTTTACCACATCCACACAAAAAATCCCAAGTGGGATCGACCCCATATATTCTAGACTCCTATGTGGAACGTTTCTCCCAGTAAGTTTACCACCAATTTTTGACATGAGGGAGAGCTTTAAGGAGTGTGAAGGTGATCTTTTCTTTGTCAAAAAAATTGTGAACAGAGAAATAACCTTCTAGCAGAGTTAACCATTTTTCTAGGGCTTCTGCATCTATCTGTCCTTCAAATACAGGAATATCAAAATTAACTTGTATCTTGAAAGGCGAGGTGCCTCCAAAGTAGATTCTTGATGAAGATGCGCCTGATGCTATCGACAGGCATTTAAGGATGTGGGAAAAATTCTCCATCATTTCGTCCCTATGTCGCATGAGATCTTGCTCAAGCAACAAATTGATAGGATTGTCTGCTCCATCGTTTTTCTTTTCTTCCGCCATTGAGGGTTTCTTGGGTGTGCGAGAGTTATTGTCTTCAAGAGATACAATATCAAGACCCAACTTGCTATACTCGGACCTCGTCAGGGACATTCACTGAAAAAATGATCAAGAGCAGCCTGCTCTGATACCATTGATCTAAATTATTTTCAGCACGAAATGAGATCAGAGATATAATAAAGAAATGCACAGAGATATCATAGATATTCAATAATATAACAGAATTGTATCAGAGATGCAACCATAAACACAGATATACAGTAATACATGATTTCTATTAATGAAAGAAATGTACAGAGACTGTAAAAATACAGAGTGAAAGACTCGCTAGAATGGTGGTAGCTTATCTCTGAGAAGAGACGTGACAGCTACTCGCATTCGCAAGAAGATGAGTAAAATAAGACTCTGAAGGAATTTTTACAATAAATAGGAATGCCAAAAACCCTAGAAATCCAAAAACCTAACCCTAGGAGATGAAGCGCCAAAATTCATGTGGGCCCCGTTTGGGTAAGTTAGTACATCAACTTCCCGGGGTCGTAACTTTTGCATACGATCTCCATTTTAGGCATTTGATAGCTTGTTGGAAAGGTATCATCGACGAGATTCATTTTGGGGGCTCAATAATTCCTTTGGATATCATTGAGAACCTCGATCTCAAAAAACCTTCATTTAGGCCCTCAAAATGGCCCTGGAAGTTAAAACCTGCTAAGAATAGTAAATTTCCAAAATTGCCAGAAAACTGTTTTGAGCCAGTCGAAAAAGGTGGGTGGCCACCGATATCCACCTAGATCAATCCTCCCAAGAAGGCACAAACATCCCTTTGAGGAACGAAAGGACGAAAACCTTTGGGGTCTAAGAGAACTTATTTCAAGTTCCAAAGCTCAGGAGGTCAAGCGCCGAAGTGTGCCAAGAGTGCACCAGAATTCTTCGAAGGATACAGAGGGCCAAGTCCCTAGAGGATGAGAAATATGAAATCTTAGAAGAGATAGCACAAGGAGTGTGCAAGAGTGGACTTATTCCAAGTCTCGAAGCTCAGGAGGAATAGTGCCTTTGCGCACAAAGTTCCAACAGAAAGGAGCAGCAGGCCGAGACACTTCGAGGTCCAAGCCACAAAAAAGTCCAGGAAGGATAGAACACCAGCACGCAAGGATCCTGCAAGGAGTTGCAAAGGTTGAGAAACCCTCTCGAGGTTTTAGAGTGAGAAAATCTCAGGAGAGATAGTGCAAATCCGCATGCAGAGTGCAAGTATGCAAAGGGTCGAAGTCATGTTTCATTGACAAATATCAGTAGGTAAAGCGCATCGATAACCAAATTCACCAGGGTTCGAAGGAGGATCGAAGGCCGAGACCTTTGAACATATTAAAACTTCCAAGTCAAGGAAAAATTCCAAAGATCAGGAGGAGGAGCATCTGCATCCATAGGATCAGCTGCGGGAAAGGGGATATAGACCATCTGATCTATATCAAGGAAACAAGGAGTGCATAGAGGATAGGAGATCAAATCCAGATGTGGGATCTGAGTGCGTGGATCAACAACTATTGATCTGGAGGTAAGGTGCATGCACCTTAAACGTTTGAAGGCAAATAGAAGAGCAGACTTTGAGAAGTCCTGAAATCATCGAGACCATCCATCGTGAGAGGTAATAGGTGGAAACAAATCTAGGGTGTTCGTGGAACTAGACATTGGGATATTTGTAAGGAGAAGAGGAACAAACTCGCAAAAGGTGAAATCATGAAATCATTCTGGACCACTAGATCTGGGGTGACAGGTGGCG
Source organism: Picea engelmannii (assembly GCA_009831015.1). NCBI lineage: Eukaryota > Viridiplantae > Streptophyta > Pinopsida > Pinales > Pinaceae > Picea > Picea engelmannii. Next base: position 306,632 of record ML777640.1, read on the forward strand.
GATACCCACACACATCAGAGGATTGAGCACCGAGAGAATGAAGGTGAATATAGGAACAAATACCTAGGGAGATGGGAGCCAAAATGATCCTAGCCATCCATCTAGAAGGGATGTGTGGCAATAAATCAAAATGTTGTTGACTCACGCATCAAAGAAGTCAATGGGCACAATTTTAAGAACTCGTGATTTAATCCGAGCTGTCATATTGCAGTAGAAACCATGACCATTGATATGGAGTGGATATCGAAGAATCAGGAATCGGGAGAGAAGGGAGGAAGTTGCCTCCAAAAGTCCCAAAATGCGAAGTCCCGATTCAGATGAGAAGATCTGAACCATCAAATATTGGAACGCCAGGAGCCATTGATCTAACGTAGGAGAATTTCAGGATTCCAGGGAACAGAGAGTTGAATTTGACTCACGTTCATTTCTCTGACACACGAAATCGTGAAATGATCACAGTCATCGATCGAGGAAAGCGCAGGACCGTCAGATTTGGTCTTAGGGAGGATTCGGAAATCGGGAGATTGGGACTCAAGAGATTTGGGTGACTTGGAACAGAACACCCAAGGTTGTGAAGCATAAAGCACCTTTTGTTAGGCATGTGGTCACAACCTACAATTGTGTGAGGGAATCTAACACCTTGTGCTCGTTCGCGTAGGTGGGGTTTCATTAGGACCTATGGATCAGATAACAGGATTCCAGCAGGGAATCAAAGAGCTGCTCCAGCTCATAGATAGATTGAATGATCCAATGACTGGGAGGTCAGCAGCCCCTGTCATGTCAGAGGTAGGGGGTCTGCATCAAGGGGAGGGTTTACATAAAGTGGTATCAGAGTGGAATTTTGTCTGAATATTTCAGGCGAAAATAATTGAAGGAGAAATTCTGGTAACATCAGGTGGTATCAAGAGTTCAATTTTCTTGCATGCAGTGGGTGAAGGAAGACAGAGTATTGATACTCTGTGCCTAGAGATTTGTTTTCAAGAAAGCAGTAGACATTTGAAAACCAGGTGAGCTGTAGGAGAAGCTGGATATTCTCTCGGTTGCAGAGTGAATAGAAGACTTACCAGGAGGGCATGTAGAAGGTAGAAGGAAGATGAGGATGGCTACTGAAGGCCATAGGAGTGGTCAAGGCAAGGACCGCTAGCAGAAAAGTATGGCTGAGATGGATAAAGAGCTCAATGAGGTATGGGAACAAATGGAGAGGCTTGGATTTAAAATGCAACAGGATGCGAAAGTGCATTGGGTGTATGAATGGCCCATGAAGAAGAAGGTAAAATGGTCGATTAAGAAATTGTTGGCCAGAGGATAGGAAAGGTTTTTAAGAGGATGGTTGAGGTATGTTGAAAGCCTCAGAGATGAAGAGGAAGTGGTTCACATATGTGATCCAGAAGCTGGGAAGAGTCTCAGTGATGATGAGGAGAAGAGGTTAGAGAAGGGTCTCAAAAGTTGCCAGGTGGGAAATGAGATGAGATCATTGGAGGATCTCATAGACTGCTAGATGGGAAGGACATAAATACCATATTGTCAAGTGGGCAAGGGATACGAGAAGAGATTGTTTGACAGTTCTATGAACTTAGAGGTGAGTTCATATCAGCAAGAGGAGCTGACAGAGGAGGGTCAGAAATAAATTATGATCATTGGAGGAATTGAGGTATTCCTACCAAAAATCCCAGTTGAGGCCAGATCTTGTGTTGCAGAGGCAACAACAGAAGAAGGACATACAACAGTGACTTTCATAGAGGGAGAAGAGAAGAATCATACATTGATGTTTTCCCTAGCAGAAGGAGAAGAGAATTCAACAAAATTACTCGAAATTTTTAGCCAGGAAGCTGAACAAGGGATAACTAAAGTATTGGAGGTTGCAGAAGAAGAAGTAGAGGAGGAAGGAGAAGACAACATAGATTTTGCGGATCTGTGCGAAGAATTGGAATCCCTAGAGATAAGGGTAATGGTGAAAATTCATCACATCCAACAGATCAGGTTGGAGATAGATGAAGCATACCAGTCCAAGGATAATCTGGAGGAGGCTAGAGATATGCTAGCAAGGGAGCTAGAAGAAGCTAAGTTGTCAGAAGGAGAGGTTGAGCAGTAGCTCAGTGATAATACTGCAGAACTGCAGTTTACAGCAGGGTGGCAAGCTAAGGCCACAACATATGAAGAAAATAGCAAGGAGGATCAAGTTGATCTACCCATTATAAAGAAGGAAATTCAGGCGAGAAGACTTCTAGAGAGCCATCCATTGGAGGAACTGGACGAGGTGATTGAAAAGATAAGAAAGTTGATGTTGAGGTCAGCAGCAGGAACTTCCAGCAAGTGGAAGCTGAGAAGAAGGAAGCTTGCCATAGTAGTAGGGAAGAAGAAACAATAGTGACAACAAAGAAGTGGAGCAGATGGAAAACTCCAAAGAATAGTTTGGGATCCAGGTGGATTTCAACAGAGCCGAGAATCTCATGAGAAGGAGCTCATGAATTTTTCATAGCAGTGGAGTATGATGCAGGAGCATCGCTCCAACTTAGAAACGCGCCATCTAGCCAGCTCATTCAACATGCATCTAGTGGAGGAGAGAGGCGCCAACCCTCTCGTTTTCAAAATTTGAATTTGAATAAATGTTTTTGTAAGGATGCAGATCTAGATCCGATTCGGACTAGACAGCCATTGAATGCAATTCAATGTAAATTAATGAGAGTAGGTATCTTGGAGGGAAGAGCTCAAGGATCCCCCTTTTGTAAAAATATATTTTGTATCTAGATTCATTAGGGATAGAATAGATTAGAATAGAGGAAGAGAAGAGAGAGACGAGACTTTGTAGAAGTATGAGCTTTTGAAAACACTTATAAACAAACATTCTGAGATTAATACAAAGAGTAGTTTTTCCCGCATGAGAATCTTTATGTATTTATGTGTATTTGAATGAATGTATTTTATGATTTTATATGCATATGTTGTAGATGTATGTTAGACTCCATCTATAGGGATAGAATTATCTATCTATGGGATTTCTGATTTCAGTCTGGGTTCTTTGTGGCTTAATGCAAGGGGTTGCATGACATAGTACTAAGTACTCTGTAAGCCAATGCAAGAGTGCACATCTGAGTTCTATGTTGAATTCAGGAAAGAATATGCTAGGAGGGAGCACCAGAGAATTCATTAGCTCAAGGGAGAAGCCTCAAGGTTATTGAATACCTTGGAAGTAGAACTGTGCAGAGGAAGGCACGGGAAGAAAGAAGAACTACTGAAGGTTCTGTAGATGGCTTCTAGGTGGGTATTGACTGAGTGCCAGAGCACACCAGGAGAACTCTATTTCGAGTTCAGCGAGAAGAGAAGTGTCTAGGAGAAGACACTGACAGATTTGTTGAACACTCTGTAGGCTCAGCAAGGTGTGCTTGAGAAGAAGCTTCCAAGAAGGCATAGACATCCCTTTGAGGAATGAAAGGAGAGAGACCTTTGAGATCTGAGAGAACATGTTTCAAGTTCCAAAGCTTAGGAGGTCGAGCACCGAAGTGTGCCAGGAGTTTACTAGAATTATTCTAAGGACGCAGAGAGCCAAGTCCCTAGAGGTTGAGCAAGTTGAAAGCTCAGAAGACATAGCACAAGGAGTGTGCAAGAGTGGAATTATTCCAAGTCCCGAAGATCAGGAGGAATAGTTCATTTGTGCACAAAGTTCCAATAGAAAGGAGCATCATGTCGAGACATTTCAAGGTCCAAGCCACAGACAAGTCCAGGAAGGATAGCACACTGGCATGCAAGGATCCTTCAAGGAGTTGCAAAGGTTGAGAAACCCTCTCAAGGTTTTAGAGTGAGCAAAGATCAGGAGAGATAGTGAAATGCCACATATAGAGCACAAGTATGCATAGGGCAGGAGGTAAAGCAGAGTGAGACCTAAAGTCACTAGGGTTCAAAGAAGGATCAAAGGCTGAGACCTTCAAATGTTTGAAAAATTCCAAGTCAAGGAAAAATTACAAATCTTAGGAGGAGGAGCATCTGCAGCCGTAGGATCAGCTGTGGGAGAGGGGATCTGGACCATCTAATCTACATCCAGGAAATGAGGAGCACGTAGAGGAGAGGATATTAGATCTAGATGTGGGATCTAAGCACGTGGATCAACAACTGTTGATCTGGAGGTAAGGTGCACACACCTTAACCGTTTCAAGGCAAACAGAAGAGCGAACTTTGCGAAGGCCCAAAATCATCAGGACCATCCATCGTCAGAGGTGACAGGTGGCAACAGATCTGGGGTGTTCGTGGAACCAGACATCAGGATATTTGCAAGGAGTAGAGGAACAAACTTGTAAAAGGTGAAATCAAGAAATCGTTCTAGACCATTGGATCCAGGGTGACAGGTGGTAGAGATCCACACACATCAGAGGATCGGGCACTAGGAGAACGAAGGTGAAGACAGGAAAAAATACCTGGGGCACTAGGAGCCAAACGATCCTAGCCATCCATCGAGAAGGGATGCATGGTGAGAGATCGACATTTTGCTAACTCACGCATCAAAGAAGTCAACGGGTAGAGTTTTAAGAACTCGCAAGGCCCGAACTCACGATTTAATCTGTGCCATCAAATTGCAAGAGGAACCATGACCATTGATCTTGAGCAGATATCGAAGAAATCAGGAGAGAAGGGAGGAAGCTGCCTCCAAAAGTCTCGAAATGTGAAGTCCTAATTTGGATGAGAAGATCTGAACCATTGGATCTTGAAGCGCCAGGAGTTGTTGATCTAACGCAGGAGAATTTCGGGATTCCGAGGAATGGAGAGTTGGAGTTGACTCACATTCATTTCCCAGACATAAAAAATCATGAAACAATCACAGTCATCAATCGAGGAAAGCGTAGGACCTTCAGATTTGTTCTTAGGGAGGATTCAAAAATCGGGATATCGGGACTCAAGAGAGTTGGGTGACTTGGAACAGAACACCCAAGGTCGTGAAGCACGAAGTGCCTTTTGTTAGGCATGTGATCACAGCCTGTGATCACATGAGGGAATATCGCACCTTGTGCTTTTTCACGTAGGTGGGGTTTCATTAGGACCCGTGGATCAGATAACAAGATTCCAACGGGGAATCGAAGAGTTGCTTCAGCTCATAGATAGATTGAACGATCCAGTGACCGGGAGGTCAGTGGACCCTGCCGAGGTAGAGGTAGGTGGTCTGCAACAAGGAGGGGGTAGGCATCATTATGCAAAGGACTATATCATTTATTTGGTTTCCTCCACTTCCACTATTGATATGGTGTTAGTACAGGAGGATGCAGACGACACCGAACATGTGATCTACTATCTGAGTAAAAGTTTATTAGGTCCCAAACTCTGGTATTCACATGTCAAAAAGTTGGCTTTGGAAACAGTTATTGTTGTTTAGATATTTCACCATTACATTATGTTACACACTACCATGGTCATCGCAGACTTGAACCCCATGTACCAAATCTTTATTCATCAAGTACTTGGGGGAAAATATTCCAAATGGATCGTCATTCTCCAAGAATTCGATCTCGAGTTTCCCAAATCCAAGGCTAAGAAATCGTTGGTTTTTGCGGAATTAATTTGTGATCTTCCTTATACTTATGAGGATATTGAGCCCAAAGATTTCCTTCATGATGAATCCTTTTTCCTTATTAGTACTTCTAATCCATGGTATGGAGATATTCTTCTCTATCTCCAAACCCAACTTTTTCAACCTAGCAGTTCACGTGATGAACATTGTCGAATTAGACACCACTCAAAACACTACCTTATCATTGGTGACACCTGGTACCACTGTGGAATTCATATTGTCTTACAACGTTACTTAACCGATGAAGAGGATGAACAATTTTTAAATGACTTTCACCTTGTATCTTGTGGCGATCATCTTTCTGGGATGGCTACATCCCAAAAAATTCTACGTGTCGGTTATTTTTGGACTTCTATATTCAAATATTTCATTGACACCATTAAAAAATGCCCACCCTATCTGATATTTTAGAGGAAAGCATGTACCCACTGTTATTGGGTAAATTGGTATATGCGGACATGAACTGATCCCCCTAGATCCACCTAGATCTAGAACAAAACGAGACGGAACAAGACGCTTTCCCTAAGTTGTGATCATTGAGTTTACTACCAAAAGAGGAATAGATAGCATACCTTATGAATCGCTTCCTTATATATTTGTTGTCCCTGCTTCACTCCAGTGCTCTTATGGAATCAAATCTGTGATAACACAAACCAACCAACGTGAAAGCAACAATAGTAGAATTCAATGACAACCTAAACATGTGATCAAGGAATCATGTAATAAAATACTAATCATTTTATGGGAAAGAGACGTGCCACCATATTATATTAATGAAAAAAGTAGAAGATACAACTAAATTGCCTTGATGTCACAAGTTCCCTTTTAGTGGTCCTTCATTCCAACACACACACACACTTTCTCCAAAATTTGCATGAAGATAATCCACAAAATCTTGATAGACAAATGGAAGCCTCAAGCATCACTAGGAATAGGATTCTTCACACAGTTTTCAGCCTATTCTTTCATCAATTCTCTACTTAATCTTGCTTAACCTTTTCCATGAGAATCCCATGATTATATAGGAGAAGGTGAAGTGGTTAAAGGGATGAGGATGATCCCACCAAATCAGATAAACCAATAGGATGGCAACCATATGGACGCCACCTAACATTCTAGAAGATTCCCCTTCTAGAAACTTCGTGAAACCTCTTTCCTCTTTTAGCTTTGGAACACCGCTACACCCTGCCTATGTAGAAACCTATGGAAATCTTGTGGGCCAGCTATAGAGCAGCCTGTGGAAATCATATATTTCTACACTGTGTAATATATGCAACCTACAGACCCTTTCTAAAAAGTAGTCTTGTAGAGGAGGAAAGAAGTTTCTTTTCTCAGGCAAAAATTCATGTTGGGAGCCTTAACACATGTTTTGAAATCATCATTAGGGTGACCAAAATAATGTGTAACAGAATGCCCCCCAAAGTATAATGTTGGAACTCATGATAGCCGAAATACTTTGTAAAAATGTATGTGTGTGTCGGGAACAAGGAGTGCACCAATTGGGAACCTGCAAACAATCAATCATCCGCACAATATTATACCATGTCTGAAGTAGGCATTCCCATGTTCAGACTATAAATGATTGAAATCATAAGTATAATCCATGGCCACCAATTATACATGTGGATCCATGTCATCAAGATTCTACATAGCCACCAGGAATACACTGTGGATCTATGTATTGGAAAACTCAGATGCAGACATAGCCACGAGACATACAAAGTGGATATATGTGTCAATTCAAATCACAAGTACTCCATTGCAACTTGAATAAAAAATGATTAGTTCCAGGGTATTCAATCCGGTCGTCCATTAGTACGAATCTAGCCATGTGATTACATGTGTTGAAGTTGAACATGGTTAGAAACCACTGGATTACCAGTCTTTAATGAAAACCATTAACAAGTGCGAGGGAAATCACCATTGATGTCAATGACTCCCAAGGTACAATAGTACAATCCAACGAGTGAAAATAGATGAGATGAAGTTGAACACTCAATGGAATCTCTCTATCAGGGATCAATGATGTAAATCCACTAGCGAAAGTGAAGAAACCTTCCATTGAGGCATGCATGCTCTAAGGCACTAAATAATTTCTAAGTCTTGTTCCTGGATAATGAGCTGAAGTCAACAGGAAAAGACTCGTCATAGGAGGGCCTTGATGTATCCCCCATCAAATGACACGAAATAAGTAATAGATTTAGGGTAGAGAAAAGTATGAACATGATATGAAACTGACACAAGGAAGGCCGACATGGTAGGAATTGACAATTGCAGATGGTCGACTCAATATAGGGCTTGGTTGAACTTCTCTTGAACATATAGATGGCACAACACTGGTCTTAGCACCATTGACTCAAAGACACCCCAAGATATGAAATTGCAGAAAATCAAACGAGAGACAAATGGATTTCCCAACCTGGATTCAAATGATGAAGGGGGTGCCATGTTCAAGAGCGATGCTTACTGCCACTAACACAAATACAGAGACACATCTCTTTCCAAAAATTTCCCCCACCATTTCTATTGAGTACCTCTTTATTTTTACGCAAGCTTGAGGAGGATAACATATTCTTGTTGATGTAAGCTCATCCTTCGGACGAATCCCTCGGAGTATGTTTAACGAACCCTAAGAAGGAGTGGCTCGGTCCCATGTGGGTCTTTCGATGTTTGTTTAACGAGTCCAAAGATAGATAACTCAGGGGTTTTTCATATTTTGAGAGTCTAAAAAACACTTAAAGAGAACTCTCCCAGTTCCTTTTTCGTAAAATAGTTCGATAGGACCGAAAAAGCGATAAAATATCGCCCATCAAATGTTTTCTTCAAATACTTTTACGAGCGTGAAAAGAACAATTCGCTCAACAATATTTTCATTTTTATGGAGTGCGAAAAGAGCTTAAAGGTTACTCTGTAAGTTTCGTTATTTTCGTGTTACCATGATGAGTACGAAAACATGAAAAAAGTATACTCGGTTACGTTCTCAATGATTTTCAAGCACAAGAACGAACAAAGACTAAGCTCGAGGTTTTTTCTAAAAAACCCTAAAAACGTAATCGTACATGCAATGAAAAAGAAAAACAAATCACAAAAAGTGTCCATACTTCATTGTTCAGAACCCTAATCTGCCCATATGCGATAAACAAAACACTCACAAGACCATTAGGCTGGTAGGTTTTTGAGAAAATATATTTAAATAATATAAAATATTTAAAAAAAAAAGTAAAAAATGAGATAAATAGGGGTAAGAACTCATTTTCACTATTTCATTTGTATTTGGTCAAAAAATTTCCTAAGAGCTCTTTTTCACCTCATATTTCGGTGGTTGATTGCGGGGAGCACAAGTGATCATTCGGTGAATGGTCTGCGTGAAAATGGTGAGTACCTCGTCTTCTTCCTTTTCAATGGTTTAAAATTATTTTCAAGCGATTAAAAGATGATTTTTTGGGCAATTTTTTGGGTTGTAGGCATGCGTTGGGGTAGCCGCAAGTGCCCTATATCGGGGCCTGTGGAAATCAAGGATTTCCATAGGTGCCCTATATCGGGGCCTGCAGAAATCAAGGATTTCTGCAGGCGCCCAATGGTTCACCTGCGGAAACCCATCTCTGTAACTAAAGCCCAGTCGCGGTGGTCGAAAACCCAAAAAAGAAAATGATGTGTTGGACCAAAAAGAATTCCAAAAATGATGATTGAAGGTGCTAAATTTTTTCTTTCATCTCCATGCAGGTATTTGGATTGAAAAAATGCTAGAGTGGAGAGAAATAGAGCATGAAGATGATGATGCAATGGATTTGAATGATTCAGGCACCATAAATTCCTTACGACAGTGTGGTTTGTTAAACTTATTCAAGATCCAGGACATGAGAGCCCAACTGAGACTATTGGAATATTTGGTCCATATGTGGGATGTGGACCAACAAGCATTTCATGTGGTTGTCCATGTGCTTTCCTTAAACATCGAAGATATTTACTTCTTGACGGGGCTATCCCATCATGGGTTACAAGTGACCTTAACAGGAGGTCGAGGTGGTGGTTTGCCGATGAGTGAATACATCAGCTGCTATTGTGAACTCGGGGTTGAGCAGCACAAGGGTAAAGTAGCTATCAGAGGGGTTTGTGATCTGACTCTCAGAACCATACTTTTCACCATTGCACGAATGGCAGGGAGTTCTTCCTCACACATGACTCTGCAGAGCTACTTTTAGTATGCCATTGAATGCACTGAACATCGTGTATTCAACTAGTGTGATGGTCTTCTTAGCAGCATGAAGAGACAATTGACTAAGAGCAAGAATGGGGAACTAAAGCAATTTGGGTATGGATCCATTTTGGTATCTTTCTTCCTAGAAAGAGTCCCTCACTTACGTCTGCAGGTAGAGTGGAATATACCAGCGCCAAGAGATCCATGGATGAAACAATGGTGTGATCTCATGTCTCGACATGTAGCGGGTCCCATTATTAAGTATAACGATACATTTTTTGATTGTTGGAGCCCCAGATCTTGATGATCGATGACTATGCATATGTCGGGATGGATTTTCTCAATGAACCCGACTTGGTGCTACCAGAGGGTTCTCAGTGGGGGGACCTAGGTAAGAAAAACCTTTTTCTTTTATGGTGTGTTTGTAAATTTTTTCAAAATATTAAACACATTTTTTTTTTCAATCCAATGACTAATCAAAATATTTTGACCGTGAAGATGTGGGCCATTCTGGTCCCCAGGTACATCCCCTATCCAGAGGTGAGGGGAAGCAGCAGTTGTAGCAGGATAGGATGCGGATGACTATGAAGCAATCGAGTAGAATCTGGAGGGTTTAACTACAGGCATCCCAGATATGTCAATCGGCGAGGTCCCAAGGCATTTCCAGTGCCATACCATAGGCGTGTCTGGTCCACTGAGATGATTTCTCTGTAGGGTAGCATGAGAAGTAGTGTGTTACCATGAGAAACATCCATTATGCCATTTTGTAGAAGCTATGAGCTTCATATTTTGATATTTTGGTGTTCGGACAAAAGACAATTTTTTTGTAAAAATTTTTTATCGTTATATATATATATATATATATATATATATATATATATATATATATGTATACATGAGGCTTTTACCAACTTATTTTGCTTTGTATAATACATGTGATGTGTGATTGGATTTATAAATGTCTCAGATGTCTGTCTAACACATAATTATCTAATGCATCAATTAATGTATTTAGACATCTAGGAATGTGTTGATACTCGATATAATCAAAATAACATTCCAAGAGGCAAATTCGTAAATATACCCATAACAAAGTAGGACTTCGGATAGCATAGACATTACTTAACTATAGCACTACTAGTTGTGAATCAATTCTTATAACCAGGTGACGAATCCCAAGTGAGATAACATCGGTCAACAATTCGATGACTGCACTATACTCTGCGATATTATTGGTTGCACGACCGAGGAAAACACCGTGTAGACCAATAAATTCGTTCATGGGTGCATAGATTTCCAATGCAACGGAAGCTAGGTTCTGAGAGCTACAACTAGCGCCATCGGCGAAGCCAAAGTGGGGTAACGAAGACTCCGACATCTGGAAACCAAACACAATGCAAGGTAAGCAGTCGAGGGTAGAAACCTAATAACGAAAAAATCACACAATAGTATGATACAGTAAAATACAAGCACTCAAGAAAAGATAGTCTAAGCATAGTACTTCTTCAAGTAAAGCCCATTTCTGGGTTCACTCAAAGGAATTCCACCATAATCTACTAACTCGTAGGCTCCCTTCTCCAACACTCGTTTGATGATATAAGGACCTTGCCACATAGCCTCGAATTTTCTGGCTCCTAGCAAATCATGATCTTGTTCATATAGGAGGACTAGATCACCCTCAGAGAAAATGTGTGGCTTGACATGTTTTTCGTATTGGGATTTTACGCATTTCTTCTAGGTTTCAATAACTAGGGTGGCATCATGACGAGCTTCGTCTAATTGCATAAGATACAACAAACGTTCTTATTCAACAGAGGTGTTTGCGATAAGTTCAACGACTAGTTTTAACGATGGAATCTCACATTCAATCGGTAGGATAGCTTCTATACCATACACTAATTGGAAGGGTGTAAACCTCGTGGAAGACTTCAAGGATGTCCTATAGGCCCATAATGTTGAAAACAACATCGTGTGCCAACTCGTTTTGTGAATTCCTATAATCTGTCGAAGCATGGTGATAAGAACCTTGTTGATCACTTCAACTTGGCCATTGGCCTGCGGATAGTAGGGGGTTGAGTTTTCATGTCGAAGACCTAACTTTTATGTAATATCATCCACCATGAAGTTTTGAAAGTCGCTACCGTGATCAGTGACGATAGACTTTGGGATTCCAAATCTTGTGATGATGTGATTGAGTATGAATAGGGCTGCATTTTTTCCCATATTGTCGAATGTAGGCATCACCTTGACTCATTTCATGAAATAATCCATGGCAAATATAATGTATCCATGCCCCCCGAATGAGTGAGGGTTACAGGTCATGAAATCGATACCCCATTTAGTGAAAGGTCCAACGGAAACTACAGGGTGTAAGGGAGCGGGATGAGATCTTATCTTATGATTGTATGTTTGGAAAGCATGGCATTTCTGGATGACAGTTATACAATCTTTAAATAAATAAGTCCAGAAGTACCCTGCGCGCAAGATATTTTGGGCAGTGGCATACCCGAACATATGACTACCACACGCTCCAGAGTGGCAGTCATTCAAATCTTTCTCGGCCTTATCAAAGGTGAGACAACATCAAAATATAGAGTCAACACCATGACGATAAAGAGTGTCACCGAGAATGATGTATTGATGGGCTTGATAGAGGATACAATGGCAGTCTGTACTACAGAGGTCTGGCTGGAAATTTTGAGTCTAGAGATAAATGATAATATCTCCATACCAAATATCATCGGAACTGATCAGAAAAAGGGATTCGTCTAGTAGAGAATCCTCTACCACATTTTCTGTCTCAGCGGAGGGAAGATCACATATCAGTTCGAAAAAGACCAGGGATTTCTTCGAGTTAACGCGCTCGAATTATAAATCAAAATCCTGGAGAATTACTATCCATTTGGATTATTTTCCCCCTAGCAATTGACGTGTAAGAATGTGTTGCATAGGGTTGCAATCGGAAATTACAGTGGTCTAGCGTAGTAGAATATAGTGACGGAAACGTTGGACAGCTTGAACAACTGCCAAAGCCAGTTTTTCAACATGTAAGTACTTGGCTTCGGTAGTCGTGAGACTCCGACTCATAAAATATATGACATGTTCATCATGTAAATCATATTCTTGGACCAGCACCATGGAAATAGTAGAGTCTGAAGCAGCGAGATAAAGGAAATAATCTCGACTATAATTGGGTGGGAAAAGGAGTGGGGTACGGGTTAAAATCAGTTTCAAAGCGTCGAAGGATTTGTTGGCAGTGGTGTCCCATACAAACTCAGAGCCCTTATTTAGTAGTCGAGTAAATCCGAGTGTTAACTCAACATAGTTTGGGATAAAACGACGTAGAAATTTTTCCTTCCCTTGCAAACTTTGTAGTTGGCAAAGTGAGGAAGGAGGAGGGAGATTGAGGATCACCTCGACCTTCAAAGAATCTACCCTGATCCCCTGACGTGACACAATAAATCCCAGAAGTCAACCGAACTCCACAAAAAAGACACATTTATGTGGGTTTAAGCATATACGATAGAACTGACAATGAAGGAAAATAGCTCGGAGGTGGGCCAAATGATCACTACAATGCATGGAATTTGTAAGTAGGTCATCTAAATATGGTTGTACAATATGCTTAATATCATGGAAAGCATAAGACATTGCACGTTGAAACATTGCACCGATGTTCTTTAGACTGAAGGGTAGTTTCCGGTAGGCAAAGGTGCCCCAACGACGAATGAAAGTGGTTTTGTGTTGATCCGCAGGTAAGATATTGATTTGATTATATCCAGAAAAATCATCCATCAAAGAGAAGATTTCACTTCTGGCTCAATCGTCGATGATTTGGTCAACGAAGGGGATAGGAAAGTTGTCCTTAGGACAAGCTTTGTTGATATCCCTATAATCAACACAGACACGAATCATACCTTGTTTCTTGTTAACTGGAACGAGATAGGATACCCAATCAATCAAAGCCACAGGATAAATAAAGCCATCTTTAAGAAGTTTTTCAACTTCAAGCTTGATAGCAGCTTCTTTACGGGGCTGGATCGGGCGAAGTCTCTGCCAAACGGGTTTAGTGTCTGGGTAGGTCTTAATTTCATGTATAACAATATCAAGGTCAATACCTAGCATCTCTTTATAGCTCCACGCGAAGATGTCACGAAATTCTTGAAAAAGTGACTTATATGTGACAACCTCATCAGTGGAACATGAAGCTCTGATTTGGACATTTTTGACAACTCCAAGTTTAATAGATATGTCGAGGGGGATGGTGGGTGAAATGTTACTTAAGTTCCATTCATATAACACATCGTGTGTGGATTCAGGAACCGAAGAAATAATGACAACGGTCGACGGTGTCGAGATCCGTTGGTAGCTCTCGATGGTGTGTTGTTCGAGAAAGAGAATGGAACGATGATGCCCATCATCCCAAGGGGTATATTCCATCGAAATAATCGACATAATAATCTCGTCTATGGGAAAAATAACGCGGAACGGGTCAGGAGACAAATCACTGAGAGAGGGAGTAGAAGGGTCAGTCGATTGAATGTCTTGGTAAGCAGATTCAACCGGACTTAAAGGCATTTGGTCATCGTAGTGAAGATAATCACCGGGTTCGGGTATTATCCATGGGTCAGAAGATGTTGGAGTTTCACGGACGGAGATGGAAATCATATTAATTGAGGCAAACAAAGTAGGTGGAACGTCGAGTGGTGGGATCAGAAAGGTACCCATCAGATTTGAATCTTTTAGTAGACCCACACTGACATTCTCATACCCAGGGGGTGTCTTTGCAATGAAAGGTACGTTGTTGGAACGTGTATCAGAGTTAAAGAAGGCTAATTGGTCTACTATAAATACTTTTCCCTAATATGGAAAACACATGATACGAAAAAGAGTAGACATGACTGCACTCATGTAATCGATCCAACTACGACCAAGTAAAAGGTTGTAATCGAGGGGTGCGTCAAAGACCTCAACTTCAACATTAACCATTTTTCCTTCTAATGTAATAGGCAACGAAGGGAGTACACTATAATTTTTAAAGCCAAATCCATTAAAGGCTTTGAGTGTGTTGTGTGATTCAGTTAAGGAAGGACAACCAATGGCTTTCCAACAGGCAATAGACATGACACACATCGAGGAAACCTCGTCAATAATTGTTCTACAAATTTTCTTGTCGATGACAACAACTTGTATTTGAAATGCGAGCTGAGGGGGTAACCTCGGAATGTGATCTTCCAAGTCAAAGATTATTAAATTTGTATCTATAGGGTCGATTCCACCGATATCTTTCAACAGTGCCTTCCATTGTGTAGGAAAACTCTGAAGGACTTCGAGGGTTGACATCGCGGACGATGCTTGCACCAGATCCTCTACAATATTGTAGTTTTGGGCAACACGTGCATGAGGATTGAAAGAAAACTTTCGAACCACACCCTTGGGAGGAGGGCAAAAGGATGTATCGGGGTCCGTTCATTCGAGATGAAGAGGACCATTGGAAGGTGGAGCCGAGGGAGATTGTTGAACCAACAAAGGTGGTATATCATCAACTTTCTCCTTGGAGGAAGAGTAATCTTTGGCACAAGTGGTAAGTTTGATGTAATACTTCTTTGAATCAGTGTTACACATAAGTATGTAGGAGGTGTTGGAGGAAGAAGGATGATCATGGATGACCAATTGAGCCTGTTGTTGAAAAGGGAAGGGCTGAGACAAGATGGTAGGTGTAGGAGGTTTTGGGATCCCTTGAAGGAACTTTGTGACCTTGGCACATCTTAGACAGTCCTTCATGTAGTGATCATCACCACAGATAAGGAAAGGATAGCGAGGTTTGCGTTTGTCCTTATCATCATAAGGTTTTCACTTGGTCTTGTCGGATTATGGGTTGTTATTTTTATCCTCCTTATTCCTACCCTTTCCTTTTTTTAGATTTATTCTTACCGGTAGGGGTCGATTGAACAGTGTTCACTTCTAAATTTTTACCAGTGAGAGGAGTGGGCGTCATAGCAGTTTGAACATTAGAAGCATGGGATTTGGGATTGGTGTGGAAGGCCTGTGCAGATTGACGTTGAGCATGGAAAGTACCTATCACACCATCAATATCATGAGAAGTTGTTGGGGTTGTTGAGGTGGTCGTGGTAGAAGGACGAGGTGTGTCAGGGAGCATATTGTAAAGAGTACCCATTTGTGAATAAACAAGATCGAAGTACTAGGCACAACTGATCACCTATTATTCTATGAAAACTCCACCCATGGAAATGTCTTTAGATATGTCATTCACGAATGATTTCGTGAACCATTCTACCAATAACTGATCGGGAAGATTGAGTTTGATTAAACGGTGTCTGCGTCTCCACTCATGAATGTGATCAGAGATATGAGTGGCTTTATTTTTCTTGAAAGAACTCAAAATCTCAGTTCCTGTTTGATAACGGATTGGAAACTGGTAGTGAGTGAGGAAATCCATAGCTAGGGTATTAAATTCAGTGAATAAGCCTCATGGTAATTCTATATACCACTTCGCGACTAAACCCATGAGAGTTCGTTGAAAAAGACATAACCGAATGGATTCATCCATCAAAGAGTTGGATGAACACCAAAGGTGGAAAGTCATGACATGATTGTTCAGATCCTCTCCCAATTTACCATTGAACTTAGGAATATCTGATGGTAATTTGGATGGTATAACAGGCCAACGAGGAGAGTGATGGATAGGGTCATTCAAAATTCTAGACAATTCAGGTAGATCCAAAGTGGCTAAGAAGGGTAATTGTCTATTCACGTGAGGGTACTAGTGACTTTGAGGAGGAAGTACCATCGGTATACCAGTAGGACCGTAAGTAGTTTTCATATGATGCAAAGATCCTGGCAGATTCAGTTGTGGGTGTGGAGGCAGGTAGCCCATGGGGTTGTACTGATTAAGGATGTTCCCTTGGAAAGGGACACTAGATTGAACTTTCGAACTCCAAATTGGATTGGAAGTCCCCCGGTAAGGTTGGCCCATACTAGGGGGTATGAAAGAGCTGACTTGAGGTTGTTTCCCCCCAGTCGATTGAGTATTACCCTGGGTAAGAAAATTCCAATACTGGGCCAAAGTTGTTGGTATGTTCTGTCCATAAGGTGGGGTAGGTGGGGGTTGTCCTCCAATCAGAGGTTGTGTCCCAATCAGGGTTTGACCTCCAAAGGGGGGTTGTGTCCCAATATGGGTTTGGCTTCCAGCTGGGGGTTGGCCCCTAGGTTTAAATTGTCCACCAACAAGAATTTGATAATTAGGTGTGAAAGACTGAGTGATTCCACTAGGGTCGGCTCCGCCGATGAAAGGCGGATGAGACCCTCCGGAGGGGACGTGGGGAAGTGTCGTAATGAAACTGGCAATAAGATTGTTTCCATGAGGAGGGAAAACTCCAGAATCTCTGGATGGAACCTAAGTATGGATAGGGATAGAATCATTTAACGCACGATATCTGGGGGGATGCGATGGGATAAGTCTGGGTGAAAGTGGTGTGCCAATGGGGGCTTGGCTAACCACCATATTCCCGGTGGGAATAGTCGTAGCATTTGGGACCATTGTAGAATGGGCCATCTGAAGGGGGATGGTCGAGTTGGGATCCACTGACTGGGTGTCGAAACCACCGAACAGATAGGCAGTTGTAATGGGAGAATGATCTATATCAGACATTTCCGGTAGCTCGGGTCCAACAAATATATCGACACTTGTTCCGGCACTGAAAAGATCCTATCTCAGGATGTGAGTAGACCAAAATGGATCCTAACCTTCAAGGCCTACGAATGGTCCGGTTGGTATTCTATAAGTCTCAACAATGATATCTCCAGAAGAATTTACCCAAAGAATACGTCTCTCAGAACCATGAGGAATTCGAAAATACTCTAGAGAATTAGTAACTCAAAATTGTTCTAAAGATTCAGTTCTTTCCACTCATGGAGTGGTAGTGTCTTGGACCTCACTATGTTGAGGAGAGCCCTCCAGTGGGTTGGTAGGCAAGGGTTGAGAACCTCCCAGATCTTCTGGGGGTAGTCCTTGCATTCTATGTGAGAGACGTGGAGGGTCAATGTTGGCAGAGATAAATATCTTACAAAAGAAACTCTATGGCCAACTATGGAAACAAACAACACTCGCCAATAAAATCTAGGAATCAAACCAAGCAAACAAAACCTTCTTATTTCGAGGTCACTAGTTGGTGATGAAATCCAACTTCGTGAGACCGAGATAAGAAGGGGTTGGGCTAGGGTGGAAAAGTTACATTGACAACCTTCTTAACGGACTTACACCCTGATGCAAGCTCCCACACATAATCATGGGTATACCCTCCAAGGAGCCCGAATGAGTCTGGCCAATGTCAATTCTAGGTACCATGAAGACTTGCCCCTCCACAGTCACCTTGTGTAAGACCATAAGAAGATAGTCTACTAAAGTTACCACAAACAAAAGTGATGCCTGGGAAAAAAGTCGACAGTCTGATCCACACATAAGAGCAGGGTATCTAACCCAAAATCAACTTGAGAGGCTTCCACTCATCATTGTGGGTATACCTTCAAGCGACCCCCATAATATGTGCAATCTCTACACTGGGACCAAAAAAGTACGGTGAGTAACTCTACCAATCTCAATGCGACCTTAGGTTTGACCCTTGTGTGAGAAGGGCTTCCTAGGAAAAAATGTTGCAAATGGATTTGAACACTCCCTATCACAAGATACTATTGTGTGTTTTGTGCTTTGGAGATTGTGTATCACTGCCTATTCCAAAGATCTAGCCTAGATAATGTTGGTGTAAAAGAGCCTTAGAAAATAAAAGTTACTACTTAAGTTTTAAATTTCACAATGTTTTTAAGAGGTTGTTGTTACTCAAGAGGTAGATGGGAATGAAACCAATGTTGTGTAAGACTTCGACCCAATAACGTGCAAATAGAAATGAAAGATGCAATTTTTTGTTCGATGAATTCTATCTACAATAGGGAGAAAATATTTTTCTGGAACAATGTGAACTACGACGTACAATTCCTTTTCTTTGAATGTAATACCAAACAATCATCAACAATGTAATTTCACTATTCATTCTTTTTCAATTTTTTGAATGCCGATATTTTCCATATAAATTATTACCTAAAAGACTTAAAGACTTTAATTTTTTCCTATCAAAAACCAAAACATGGATGGAACAAGAAAGGATAATCAATCAATGAAAATAAAACACTCAAGAAACTCCCAAATCGATCTTTCAATGGAGATAAAAATAAAAAATGACAAGAAAATGTTTTTTCAAATGTGAATAAAAAAAGGTTTTCTAATCATTAAGCAATCCAGAATGTGTAACCAACCTACAACTTCAAATCCAATAGAAGGAATTTAATTGAGCAAGCACTCAAACACAAGTCCAGAGATTATACCCTTGTCAATAAAAATCAAAAACAAAAATTGGAAAAAGATCAAAAGAGAGGTGCTTGATCTCTGAAACCAATCAAGAGAAAGCTTAAACAGTAAAAAAAAGTCAATAACTGGCATTAAAAATCCTTTCCTAGCTGACTAAATAAAAAATGGGAATCAACAGAGACCAAAACCCAACCCAAAAAACTTCTCAAATGTCGTTGCAGGCTGGCAGTATAGCACAGTGCGAAAATGAAGAGTTTCTGCAGGTAAGAAACAAACAGGATGCGTAAATCTCACACTGAAGTAAACCACCAAGGTGCGGAAATCAAAGGTTTCCGCAAGATATATATAAGGTGCAGTGCGGAAGTGTTTGAAAAATCAAGAAATTTGGAAAAAGGGAAAATCATCTAAGTGGACTTTCAAACCTAGAGAGTCTGAATGGATCTCCCATAGAATCAAAGATTGATTTCAAATAAAAAGAATAGTTCAAAAGAAAATGGCCAACAAAAAACCACAATCAAGTTGTTCTTCCCCTGTGGAGTCGTCAATTTTTTTATTGGGTAAATCGGTAGATGCAGACATGAGCTAATCCCCCTAGATCCACCTGGATCTAGAACAAAAAGATATGGAACAAAACGCTTTCCCTAAGTTGTGATCATTGAGTTTACTACCAAAAGAGGAATAGATAACATACCTTATGAATTGCTTCCTTATATCATTGTTGTCCCTGCTTCACTCCAGTGCTCTTGTGGAATCAAATCTGTGATAACACAAACCAACCAACGTGAAAGAAAAAATAGTATAATTCAATGACAACCTAAACATGTGATCAAGGAATCATGTAATAAAATACTAATCATTTTATGGGAAAGAGACATGCCACTGTATTATATTAATGAAAAAAGTAGAAGATACAACCGAATTGCCTTGATGCCACAAGTTTTCTTTTAATGGTCCTTCGTTCCAACACACACATAAACTTTCTCTGAAATTCACATGAAGATAATCCACAAAATATTGATAGACAAATGGAAGCCTCAAGCATCACTAGGAATAGGATTCTTCACATAGTTTTCAGCCTATTCTTTCATCAATTCTCTTCTTAATCTTCCTTAACCTTTTCCATGAGAAGCCCATGATTATATAGGAGAAGGTGAAGTGGTTAAAGGGATGAGGATGATCCCACCAAATCAAAGAAACTAGTAGGATCACAACCATATGGATGCCACCTCACATTCTAGAAGATTCCCCTTCTAGAAACTTTGTGAAACCTCTTTCCTCTTTTATCTTTGGAATGTCACCACACCCTGCCTATGTAACAACCTGTGGAAATCCCACGGCCCAGCTATAGAGAATCCTACGGAAATCATAGATTTATGCACTGTGTAATATATGCAGCCTGTGGACCCTTTCTAAAAAGCAGTCTTGTAGAGGAGGAAAGAAGTTGCTTTTCTCGGGAAAAAAGTCATGTTGGGAGCCTGAACACATGTTTCTGAAATCATCATTAGGGTGACCAAAATAATGTGTAACACCCACCCATCTCCACTTCATCCCATTGTCATCATCAACCCCTTTGCAAAATGGGGCATCGATTTTATGCAATGTAAGCCTACCTCAATCAGGGAGCACAGTCATATCATCGTTGTCGCCGATTACTTCACTAAATGGGTTGAGGCTATGCCTAAATTTCTTAATGATGGTCGCACTGCAATACTTTTTTTGTTTATTCACATCATCACTCGATCTGATGTCCCACAAGCTATCGTAACTGATCATGGATTCCATTTCTAGAACTAGATGATGGGTGAATTGTGCACCAAGCTAGGTTTTTTCCATGAAAAATCATCCCCCTACTATCCTCAAACCAATGGACAAGTTGAATCCATCAAAAAATTCCTGAAGACCATGCTTCAACGCATGGTGGGAGTGAACAAAACCTCTTGGCACTTGCAGCTCTTCTATGCACTCTGGAATTATTGAACTTTAGTTAAAACCACAACTAGATTTATACCCTTCCAGTTGGTATATGGGATAGAAGCGGTATTACCGATCGAATATGAGATTCCTTTGTTGAAACTTGTCATAGAACTCTTACCCCACACCTATTATGAAGATGAACGATTCATATATATTACAAAAGTGGATGAAAACTGTCGCAATTTTTCTCTCATCAACGATACGTATCAAAAACGCATGAAAAATCAATATGATAATTCTATCGAACCTTGAATTTTCACAGAAGGAGATCTAGTCATGGTCTATGATCAATATCATGACAAACTGGGGGCAAGGAAGTTATAACCCATGTGCCACAGGCCATACATCATAAAATGTGTGTTACATAGAGGTGCCTATGAGTTAGTATACTACGATGGGATATCTCTCGGTGAGCCCCGAAATTGGCTTTACCTCAAGAAGTACTATGCCTAGAATATATCACATGTGTGATTTGTACATTACTATACTATATGCTTTTGACTTGGCGTGTCTTTTTTTTTGCGTGCACGAATTTTGTCTCAGTTGCTTATATTGTGCTTTGTGATTGAATGAGTATACGACATCATCCTTTCCCATATATTTCGGGTTTGTAGATGGTGCTAGTCGACATACCCATAACATCGCTTATGCATCTTGGTTCATCTACCACTCTGGTGAGTTAGTGATTTCAGAAGGGATTTGCCTCAGATCTGCAACCAATAACATTGCAGAGTATCATGCCATCATTGGACTCTTAACCAAAGCCTTCTCTCTAGGTATATCTCAATTGATTATCAACCTTGAATCCAAACTCATGGTACATCAACTAAATCGTGAATACGTCGTTGAAAACTCAACTTTACTACAACTCCATCTGAGGTTTCGTCGTCTCAAAAGAGATTTTTAATTTCTTGAGTACAGACACATATCGAGAGAACTCAACACGATTGTGGATTCTTTAGCAAATTACATGTTTTATTGGTATATTGTGCATAGATAAACATTTGAAACATAAATCTTATGTATAAATACATCACATAAAACAAAAATGCAACATAGGTATGCACCGCAAAACTCGTATGTATATATATATATATATATATATATATATATGCTTGGTAGAATTTTTTTTTGAAATACACCATACAAAATTACATAACAAGGAAAACATGGGCCTTCATGCCCATAGTATCATTATAAAGAATACAAAATGACTGAGGACTCTAATCATCCTCTTGTATCACATTGTTCTCTGCATAGCACACTATCGCTCATGCCACCCATCGTAGCAAATGATTGAGGCATTTAGAGACCCCAACTGTATGTCGTTGAACATGTAAAGGCATGTCTCCCCAATATGACATCGTTCTTAGTTGTCGCTTGTGCATCCCCACGATGCCCCAATGCTAGCATCTCCACCGGGCGTGACACACCTCTATCTACATGATGAAAACTAAATGGTTTAGATCCCTTGTTGTACAAAAAAAAACATATAAAAAAAAATATTGTTACAAGGTTATGATCTTTCGTACTTGATGCATCCCATTGTATTCCCTCGGGAATTACTAAGTCAACACAGCCTCTAAAATATACCCCAGCATAGGGGAATTCGTCAATCACCACTAACTGCCTCCTCCACCATGCCAATAAGTCTACAGTGAATATGAAATCCGAGGGCTCATTCCCCAACCTGGGGGAGATAATGGTCCACCTCTTCATGCAAGGCTCGGTCATAGGACATGCTATCATTGCAACTTGTGTTTTCATCTAGTGGATCCGCTATAGGAAAAAAGAAAGAACCATATCTGAATTATTTTTTCCCACTAGTCCTACATTTGGATATCTACTCTTTCGCGTTCCTCAGGAACCCTACAGTCCAGTTGAATAGTCTTGGTTTCAAACACTGAATTGTGTAAGAAATTTGGGATTTAGAAGAAATATGGGCACTAGTGCTCCCCTCCAACTTGGTGATGGCTAATGGGATAGATCAAAGTGATAGATCTCTCACATATTTGATAATGATCCTTCCTCCTACCAACCGTGACCCTGGTATGCAATATTCGACAACATATGTCTCGGTTGGCCTCGAAGTATCCCTGTGTCTAGAAAAAATTATGGGCACCCCTCTCCTAGAGAGATTCATCAAAAAGTAGACATCGTCCATCTCAATATCAAGCATATGCGGCCCTATTCGAAATTCTTGCTTGACGTCATCCCATAGACCAATCAATTATTCAAACAATCACACTTATTTTCTCATGTTCTGAAGTTTGAAATACTTGAGAAATCCACAATTGACCAAGGCCTCCCTCGCTTGAGGATCTTGAAGAGAGACGATGTCATCGAACTCGTGCTCATGTTATTTACACTCAATCATGGCTAGCTATGGATGAAACCTGCAAAACCTTCAATTAATCATCATTAGGTAAACCCTCAATGAAATGAATTGCCTCTTTTTATCCTAAAAATAAAAACAAATTGAGTTATGCGCCTAGATATCCCTCAAAGAAGATAACATAGCGCTAGTGCACCCTCAACGCACACACCAAGGTGCTGAAATCATGATCGATGCTCCCCTCGATGCCTTGAGGGAGTGTTGATCCAGTTCAACGCTCTAGGGATTCCCAAGAAGCCTAGAACAACTAAACTAAAGCATGATATGCAATAAAAATGCATGAAAAGAATGAGGATGAGGAGACAACCAACCTAGTCTGGATGATTCTAAAAATGGTCACCTACAACCCCCACAATCAATGCTCAAAAATTGTTCCAAAAGAGGTAAAAACTCAAAGACCATAGGAGAATGGTAAAAACAAGTGTAAAAATGAATTTTTGACCTAGTATGATATTTTATATATTCAATTAAGTCATTTCTCCTTATTATAAAGTCTATTTTTTTTGTTATTATTATTTTTTTTTCGAGAAATTATTAATATCTTGTGCCCATAACAACTTGATTTTACAGGAATTTGAGAGGAGTTCTTTTGATGACCTTGTAACAACCATTGACATTAGTATTTATTATTTTTCGTGCTCACAAACACATGAGAATGTAACCAAGTATACTTTTATCCCTTTTTCAGACTTGTAAAGGTTATATGAAAAAGGAACCCCCTGGAGTTTCCTTTAAGAACTTTTCAAACTCTCTAAACATGAAAAGATTGTCGAGTGATCTTGCTTCCTTTCAAAATCGTTAAAAAGGTTTGAAAGGGAATCTTCCGATTAATAGTTTATCTCTTTTTTCGGACCTTGGATACTAAAATTACGAAAAAGGACAACCCTGGAGTCGCCTTTAAGTTCTTTTTCGAATCTCTAAATATGAAAAACCACCGAGTTTTCTATCTTTGGACTCACTAAACTACACATTGAAGGGCCCATATGAAGATTAACCCTTACTTTTTCCAGTTCATTAAAAAAAGGAAAAGGAACTTACCTAAGGTGAGTTATATCGAGCATGTGTTATCCTCCTCGAGCTCGTTAAATAAAAAACAGGTACTCATCTATCTGGATGGGGGGGGGGAATTGAAGGAAGTGGGTCACGTTTCTTGAAAAAAAAATTAAACAGCTCTTGCATTCACCCTTGAACATGACACTTGTTTTATCCTTCACACTTAACACTTGGATAATCTGCTAAATCTCTTCACTGAACCAATCCTACAAGTATTTCCACTCCTTTGAACCATCCAAAGAATTCCTCAACACTTGTTGCATTAATTTTTGGTCCACTCTGTGTTTATGCTTCCAAGTCTCATGTTGTGCCTCAGTGTTCAAGGGAAGTATCCACCTCGAGATTCAACCATATACAAAATTACCAGTTTCCATACTCGTGTCATTTTTTGTTCATCCGCTATATTTTATCACTTTCCCGTGTTAGTTTTGTTGGTTGTGGAACCTGATTATCTTCCTGATTCAAAGGTATTTGTTTTCAATTGTGTTTATACCCCATGAATACTTTACACCCCATAATAAATTACATTCCTCCACGCGGGGGGTTGCAAAGGGAGGTCACCCCCTCTGCGGGGTCTGGAGGCAAGCGGGCCCCTGATGGGGGTTCAGGGTACAACGTTCCTCGAT
Source organism: Picea engelmannii (assembly GCA_009831015.1). Taxonomy (NCBI): domain Eukaryota; kingdom Viridiplantae; phylum Streptophyta; class Pinopsida; order Pinales; family Pinaceae; genus Picea; species Picea engelmannii. The sequence continues at coordinate 331,814 of ML777640.1, forward strand.
GGCGGTTCAAGGGCGAAGCCCCTGAAGGAAAAATTTCCTTGAAAATGTATATTTTAACTTCATTGTAAATCTAGACAGTTCATTATAAGGTCGCATATCTAACAGTGGAAGTTATGTTAGGGTTTTTTTTCCCTAGAAGGAAACCCTCTTTTATGAGGGAAATGTATTGGAACTATGTATCATTGCAAATATGGTATTCTAAGTGAGGAGACTGTGAGAGAAACAAGAGGAAGTTACAGAGGTTGTGTTGTAGGTTGTATCCCTTCATTTGTTGGATAATAATAAAGGAAGGACCGGGCAATTTCTCTGGTGGACGTTTCCCACACTGGGTGAACCATGTATATATGTGTCTCTATTGTATTGTGTATCTTCTATGTTTTATTTCTGCATTTATTTTATTTTATTGCTCCGCGATCCTATTTTTCTAACAAGTTTCATGTCGATGATGAGGGATACATCAAGGCCCTCCTTCTACGAGTCTGTTCCTATCGAATTCAACACATCATCTTGGAATTAGACTTAGAAACTAGTTAGTACCTTGGGACTTGCATGCCTCCTTGCTTCCGACAATAGGTTTACATCATTGACCTCTGATCGGATGATTCCATGAATGTTCGACCTCATCTCATTTATTCACATTCGATGGATTATACTAGTATACCTTGGTAGTCATTCACATCAGTGGTGATTTCCCTCGCACTTGTTAACGATTTTTCTCAATGACCGATAATCAAGTGGTTTCTACCATGTTCGACATCAAAACATCTATTCACATGGCTAGATTTGTACCACATCGGGATTGGAACGAATACCCTGGGTTAAGAATTCTTTCTGATATCTGCTTTTCCCAAGCTACCAAGGAAGTCATTTGAGCATGCTAATACTTATGATGTAACATAGATCGACCTTGTATTGGTCTGTGGCTATGTTTTATCATCTCGTAGCTCCATTGTGTATTTTGCATGGCTACGATTAGTTCATGTCATAGAAGTATGGATCCACATTGTATCTCTGGTGTCCATACCCTTAGTCAATATCACCATGGATCCGCAGTTTATTTATTAGTGGCCATACTTTGAGTCACTTATAGTCCAAGAATAGGTATTCTTGCCTTGGGATTGGAACACATATTAACATTGTTGATGGTTGTCTGCAGCTTCTACTAGGTTCCCCGACTCCGTACCCTTACTTCAAAGTATATACAAATTGTTTCGGCCATCAACTCTCATTTTCTGAATTCACACTTTGGGGGGGAATCTGTTACACATCAAAATTCCTCACTTCGATAATGCCACATTCTCATTGTCGTAAGTGTCATAAGTGTTGCACTTTTTTTGCAAGTGTCATGAGTGTCACATTATCATCACATAAGTGTCACATCGCGAATGACACCATGAAAACAGTTGATACAACCCATAAAACATGTTAGAATAAGAAGCCCCATGATTTGACAGTCGAAACAAAGTGTTTTTCTATGGGAATTGATCATATTAGCAACTTTTGGAAGATCAATGCTCCCTTTACTCATATTGGAAGAAATATTGTTTTTCTCTAAGGACAGTTATGGATGGATCAAGTTGGTTTGGCTCGAATCTAACCCTTAGGATGCATCTAAGGGAGATATCACAAGTGATGGAGTCATATCCTCAACTAATCCCAAATATAACCAATGTGGTTGAGCCTCTCAAATCCTATAAATGGAGGCATTCTCGTGGTGAACAAGGAGGAAAAATAATGAGCAAAGCATTGTTATTTTGATTGAGGATCTTTAGAGCAAGGGTTTGGATGGGGAGGAATTGGAGAGGTTGTTGCAACATCATGTGAAGGTTGTAAGTGTCTTTTTAAATTTCTCATCAATATACTTGGCCTATTTCCTTCTAGTATGTGTTTACATGTACTTGTCTGTACTTGTTTTAATCTTTCATAGATAGATCGATTTTGTCTAATCCATTAGAGTAGGATATAGTTTTTTGTCTCTTTTCATCAATTGCAGGTACTATTAAGAACTCATGGATTGGAGCAACATGGACAAACTTAGAAAGTGAGGTACATCATATTTTCCCTCCTTCTCTCTTTTTCGATGGGCATAATTTATCTATAGGAATGGTAGTGTCCAAAGGTAGTTTTTTGTATTGGTAGAGGGGTATATACTCCAAGGGAAGATTCACCTGTCTGCAGGGGAATTATTCAGTAACACTAGATGTTTGAATGTACTGCCATAGAATTCTTCTATAAATTAGACCTATTTTACCATTGATTCTGCACCTATTGTTTTCTTGTTTGAAGGTTAATGATTCTTAGCTCTATCACATGTCCTTCTTTCCTTGGTGCAAAGGATATAATGACATTGCACATTGAGAATGGAAATGGGATGGAGGTTGGTGTGAATGTTGGAAAAATGCATGCAGAGGTTTTTGAACCACTAGACTTACATTTGGGAAATTTAAAGGTAATTTTAAACTTGACATCTTCAACTTGTGCGTACAATTAAAAAATGAGAGAATAATGATGCAAGAGTACTCTTTTTCCCCATATTTGATGGATTTTCTAGAAGAAAGAACATTAAAACCAAGAGAGCCATGTAGTTGTTAGTCCTTGTGTTTTGTGGCTAATCCTTGCATTCTAGAGAGTCAATAGAATAATCACTCATTGAAGAGAGTTCATAAAATAAGCACATGTGATTTAACAAAGGACATGAATAAGTACATTAACAAGGGACATGAAAGAGGTACATTGCAATTGCAAGACACCAATGCACATTTTTCAAAGCTATAATGAAAACCCTATAGTTTGTAACCCCAAAGCTAGTCCCAACAATATATTGAATTGGAAAAAAAAAATATTTTTATTTTTCATTTTTATATTATTTAATGAACTGACTCTCAATGCCACAAACAATTACTGCTAAGTGAACTATTCAAAATCGTGATAAATTGGTTAGTTTCAACTAATAATCATGGATATGGGTCATAGATTAATGACTTACTCTACATGGGTAATCCTGAAAAATAATATATTATATGTTGGACTGCAGAAAATGTTTAAATAAAATAGTTAAGGAAGATCTAATTGAATAGTTCATAAGGAACAATACTTGCTAATATTTTTCAAATAGGATGGCAAGCTAAGTGGGTTTGATTGTGAGGAAAACTCCATAGTTAAACGTGCTTGAGCCATAGGAGTCTTGGGATGGGTAACCTCTTGGGAAGTCTTGGTTATTGGGTGAGAACCTCGAAGATGATGAATCACACTTCTTCACCCTTGTGAACATCACCCAATATAATGAGTCATAAGATTTAATAATTTTCATTTGGAAAGAGAACTAATATATATGTGCATTAATTTAGATTATTTGAAGTGATTTATCATTTATTAAGAATTTTCACTTGAAAAGAGTTAGTATGTGTGCATTGAATTTATGCATTAAGTTATATGATTTGAAGTGATTTATCATTTACTAAGAATTTTATCCTAGAAAGAGTTAGTATATGTGCACTCATTTCAGAATTTTTACTTGAAAATGGTTAATATATAAGTACTCATTTATATGAAACTTTTCACTTGAAAAGAGTTAGTATATGAAAAATGATTTATGTGATTTATATGAAAATTTTGTTAAAATGTATAATAATTATTCCATGTTTTATTAATTGAATAAATTTATTTTAAGGTTTTTTTTTTTAATCCATTTAAAGTTTCAAAAATCTCAAAAAGAGGAGTAAATCTTAGAAAAAGGAGTTGATTTGGTGAACTTTTACCTATAATATTTAGCAAGATTTTGACATAACTCATCTAAAATAAAATGTTTTAGTAATGCTTCCTAGGGCTATGTGGCTAACACTCGAGTGGAGGATTTTTTTCCCCTAATTCTTGAGTCAATAAAATAAGTTTGAATGGTTCTTTACCCATTATTAATAGTAAATCTTAATAATAATAATAAACATCACCAAAGTAAAGAAAGTTTTATTTTGTGATAACAATTGTTTCAATAATTGAGATATGGGATTATGGGATTTGAGGTGTTGGCTCTAGTGAGAAAGTAACTTTGGACACAAAATTGAGCTACAAATTGATCTAGACTGAGTTATCAATGTGTTGAGTGAGATATTATCCTCTGAAATATTCAAGGTAAGCGAGGTGGCATGGTTGACTTGAAAGAACACATTCTATCCATTTAAAGTAGAGAGAATAAAAAATCTTGGTCATGTTCTCAATCAATAGACTCAATCATGTACATGTATCATGGTTCAACAAGAACAATAACTCACAGATATATGTTAACACCATTCTCCACTAATTCCACAATCTCTTTAAAACATGGGGGTTATGAGGTGCATATACCAATGTGTGGATGGGTGGGTGGTGTGTAACTCAATATGTGGGTGTGTAACCATAAAATATGGATTGAAACAATGGTGCATTCTTGCAGTAATTTTGTTTATAAATATGCATTCTCTCATCTCTATCATCGAAATTGTCCTAATTGGTAAAGAAAATTACCCAAAATGGTACAAAAATATCAAACACACTCTGATCTTTAATGACTTGTGGAATGGCATTTGTGAAGCAACAACTTCCAATGAAGAAGAATCTAAATTAGAAGCTTAGTCGAAGAGTAGTAGACTAACCATTCCTACAACAAATTAGGAGTGTTCCATATGGAAGGAAAAGGACTAGAAAGTATATGTTTTGATTGCTTTGACATTGAGTGAAGAGGTGAGACACCATATTGTTTCTATTAATGACTCCTAGAGTTCTTTGAAGAAGTTTAAGGACTTGTAGGACTGGAACTCATATAATTGTTGGTGAAGCGCTTCAACCTGGAGTTGAAGAATGATGATCCCATGACTTTATCTTTTGAGATGAAAACCACAATACATGACATTGATGCCACTGGAGTAATACAAGTCGGCCAAAGAAATTCGAGACGACCAAAGTCGAATTTCTCAAGTCGGTTTTCTTACAAGTCGATTTGGTCCAAGAAAGAAGTAACCTAAAGGTCAAAGTCGAAGAAAACTTAAATACAAGTCGGGTCGAGGGTGAAGCAATATAGGTCGACTAGAATTAAAATACTCAAGTCGAAATTTCTCCTAGTTGAGTCGACCAAAAAGATGTTTTTCGGTCGAATGAGGAAGCAGATATGAAAAAGGGTGAGACCAAGTCAAATCTTTAGTGACTAGCAGTTGAGAGGGAACCAATTTTAATATAACCATCAAGTAAAATGTTTACAGGTTGAGTTTAAATAATCAAAAAAAAAGGAGATATGTGGAGGTCGATTTAGACATTCACAAAGAGGTAATATGTATTGAAGTCAATCTGACATCTAATGATGAAAGGAAAATTTGGGCAAGTTTCCTTCAAAGAATCACCTGTACTGTCCACTTTGCACACTTTCTAGGGAAATCGCTCGCTTTTCGGGTAATTGGGCATGTTCTGCAAAAATCCCATGTCGTAGAATTTTAAAATTTGTTTCCATCACTCCAGAATAATCATACGAAAATTGTGTTAATTAAATGAAGGGGTGCAATGTTTCACTCCAAAAAGACACATTGTTTCAAAGTGGCACCCTTTGGAGGACTATATACATAAAGGAATATGAAGGGAAGAGTGTGTCTTGGTGGATATATATAATTTGGGTCTTGTTATGAGGTTTGGATTCCTCATTTCTCAGTTGGATTTGAGAACTACAAGGTGGGTCTTGTATCAGAGAGTTGGATCTCTCATATTTAGTTAAAGTCAAAGATATTAAAGGATTGATTTTATATGTATTCATACAAGTTAAATAAATAAAATAATGATATTTTATCTACTTCATTCAGTTTGTGTTATACATGTTTATGAATAATTAATTGAACTGCATATATCTTATTCAATTAATTTAGTTAATCTATGAAAGTGTGAAAAGTAGTCGAAAGTTCCAAACATTGATTCACTCCCCCTCTTAGTGTCAGTGTGTGTTTCAACATGAAGATAGACCTTCCTCTCACAGCCTTCATTAAGGCTCTCTACACTACATATTGTCACTACCTTGAATCCTTGCAAGCTAATGGTCAAGTGAAATCCATCACATTTGACACTTTGGTGGAGAAAGTTTTAGAATGTAAGAAATATTTTGGAAAGAAGTTAAGTTATTCCTTTGGTGAGACTGCGTGCCTTGCTCAAAAAGGGAAGAATCAATCACATGATTCTTCTAGAGGAGAAGAAAATAAAATATTACATGGAATAAATAACTTCATAAGTAGGGAGTGTAGACACAACCAAGGTGAAATACATGATCTTCTCTATGACCGTTGCAGAAAGAATGGGTCACATGAAGGAAAGAATTGTAGAATCCCATTGGAAAAGATGAAATATAGACAAAATTAGAAGGAAGACAAAGGTAAAACATCATATCTGGAAAATTAAAGCACCTGAATCTTCTCATTATATTGTTTCCCATTGCAGTATAGGAGAAATTGAAGATTTGTTTAACACTTCATTTGCTTCTTGGAAAGATGCATGGTTCCTTGACATAGGTGAAACTTGCCACATGACCTTCCAGAGAGACTTTTTTTATTATTTCAATGAAAATGTAGATGGAATAGTTTAATTTGTAGATAAATCAAGTCTCAAACCTTCAGGAATTAGCACCATCGGGCTTAAATTTCCTAGAAACCCATATTTTCTTCTGCATGATGTGCTCTATATTCTTGAGTTGTGAAGGAACTTGCTATGTCTTATGCACATTTGAAAGCAAGCACACTCTATCCATATATTTGGTAGTAAATTTGAAATAAGGAAGGATTTTGACAATATGGTCATCATGACTAGAGTGGAATATGGAAGACTGTTGGAGTTGAAAGGGACATCTTCTTGTGCACAGGATTTTGCATACGACTCCCATAAAAATGAAGTTAAATTGTCATATATTCTCTTGTGACATGTTATATTTTGTCACATTAATTATGACAACCTTCGTTTGTTGAAAAATAATGGTGTTACTGGTTTACCTACTATTCCTAGGAACTTGAAGCAATGTGATGCTTATATCCTTGGAAATCATAGTAGACAATCTTTTCATGATTCCACTTCTAGAGCATGTAGAAAACTTGAACTGATACATTTTCATTTATGTGGCCCTATTCTTGTTCCATCTGAAAATGGAAATAATCATATCATGTATTTGATTGATGATTACACCAGGATGTGTTGGGTGTACTTGCTAAAAGAAATTTCACAAGCTTTTGAAGCTTTTAAAATTTTTCATGTATGGATCCAAAATGAAGCTCAGTCTCATATTGGCTCTCTTCACACTGATAATGGAAGATAATATACTTCTAATGAATTTGAAAACTATCTACACCAACATAGGATCAAACATCAAACCACATTTCCATACAATCCTCAAAATAATGGTGTAGCTGAAAGAATGAACAAGACTCTCCTAAATATGGTTCATTCCATGATATTTTTCAAAAACATAAAATTATTGTTTTGGACTGATGTAGTTCTATGTGTAGTTTATGTGAAAAAACATGTTTCCATCTCATTCTCTTGAAAATAAGAATCCTTATGAAATGTTGTATCGCTACATTCCTTCGGTGAGTCATCTCAGGGTCTTTGGTTCCACCTGCTATGTCTTAATTCCTAAGAAACAAAGAAACAAGCTTGATGCAAGGAAATGGAAATGCATCTTCTTTGGGTACTCAAATACTACCAAGGAATATTGTATTTACAATGAGGTGAACAAGAAATCCATTATTTCCAAAGATTTAATTTTACTTGAATCCTCCAAGACTGACAAAACTATTGAGAGGAAACTTGAACATCTAAACAAATCCACTTATGTAAATATATATCATGAATTTGATTATGATATTTCACAAATTGAAGGGGGGATCCCTATCTTGGATCAATCTTTGGAATCTCCTGTTGAAGCACCATCTTCCCCTCTTCAATAAGTTTCAACCACTTCATCGAACCCTGAAGTCCATTTGGATGATGTGATTGGGAGGATTGAAAAACTGAGTCTTGATGAGAATTCAACACCATCTCAATCAGCTGAGAAACCTAGACCGTCTTAGAAAGGTCCACCAAAATGGCTCATAAAACACTTGAAAGTGTTCATCATGATGAGGTCTGAAAGATAGGAAACAAAAGCTCCTCAAGACAAGATGGAGGTGATGTAGATGATATGGATGATTCATACGATTGTGATTTCAATTTATCTACTAACTTTGAACCAACCTCATTTGAAGAATCCTCTTCCTATGATGAGTGGAAAGAAGACATGTTGAAGGAATATGATGCTCTCATCAAGAATGGGGTGTGGAAGTTGGTGGATCTTCCATTCGAAACCAAACCAATTGGCTACAAGTGGGTCTTCAAGAACAAGTACAAATCATATGGCTCACTTGAAAATCACAAAGCAAGGCTCATGGTAAAAGCATTTTCATAGAAAGAAGGTATTGATTATGAGACTTTTTCCCCCACAACAAAATGGGATACCATCCATACTCTATTTTCCTTGGAAACACAAAATGGGTGGAAAAATCATCAAATGGATGTGAAGACTACTTTCTTGAATGGAGACTTGAAATATAATGTCTTCATGTATCATCCATAAGGTTTTTTTGTGAAGGGACAAGAACATAAAATATGGAAGTTCATCAAATGCGTATATGAACTGAAACAAGCACCACAAGCTTGGTATGAAAATGTAATTGAGCATATTTTGAAATTTAATTTCAAGAACTTCAATCTTGACGATGCAACTCTATTTGTCAACAAAGTTGGAAAAATTGTGGTATATATTGTAGTGTATGTAGATGGTTTGTTGATAATAGGGAATGATGAAAGTTATATTGCATCCATAAAGGAGTTGAACAAAGGTTTTGATATGACATATTTGGGACATCTTCACTACTATTTGAGGATCAAAGTGATTAAAAATAAAAATTACATATTCATCTCCAAAAAGAAGTATGTTGGAGAATTTTTGAACAAGTTTGGCATGGATAAGTGTAATCACATGTCTACTCCAATGGAATATAATTTGAAGATCACATAAAAAGAATGGAATGAATTTGAGGATACAAAAAAGCACATACAACATGTGGGAAGTCTTATCTATCTTACCACCACCAGACCATATATTTCATTTTTTGTTGGGATTATTTCTAGGTTCATGCAAAAACCTTTTCAATGACATTGTTTTGCTGCAAAAAGAGTTCTAAAATACTTGAAGGGAACTCAAGATTTTGGACTCAAGTACTCTAAGGTGGATGACTTCAACCCGATTGGATATTCTGATTCATACTTTGTTGGGGATAAAGAAAATGGAGTGTCAACTTTAGGTTATTTCATGAGTCTTGGATCAATAGTTGTCTCTTAGATACCACGCAAATAGTCAATTCCAGTAGATTCCACAACAGAGGTACAACATGTGCTAGTTGCAGATGCAATAAAGGAAATTGTGTGGATTAGGAAAATACTTGAAAATTTGCAGGAGAAACAAGTCAATTATACTCATTTTCTTGTTGACAATACTTCTGCAATAAAATTTGACAAGGATCCTAGATTCCATGACTTAACTAAGACTTGAACAAAAAGTATCACCTGATTCGATATCATGTAGAGGAAAAGACTATTCAATTAAGAAATTGTTCCACAAATGAGGGAGTTTCATACATCTTCACCAAAGCACTTGGAAGAGAAAAAATTTAAAAGTTCAAAATGATGCTTGGAAACACAAACACCCCTTTAGATTAAGGGGGGGGATGTTGAATACCTAATTCTCAAATTATGGTAATTTGTAAATAAAAAATTGTAAATATTGTGAAGAATCATAGGTGATATCAAGAGTCACATGGAAGGTGAAGATCAATCATCACTTAAATGTGTATTTATTGAGGCTTCATGTTAATGAATGGAATCAAGTTTGGAGTTACATTTTCTTCCAATGCCTGGCTTATCATGTGGATAGTGGGGAATCTCATCATATGACATTATCTTGATAGTTATTTATAGTGTAACAAAGAAAGACTTAAGAGTACAAGTTGAACTTGGTGATGATGATAAGTACCCAGTAGAAAGTGTCAGTACCATTCCCTTCTATATTGAGTCAAATAAATATTTAGATTATGATGATGTCTTATTTCTTCCAGGTGTCATGAAGAACTTTCTTTTAGTTTTGGTTATGGAGGATAAGGGATATGCAGTTGAGTTCAATAACCAACAAGTCCTCATTAAGATGAAGGAATCTAGCCTAGATATAACTCAAGTATTAGGGGTTAGGGAAACTAATCTTTATAGGTTGTAGGGTGAACTTGTTCAAGCCCTAATTCATAATAATGATAGGTTGTGCAACTTGTGGCACAAGAATATGGGGAACATACATCATAAAGTGTTTCCTATTCTAAGAAAGATATTCACAGGTCTTCCAAAGTTCACCATGAAGTAGAAGGGAGTATGTAGAGAGTGCATGCTTGGAACACTACAAGGAGAAAACCTTCTTGCAGAGGTTTTTAGTGTAACAAAATTTGGAAAAAAATTCAAAACAACCTCCGCTACAACCTCCTTTATTGGATCTGGAGGTTTTAGCAAGTTTTTAGCAGATGTTCTATATAACTAAAAACATTTGGGTGGGCGGACGTTTTTTTCAATGCGTTTCTTGTCAAAATGAATCGGTGAGGTATTGAAATACAAGCACCGGCATGTTAATATAATAAAACGCATCAACATAGTAATATAATAGAAATTCCCTAAAACTGAATATAATAAAAACACTCCCCAGTGTTCTTATAACTAATGCGCACTAGTTCCCCCTTTTTCGTTGTATGTAGAGCACCGTTGCTCTTATAATTACTACACACCAGTTTCACATGCTTCTCTTATGATGTACCAGTGTGCTTTAGTATTTGTACACCCTGGTGCGATAAGATTATATATATAACTCGTGTGCTTTAGGATTAGTACACCTTGGTGCAATTAAGTTATAGTTAGCCTCGGTACGATAATATTATTTCGACACCCAGTGCATTTAATATAGAATGTGCCTTGGTACTTATGTAATTAGTATGTACCAATATGTAAGAAGCACCATTTTTAGTATGCATCGGTGCGTATAATATAGTAAAGTTACTGGTGCATAAATAATAGTTAGCTCTATGGTGCGAATAATAAACATAATGCACCAGTACTATAAAAAGATTATTGCCTCGGTCAATATTTCAAACATGAGAATTGTACAATTTTGAAATGATAAATATTATTGTATGTTATATCATTTACGAAATGGTTTGTTTTCTCAATGATACATGTCGATGAATTATTATGATCAATATGTGCTTGTGTGTATGACTCCTAAAAATGCACCGATGTCTATATTATGTCTCTAGTGAGTTCAAAAGAATACAATGCATTGATATGTATATATTTTAATGCATTGTTTTTTTACAAAATTTCAATCAATTATTTCAAAATCAAATATTTTTTTATAATAATATTGTTTTATATTTATGTTATTACATTAATGTGTTATCCAACCAATTAAACCTATGTTATTTGTATCAATGTAAATCATCCACATATTATTTATTCAGAAACGCAACATTCGACAATGCAAAGAAATAAGAAACCCATTTTATTATATATGAATAAGAGACCCATTGTCATACAAAAAGGGACAGCGTGCTAGTCTAGTACAATAATCAAATTGAAACCAATTTGTAATTCTTACACTTATTGGTAACATGTCCTCATTCAATTGGGACAATATGTCGAGTACATTAAACAAAATCCCTGACTTTTAGAGACAAATATTCCAAAACATTCAACTTGCAGTAACATTCAATTATATTGATTGGCATTCATCGATCGAATTGTTTACATTGCTCGAGCTGTGAGCATGCCTCATTTCTTCATCATGTGTAGGTGATATTGTACTTTGGTTTTTTAACATAATGTTTTCTTGATGATTGTAACAAACATAAATATATATATAATATATAGATATAAATAAATAATCATTAAATAATAATAATTAATACATCATAATGAAAATACATGTCTTATACAAAAGGCGTGTCTATTAATGAAAGAGCACCCCTACGTGGGTATATATGGCCCTCATTGTCATTATAAAAAATCATCTCATTCATATACATTTTACTCAATATAATAGTATTTCACCCAAAATGGATTACCTTATTCTATCCTACTTAAATTGGATATTCTTATAATTGTCAAACAAGTTTGTTTGTCACATTGGTATCAAAACCACGTTTGTTCCTGGACTTTGTCCATTAGACCCTCAGTAAATATTTTTTTAACCTTGGCAACATCACTGCCAACCCTTGGCCACACGATTATCAACCAGAGTTTCTCTAATTGTTTGGGTATTTGACCAAAAAGGTTGTGGGATAAAAGTATCTAGGAGGATACTCAAATGGATTCAAAGGCCATCAAGAAGAGTGGTGATGAGACCCTAACTCTATTTGGTTAGACAAATGACGACATAGGTAAGGGACCCAAAAAGGGTAAGGGTGAGGAGTCATCCTCATATCCAAGAAAGAAGGACTTAAATAAAATCAAGTGATTTTCATAAGCATGGTCATTGCTATAACCCTATAATTTATAGGATCAGTTGGTGACTGAAATGTTATCTCTTTAGTGTTTTTTGTTTGTCAAATGATTTTCCATTCTGCAAATAATTTGAGAAAAGAAAAAAGAAAAGAAAAAGAATAAAAGAGGGCATAAAAGAAATTCAATAAAGCCCCATGCAATAACAATGATTTGGTCCATACCGTTCAAGCATGGCCAAGTTCTTTTAAATTGGTGTTGATAGGAGTAGTGAATAAGCTTGGCTAAACTGTTTAATCTTAGCCAAGTGATTTAGGTTAGCTAATGAAAAAATCTGATCAAACTACTTAATCTTGGTCAGATAACCCCAGGATAGAGTAATTTCTTAGTCCAAAAGTTTAATCTAGACTAATTGTCATAGGTAATTAGGTTAGAGCATAGGGTAGTTTGCTTTATCTCAATAAAACAAGCATGATGACCCATATTGAACCATATATTTGAGGTATAAAGGCTTGATGTTTAACCTCCATGGTGATAAAGACAGGGAAAGCTTGAGCAGACCCACAAAATGCATTTATCCTAAGTTTTCGAGCAAATATGTTTGCGCGCTCATTGAATAAAGACCGCGCACTGATGAACGGATGGAAAGAAGGCGCCAAGATCAATGGTCGACAAGTCTTTCCAAACCCCCCCAACCATTCTACCTTTAACGGTGGGGGGGGNCACACATCTAAACGGCTTAGGCGCCAGTGCGTTTATCAACGACTGAGATTGAATTTCAGACCCCCCTGATCGTTCTGCTTTTAATGGTGGGGGGGGGTCTGAAATGAAGTCTAAACATCACGCACAGATCTACGGTTAATAAGAAAGCGTTCAAATCAACGGCTCATGTTGTTTTTCGGACCCCCCCAACCGATTTGTCTTTAAGGGAGGGGGGGTCCGGAATGGATTGTTTTCTGGTGGGCCCCTTATCTCTATATGGCAGGAATCCATTGGTTCTGAATCCCACCACCTCCCGCGGTCTGACATACCCTATCACCCCATGACGTCATTATCCACATTGTTTCCCCTAGAGGTCACGTCTCATTACTCTGTCAGTCCATGCCCCTTGTCCTCCCTTCACAAGTCCTCTCATCATGGTTACTCCCCAATCAACTCCCGCCACATCGCCCAGCCATATTCTTCAGTCATTGTCACCTGCCATATCACGCTCTAAATGACCCATTGGCCATTTATTATTGGCTAACCTATCCGTTAACCTGTTGACCTGTCTCCCACGCCCAACGAGTATCTGTTTGCTCAAAAGGTACCTTTACCTTTCTTTCCTTCATTGTTCACTTGGTCGTCGCACCAGAAAATTATTTCCCCGTTTTCCTCTCCATTACAGTCAACTGTCTAAATCCACCATCATCCCCACTAAAGATTGTTTGATTTGTAGGTATTTTTATAGAAATGGCGCTAAAATCAAAGAGAATAGAAGATGAGGAAAATCCTTTCCTCCCGCCCCCTGTCGACCTCGACAGGATCCCTTTGGCCAACAAAGACCATTTAATTGCAGACACCAGATGCGTGTTCGACTTTGCAGATTTGCAGTCATGGCTCAAAGAGGTTTTCCTTGACCAGAGCGATGAGATTGGGCTCTGGGAGTCAAACCTTCCCCTGTACCTTCTCCCCCAGGTTCACCATTTCCCCGAATTCGCCCTCAAATTCCAGGCTCACTACCTCCCCGACCAGAGAGCCATAGTTTCTTCATCAGGAGAAATTCTTTTCCTCATTACACCTGAAACCATTGACCAGATGATGCAGATACCCAGAGCCGAATTCGTCTCACCGTTCAATCTTGAAATTATCATAAAACTGTATCAGAAATTATCTTTCCCCCAGAGAGCTCAGATCTTCAAGATTTTTCTCCCACAGGCCGCTCATCTCCCCACTACAAATCCCCCATATCCTTCATCCCTGTTCTCAGTGAAGGGAAACCAGGTCATCTCGTCGCTATGTGCCCTCCTTGGGTATTTTTCGGATCAGTGGGTGGATGAACCCATACTGGGTTTTCTCTCCATATTCTCCACGGATGAGAAACCCACCACGCAGTTCGACTACAGCACTTTCCTGGCGGATAACATTCATGAGCAATTTTCAAATTTTTCCATGGAAGGCATGTTCCGGTATTCCTCAATACTGGCTTACATGTTCCTATTCTTTCAAGCGAACAAATTCTCTTTTTCGATGCAAAAGATGGACAAGGATGGGAGGCCATAGGCGGTGACAGCGTGGACTTCGCTGCTCAGACACAACTCTACTGAATTCAGTTTTAAACAATTTATCGAGTAGTTATACCATCCTGTGGTGAGCATGCTCAGTGGCAGACCCGAGCCGAGAATAAACGAGGAAATTCAAAGGATCCTACACCTCTCGGATCTTGCAAAGACAGGAGACTGGTACCTGTACCAGGACCACACAGAGATCAGAGCATATAGGTGTGAATTGGCTCCATACAAGTTGCCAAAATATTTTCTCATAAGGATATTTTCCATGGAATACATAAGACAAATGATCAATTCAGATGACATACATTTTGTGTCTCTGAAGAAGAAGCAGCAGCTCAAAATCAAAGGGCAGATTAGGTCTTTCATCTGCAATAGTTGAGGCGTTGGGGAGGAAGTAGACAAATTGCTTAAAGAAATGAAGTTTTTTGCTAGCTTCATATGGCACTATGACCCCTGTGGAATAATTTTAGAGATGAGATTTAAGAATAAGAACATCCCATACGTCCACACATCCAGGCCTGAGATAGAGAAGTTCACCGACCAGACAGAATGGGAGCCAAACACTCTGGTTGAAACATAACAGAAGGACCCTTCGGTCACTATCTCACAGATAACTATGCCACAGGCTCCCAAGGAGAAAAGGCCCAGGAAGGACACTTTACCTTCCGTCACTGAAGTATCATCCGAAGAATTCCAACTACATACCAAGAGGCCAAAAACAAGTCAGGCACCCGACACGGCTGGTGAAAAGGGAATGCAATCCACTACAACTTTGGAGGTTGATCGGTCGCTCCTTAGTACAAGCAGCAAACAAATCACGACTACAGTGTTGCTCAAGAAGCCTACAGATACTCCACCAGCCAGCCAGCCGAGAAAAATAGGACCGAAATTGAGTATTTTTTAGAAGTATGATCTGATCAAAAAGAAAAATCAGACACTGACCAGCAGCACGTATGCTCAGTTCTGGAAGAAAACATCCACTGCACAACACAGACTGTTGTCTGCATTCGACACTAATAAGGGTAAAATGTACATGGTGTTTCTCCAAGCACAGGTGCCAGACCCGAAAGTAATCATCGATTACAAAAGGGCAACATTTGAGTTTCAGACTAAAGATGTGCATCCAGCTGATCAAATGGATCTGCACAAGCAAACTGAAGAAATGGTTTTCTCCACATTTTCACATGCTTCTACCGCTGCCTCCAAGTTACAAGTATCTTTGAACAATGTCCAGACGCAACTGAAGTTAGAAAAAATATCATCCTTTGCCAAGGATAACAGGATTAAGACGCTGGAGGAACTGGTCCTCAAGATCGGATATGATCCCTCGAATGTGAAAGCAGTTGAGGAGATGCTCAAAAAGAAAAATGTCGATATAGCATCTCTGAGGAAATAGCTGAAACTGCCACCAACAGAAGATTCACATGCAAAGGAAATAGCGAAGACAGAAGGGGAAAAGGATGAAATGCTCAAGCTCATCATGGAGCAGAATGCACAGTTGAAGGAAATGGAAGCGGAATTGGAAAAACTAGTGAAAGAGAAGGAGAAGTCAAATCCCATGGAGGTCATTCCACTGAGCATAGTTCCACTCAAGGGAGTGAGAACAACGTCTGTAGTATAAATTCCCTCGACAACTCCACTGACATCCCTGGAGAAGACTGTTGAACTGGCTAAATCCATGGAAGAAATGAATTTGCAAGAGACAGAGATTAGCAGACTCAAAAAGGAGATTGAGAACCTTCAGGAACTCAAGTCTTTTTACCAGACTAGCTACTCCAAGGAAAAACAAACACCAGACTAGCTACTCCAAGGAAAAACAAACATCAGACTAGCTCAAACAAGAATTGCAACAGCTTCAGAAGCAAACAGTGGCAGGAAAAACACTTGCCGAGGTCAAGGAAAGTGTCTGGATGGACATCACCAAGTCTGTGAATGAAATAATGGTCGATGATACAAATAATGTTCGAGCAAAACAAGCTGGTGCAAAGAAGTCCGCAATCTATTGAAAAGATCAGAGTGGAACTAGGAGAGATGCCCACAGAATCTGTTGAGATCATCAAATTTCTGAATTCCAAAACCAGAGAGGAACTAGAAGAATTGAAGATTGAAGATAGGACAGAGACCATCCTTGAGGTCAAGAGGATTCTGACCAAGAGAGGACTGATGCTACAGCTGGAAGAAAAGGTCCAGATCATGGACGCAGGAGTGCAAAGATTTTTCAACAAGATCGAAGCTCTGCAGAAGAAAGGCCTTCTTGGTATGAGAGTTATAAATGGCAAGTTAATTACGCTTGTCGATTACAAAAAGAAACGAGCCACTGTTGCTAAGGATAGCTCAAAATTCTCAGGAATACAAGGTAGTATCACAGGCAAGGCATTCCTAGACTCTTTATAGTTCAACATCAGTGTACAGCATGAGATCCGGTACATCTTCATCATCAAGCCAACTTTTGCCAAGTACACAGAGTTGGATGAAGTATACCGAAGATTACTCAAAGTCAGTGTTCCCAGTCACCTTAGATGGGAAGATCTTTGCAATATGATCGAGTAGTCTATGAGGTGTCCAATACTAGTCATCTATCCACTCAAATGAGGTCATGCAGAGGCCTCACCAACTATCCACCCCAGAAATCAGCATGAAGTTTCAACATGTCATCAAGCAGTTTCCTAAATTTTTGTATCTTGTTAAGTCAGTTAGCTAAATTTAGATTTTCCACATCCTGATATTTAATGACAGGGTCGTATGTAATTTTGATTATAAATACTTCAAACTTTGAAGTACTGAGGGTTGATCTTTACGCCCTGCAAGCTACAAGATTGTAATCTTTTGAAGAGATCTTCCATTAATACAAAGATACGTTTTCACAGGATTCTCGCGTGTTATTCATTGGTGATGTTTTCTTTTCTATGTTGAATGTTTTTCTTGCTCAGTTGTCATATTGTTTTCTAATCTAAATCTTTAAAAGTAATGCATGTTGCAAGATTTATCTTTGTATACCCTGTTTCAGACTTTGAAATATTTTAATGTTTATCTTCTGATATCACAGTGAAGAAATTCTTAAATGCTTCTTTGCTTTAATTGATATTCTCATATTTTCTTCTATTCATCATTTTACTGCTAAAAGAATCCAACGAATGCATTATCTTGCTCTGTGAAAAGAATCTTTTGTTTCTGGTTTAGATTTCTATCTTTATAACACAGACCCCATAGCCCAATGGATGCGTAAATCCCCTTTAGCCAACTTAACAAAAAAAACAAACCAGTCAATCTTATTTTATATAACTAGCCTAATATCTTAAAGTTAAAACATAGCTAAATCATACAGAGAGATCCCTCTCTGAAACTGGTAGGGCTAGATTCCAGTTTCGAAGTGGTTGGATAAAGTTACCTCTTGTAAATTTCTTCTACCCTGACAACCTATGGGAATTTACAGGGCGATAACAGTCATTATGCATCACAGTGTCCAAATAATAAGAAGGGTAAAGAGAAGCAACAATAGAAGCAGGTAGTAGCCTCTTAAAAACTCAAATGAACAAGTTTTCTACCAATTTCAAGAAGGATATTGATATTATCTTTCCTTTATTCCATCACAATTCATAGGAATTCATGGTACATTGTGTTGAATACCTAATCCTTAGATTATGGTAATTCATAAATAAAGTTTGTAAATAATGTGAAGAGTCATAGGTGATAGGAAGAGTCACACGAAAGGTGAAGAGAAACCATCACTTAAATGTGTATTTATTGAGGCTTCATGTTAATGAATGGAATCAACTATGAAGTTACATTTTCTACCCATACATGGCATGCTAGTGGTATAAGAGCGATAGAAGGTTAACTACATTATTCCCGGGGAATTTCACTCCCTCCTCTCACGTGCATAAACATCTTTTCCAGTCTGTCTCCCCTACCGTGAGTATTATTCTTACATCTATCATTTCCTTCATTATAATAGCGTGTAATACATTCCCATTCATGTTCCTTCCCTCTTTATGAAACCCTTTTCCTAGTTCTCTCTATCTGTGAAACCCTCACATGGCTCTCTCACTATTAAAACTATTTGACCCTTCAATGGGTAGATTCAACTCATTCCCTCTCTTGCAAGTGTACGAATTATCATTTTGTTTCACAAACCCTCACATAGATCTCTCACTATAGAAACTCTTCTCTCCCTTCTAACCGAACTCATGTCTACCATGGTCAACGCAACCCGCTTGCCTCTAGTTCCACATTGGAATTAGAATCTATGCATAATATATGAAATCCTTTCTTCCACAATTTCAAATCCATTTAAAATCATCTTATTGGGTCTAAATTCGAGTAGAAATCCAAGATCTCTTATTGGTTTTATTTGAACTTGAATAAAAGCTTGAAATTTTTCCTATGAACCTACATGGATAAATTTCATTAGACATAGATATTGAACCAGTGACGAAAATGATGAAATAGAAAAGAACTTGTGGTCGTGCATCTTCACAATGCCAAAGTGGGCACCAAATTTTTGAAATATTTAATTTGCAAGGCGTGGAGCCCATGGCCATGTGATGTTCTTCTCTCACAGTCTCTACCAATGTGGTAACAATATTTGGCATTTTAGAGTGATTTCTTGGCTCGATGATCATTTTATTGTAGAGGTTATTGTTCTTGCAGTATTTTTTTTTTATAAATATGCATTCTCTCATCTCCATCGTCGACATGGTGCTGACTGGTAAAGAAAAATACCTGAAATGGTACAAAAATATAAAAAACATTATGATCTTTAAAGACTTGTGGACTAGCATTTATGAAGCAACAACTTCCAGTGAAGAAGAAGCTAAATCAGAAGCGCAACTGAAGATCGGTAGACTGACCATTCCTACATCAAATAAGGAGTGTTCCATATGGAAGGACAAAGAAAAGAAACCATATATTGTGATTGTTTTGACAATAAGTGAAGAGGTGATTCGCCCTATTGTTTCCATTAATGACTCCTTGTGTTCTTTGAAGAAGTTTAAGGACTTGTATGACTCTCACTCGAAACTAGAACTCATAAAATTGTTGGTGACGCTCTTCAACCTAGAGTTGAAGAATGATGATCCCATGACTTTAGCTTTTGATAAAAAATCCACATTACATGACATTGATGCCACTAGAGTGAATCTATACCTTCCTCTCAAATATTTCATTAAGGATATCTACCCTACATATTCTCACTACCTTGAATCCATGCAAGCTAGTGGTCAAATGAAATCCATCATATTTGACACTTTGGTGGAGAAAATTGCAGAACGTGAGAAATATTTTGGAAAGAAGTTAACTTATTACATTGGTGAGACTATGTGCATTACTCAAGAAAGGAAGAATCATTCACATGATTCTTCTAGATGAGAAGGAAGTAAAAGATTACATGGAAGAAAAAGTTTCAGTCACAGGGAGGGTAGACACAACCAAGGAAAAATATATGATCTTCACTATAACCATTGCAGAAATAATGGGTCACATGAAGCAATGAGATGCATAATCTCATTGGAAAAGATCAAGGATAGAAAAAATAAAAAAGAAGACAAAGGTAAAACATCAGATTTGGAAAAACGTAAAACACATGAATTTGCTCATTATATTGTTTCCCATTGTAATATAGGAGTAATTGAATATTTGTTTAACACTTCATTTGCTTCTTGGAGAGATGCATGGCTCCTTGACATAAGTGAGTCCTACCACATGACTTTCGAGATAGGATTTTTTTAATATTTCAATAACAATATAGATGGAATAGTTTATTTTGTAGATAAATCAAGTCTCAAACCTTCGAAAATTGGCACCATCAAACTTAAATTTCCTAGACTCCCAGATTTATTTCTGCATGATGTGCTCTATATTCGTGAGTTGCGAAGGAAATTGCTATCTCTTTTACACATTTGACAACATAGACACTTTATACATATATTTGGTGGTAAATTTGAAATAAGGAAGGCTTCTGACAACATGGTTGTCATGACCGAAGTGGAAGATGGAAGACTGTTGAAGTTGAAGGGGACATCTTCTCATGCACAAGATTTTTCATACCCCTCTCATAAAATAAAGGTATGATGACATATATTCCCTTGTTTCATGCTATATTTTGTCACATTAATTATGACAACCTTTGTTTGTTGAAAAATATTGGTGTTTCTAGTTTTCCTAAGAAATTGAAGCAATGTGATGCTTCTATCCTTGGAAAGCATAGTAAACAACCTTTTCATGATTCCACTTCCATAACATGTAGAAAAAATGAACTGATACATTTTGATTTGTGTGGCCCCATTCCTATTTCATATGCAAATGGAAAAAATATATCATTTCTTTGATTGATGATTACACTAGGATGTGTTGGGTGTACCTATTGAAAGAAAAATCACAAGCTTTTGAAACTTTTAAAATTTTTCATGTATGGATCAAAAATGAAGCTCAGTCTTGTATTGGCTCTCTTCACACTGATAATGGAAGAGAATATACATCTAAATAATTTGAAAACTATCTATACCAAAATGGGATGAAACATCAAACCATAGTTCCATACAATCCTCAACATAATGGTGTAGTTGAAAGAATGAACATGACTCTCCTAAATATGGTTCATTCCATGATGTTTTTCAAAAATGTAAAACTAATATTTTGGACCGATGCATTTCTATGTGTAGTTTATGTGAAAAACATGTTTCCATCTCATGCTCTTGAAAGTAATACTCCTAATGAAATGCAATATGACCGCATTCATTCAGTGAGTCATCTCGGGGTCTTTGGTTCCACCTGTTATGCCTTAATACCTAAGAAACAAAGAGACATGCTTGATGAAAGGAGTTGGAAATGCATCTTCTTGGGGTACTCAAATACCACCAAAGATTATCTTCTATACAATTAGGTGAACAAAAAATCCATTTTTCCATAAATGTAATTTTTCTTGAATCCTCCAAGACTAACAAGACTGTTGAGAGGAAGCTTGATCATTTGGACATATTCAGTTATGTAAATACATATCATGAATTTCATGATGAGATTCCACATATTGAAGGGGGGATCCTTATCTTGGATCAATCTCTGGAATCTCATATTGAAGCATCATCTTCCTCTCATGAACAAGTTCCAACGACTTCATTAGACCCTGAAGTCCATTTGGATGATGTGATTGAAAGGATTGAAAAACTAAGTCTTTTTGAGAATTCAACACCATCTCAATCTGTTGAGCAACCTGTACCGTCTTAGAAAGGTCCACCAAAATGGCTCATAAAAACATTTAAAAGTGTTCATCCTAGTGAGGTTTGAAATACAAGAACCAAAAGTTCATCAGGACAAGATGGAGGTAATGTAGATTATATGGATGCTTCGTATGACTGTGATTTCAATTTATCTATTAACTTTGAACCAAACTCCTTTGAAGAAGCCTCTTCTTATCATGAGTGGAAAGAACCCATGCAGAAGGAGTATAATTCTCTCATCAAGAATGGGATGGGGAAGTTGGTGGATCCTCCATTAATCCTCTCATCAAGAATGGGATGGGGAAGTTGGTGGATCCTCCATTCAAAACCAAACCAATTGTCTATAAGTGGGTCTTCAATAAAAAGTACAAATCAAACGACTCACTTGACATGAAAAAACAAAGGCTCGTGGTAAAGGATTTGCATGGAAATAATGTATTGATTATGAGGATACTTTTTCCCCCACAAAAAAATGGGCTACCATCCATACTTTTTTTTCCTTGGCAACACAAAATGGGTGGAAAATTCATCAAATGGATGTCAAGGATGTTTTCTTGAATGGAGAATTGAAATATAATGTCTTCATGTCTCAGCTAGAAGGTTTTGTTGTGAAGGGAAAATAACAAAAAATATGCAACTTCATCAAATCCTTATATGGCTTGAAACAAGCACCGTGATCGTGGTATGAAAATATAATTGAGCATCTTCTAAACTAAATTTCAAGCACTTCAATCTTGACGATGCATCTTTATTTGTCAAGAAAGTTGGAAAAATGGTGGTATATTATTTAGTGTATGTATATGATCTGTTTATAATAAGGAACAATGAAACTTTTAATGCATTCATAAAGAAGGATTTGAACAAAGGTTTTGAGATGCCATATTTGGGATATATTCACTACTATTTGGGAATTGAAGTGATTCAAAATCCAAAGTACATATTCATCTCTGAAAAAATGTTGGAGAATATTTGAACAAGTTTGGCATGGATGAGTGTAATCCTATCTCCACTCCAATGGAATAGAATTTGAAGCTCACATCAAAAGAAGGGAATGATTTGAGGATGCAACTGAGTACATACACCTTGTGGGAAGTCTTATTTATCTTACCACCTCTGGACCATATATTTAATTTTTTGTTGGCATTCTTTCTAGGTTCATGCAAAAACATTGTCAAGGACATTGGTCTACTAGAAAAAGAGTTCTAAAATACTTGAAGGGAACTCAATATTTTGGACTCAAGTACTCTAAGATGGATAACTTCAACCCGATTCTAAGGGAGGATAGATCTAAGGAGATTCTAGACCTAGTGCATTTGAATGTTTGTGGACCGATGTCAGTAGCATCAATTTCAGAAAGCATGTACTATGTTTCCTTCATGGATGACTTATTTCGTAAAAATTGGATCTACTTCCTAAATACCAAGAATGAGGTATTTAGTAGCTTTCATGTGTTCAAAGCTCTGGCCAAAAACTAGACAGGGAAGAAGATAAAACTCTTGATATCAGACAATGGGGGTGAGTATACTTCCAAGGAGTTTGAGGGGTTTTGCAAGAAGGTAGAAATCAAGATGCATATTATTGTTTCATACAACCCAAAGGACAATAGGGTTGCAAAATGAAATAATCCATCCATAATAGGGGTTGCTAAGGCCATGATTCATGACCATGAATTACCAATTTTTCTTTGGGTAGAGACATGTAAAACAACATTCTACATCCAAAACTAGTGTCCTCAAAAGATCTCACAGGACAATACACCAAAGGAAGCATTTGCTAGTGTGAAATGAGAGATTAGTCATTTCCACATATTTAGTTGTATAGTTTATATCCATGTACCTATAGAGAAGAATACCAAGTTGGAGCCCTCCAGTAGGAAGGGTTTATTTGTGGGTTACAGTGAGACTTTAAAGGCCTACAAGATCTATATTCACGAGCAAAGGAAGACAATAATGAGCAGGGTTGTAAGTTTTGAGGAAGACTTTGCATCCAAGAAGTCCTATGAGCCTATTCGAGTGATAGAGGATGCTCATAAGAGATTGCATAGAATCAATAGATTCATTCTCATCAAAAAAGTTTAAAGTTAGTATTTTTTATCTAAGGAAGAAAAAGAAAAAGAAAATTTATTCATCTCTTGCATAAATGATCTTGTCTCTAACCTATAATTACTTTGATACTTGATGAAGTGCCCTAATAGGCTTACAAATCATAATGCAAGTGAAAACAAATTCTATACTCATTTCAATTCTTTATTATCTCTTAACCACAACTTAAACAATTATAAGAATTTCTCCTCTCTCGAAGTTTTCAACCATAATAAAAGAGACAAAATAAAATCATGCATTACACCAATAGTCATTCGTTGCTTAATCATGGCTTTACACATTTGGAGATCTTCAAGATTCTCACTCTCACAACCCCATCTTCAAATTTAAATTTAGGGTAGAGTGTTGCATCAAACAAAGATGGCTCTTGGAAAATGCACATTCGGTAAATGAGTGCTTGTAAAGGAAGCTTAAAGTCTTTGGCTTAATTCAATCCCATCTTCAAACAAAGGTGGCTCTCGAAAATGCACATTCAGTAAATGAGTGCTCGTAAAAGAAGCTTAAAGTCTTTGGCTTAATTCATTAACCTAGTCTACAAAACCCATATGGAATATTGTCCAAATTAATTTATGGATAACCTTGTCTACAACTCCATGTGCAAATATTGTCCAAATTAATTTATGGATGATTGAAAAGTAAATTTATATTATTTTAATAAAACATAACATAAATAAACATTATATACACAACGACATAATATGAAAAATTATAGAAACTGCGTCATATACCATCAAATTTGAGAACTTTCCAATAATGTATATATCCCACACTGCCAGATGCATATTGATACTGAATTCGGGCCATCCGAACCATTTCAACGACAGTTTTGCTATTAAAATAAAAAGTGGGAAGTCCTGGAAATCGGGTCATTTGAACCGTTCGAACTAATTTTGTTAAAATATAAAATGAGAAGTACAAGTTCTTTTCCTTTTGACATTTCAAAATTTCAACGGAAAATACAAACAAACTCATGTTGATCAGTAACGCCCTCATGCTAATCGATAACTACTAGCTGCTGAAACAACTCCCCTTCAATAGCGGTGTTCATCACTGTCAATGGATTTATCTCTCCATCTTTTTCCAAGAACAACGGATTTATCTCTCCATCGTTTTCCAAGAACAATTTGAGCTGGTTCCAAGAACAAGTGCATACATAGCTTTAATTTCTATCTAAAATAATCTGATTCTTCATGCTTAAATAATTTTAATTTAGTAATTAATTGATTAATTTTAAAGTTTTTTATATAAATTTATAAATTATTAATATCAATAATACTTTTAATTTTTTCTTTTTAAAATAATAAAAATTACATTTATAATAAATTATCAATATAAATAATATCAAATTATCTAAAATAACAAAAAAATATAAAATTTCCTTAACAAATTATCAATATCCATAATATTCATAGTGTTTTAGTAACAATTAATTAGATAATTAATATCAATACTTTTTATCGCCTATTCTCCCAATATAACAACTACACACTCGTTTGGTATTTGGTTCAAATATTTTATTTTAATTTCTTAATATGACTAGTGTCACAACCACATAGGACATCTATTCAAATCTTGCAATCGTTCACCTTTTGAGGGAGTGTGGCATTGCGACAATTCTTACTTGGTTGCTTGGAAACACCAAGAATACTTTGTATGGACTATGCCTTTTCACCTAGAGCATAACCATACTCTATTATAGGCTACAGGAGATTCACACTCTAACTCTATGCAACTCAATTGTATACTTAGATAGTCTTGTTAACATATTTAACACTTAGTCATTCAAGCATACATCCTAGAACATGAGAAACAAAAAAAACAGTTGTGAAACAAATAAGAAACATACACAGAAATAGTGCATCCAACACACACCATGCCTAACACCCAACTAAGTCTTGTTATTGCAAAATAGTTACAATATGAGCACTACCAGCTCAGTTTACAACTTGGGAAAAGTCACACAACTCGCCTCACCTCACCAAGGCACTCATACATAGATTCATCATACCAAGATTCTTTGTCATAACCAGCTTCACAACATATTGCTTTCCATCCCAAACGTGCACCCAACTGTATACTTTTTGTGCCTTCTCTATTGTAGACTTCACCAAGTTAACATAGACTTTGGTTCTACCTCACACATGCCTCACTACGACAAGTACTTTTTTTTTTTTGCATTAGGAAAGAAATGAGGATAATATAGTTACAACATATCAACTTGATGACATCTTAATGAAGGATGACACAAGTAACATATACATGAAGGCCTAGCATAAAATCACACCAAGAAGCTTGAAGCAATTTACAACATTTACTCAAATAAAGAATATAAACGACTATGCTAATAACATCCATGATCATCAAGGCGTAAAAGCGTCTAATAGCCGACACACGTAACATAAACTTAATAGGGTGAGCGAGGATAGTGATAACAACAATCAATCGTTACCATTATATTTCATGGCGCAGGAAAAATGATCAACAACCATACATTAATCCTAATTCATAATTAACATGGCGCACGGGTAACCATTAGCATAAATCATCATATTTCACATTAAACCAAGACACAAGAGTGATTATCTATATTAGTTGTTCATTACATTAAGCCTTCATTTGCACAATATTTTACTATCTCAAACAATCATTCTTACATTATGTTTCGTTTCGCAAGGAAATCATCATCCTTCCATCATAAATCCACATTACTAATAGCTTCTCATGAGAGTAAACAACTTTAAACAACACATGACAACTGAAATTAGAACGTGCAAGTACATTTATTCCTAAACTAATCAGGCGTCATCGTTTTTGCGACGCACGCGGGTAATCAAAATCATAAACAATTAAGCATCAACAATAGTCCATAAGCCATTCAATCTAATCATTAACCAATCATAAACCAATCATCAGTCACCTTAAAATTCATTCATGGAAGAAGACTAACAACTACACAATCATCCATTACAGCATATTCTAATGCAAGTCAACCATGCACTTCAAAAATATTTAGTAATACAATGCGACATGTTGCGCGCCGTTGTTTGCAGTCTAGAAGCCAAGGTTATAAGAAAATTGAGATGTACATGTAATAAAAGCAAGAAATTGGGTTCCTCTTTTATGGATTAGAACCTAAATTCTTTTGGAGAGCACAATAATAAACATTCTCTATGTTCATTGTAATTCATATCCTAATTTTTTTTTTATGAACTCTTAATATTCAGGGAACCAAAAGAAACTTAAACCAAATAAGATATATTTTTATTTGGAGGACATGGAAATTTGGGAATAATCACCTAGAAAAAGGGGAGGATAAATACATTGAAAGGATTTAGGCAAAAATTATAAAATTGGAACCTCTAATCTTATCCCTCACATTTGTAGGCTTTGAATTTAACAAATCAACATGGTACCCATAAACCTTGCCCGGAGGCCTCATTGTGTCTATTTTAAAAGTGATGACAAACTAACGCTTCGCATACAACACCATCATCATTAGGCATAATCTAGCCATTTTTTATGGAGTAACTTATTGAAAATTAAGATCAGCTTATGGTTATAACATATGGGAATTTGTCATTAATAAATTATGTTTAAATTGACATTGTGAACAATATATAAATCTTACATTCATAAGCCATAAGAAATATCATAATATGTCATTAATAAACAACACTTGTCAGTAATAACCATATATAAATATGTCATTAAAACAATATATGTCAGTAATAACCATATCTAAATCTGTCATTAAAACAATATCTAAATCTTGCGTTAAATAAAGCAATAATTCTGTCAAAAAGGTCGTGCATGTGCACGAAGGATCTGAGCACAAGGAAAGGTGATATTCGGAGTCCGAGCATGAGTAATAAATTCGAATACAACTAGCATACCCCCTAAGAAGGCGAATGGGAATGCCGAAGTAATGGTTGATTTTTATATTAACAGTATTTGGTAGAAAAGATGTTTAAAGGAATGTGTACAAATTGCAAGCTTAACCTTAACGTTATGTTATGTGTTTTTCATCTTAAGTCAATGTAAAAAAAGTACATTGATTTAATATCTTATATATTAAGGAATAAAAAAGAACATGAAAATGTGTGCTAAATATATTAAGAAAGAAGGACCATCCATGACATATGAAGGACAAAGAGATGGAGTAAATTTAGTCATATGAGAAGAGTTAGAATGGGTTACAACAAGAAACCATATAAGATTGCAAGAAACCAAATGAATCCATGAGGATATGAAGGAAAAAGAGATGAAGTACATATCATAGAGTTATGGGTTATAATGACAAAGCATGTAAGCGTGCTTCTTCCTTTTTTCTCATTGCAACAGATGTGCTATCTTGCATTTTTGCATAATGGTCAAAAGAGAAGAAGGGGGAGATGCGCAAACCTACTAATGATTTGATGCGCGATATTGCAGTGAAGGTTAAGCGTTGTCGTTCAACCTTTCCAATGTTTATGGTTTCCTTGGAGAGTGTTAATCCTTGGGATTTATTTATAGTCAAACCCCATGCCATTTTGAGTGGGATTTGTTTCTTATTTCCACGTTTAATGGGTGGGATTGGTATTTTGTTGGGGTTGACATCGTCCCATGGTGGACCGAGATATGTATCAAACTCCACAATGACATATGTTGGCAAGCTTGGAGGGTTGAATCCTTCTGTGTAGGCAATTTGAGTGACCAAGCCTAGTGCTCCATTAACCAATCCTGTTTGGATCCATAAATTGCAGGTCAACATAACACGTTGGCCAATGCATAACAAGATTTCTTGTTCTAATTGATGGTCATCATCTTCCTTAGATATAGAACAACCAAGGTGTTTTGTGATGTAGCGTGTTATTTACCTATTCAAGGATTGAAGCATTTTTTTATTATGTTGGTACACCAAAGTATTTGTTGCAAATATGTGTATGGCCACATCTAAGTCTTTGCATTCTGTTGTAGACAAGTATGTATTTGTACGGAATTGAAGGATCTCCCAATATTCTTGTAGTGGAGATGCATTTCGGATGTTTGTCAATAGGCGACGAAATTGGACTTGTTGTATATTCTGCCCTTGTTGGCAGAAGCTTGTTTGCAAGGTTACAACAATGGTGAAGGAGTTCCACAAAGACCTTCCTGGTGTTGCACATGTATACAAAGGTATATCCATAACAGGCGGGAGATGTCCTAGATCAGCAACAAGAATTATAGAGCAATGACCGAACGGAAAATTGTTGGTTTCTGGAAAGGCTTCACGTAGACGTCTTTCAATCTACACAAATAGTTTAGGCTTGATGAATCTCATTTCATCAATGAGGACATAACAGATATGTTTCATCATTTCCTTGAACACTGCCAATGTTTGTGTTTGCAAAGGTTAGAAATTTTTTATTGGAATCTTAAGTGCGGAATGTATAGTGGTTGCTTGTATGTTGAAAGCCGCAACTCCAGTGGGAGAAAGAAGTAGTATTGGACTATGTCCATATGGAGATTGTTAATTCAAAGAAGCTTTAATGCAATTGATCATATACGATTTGCCAGTGCCAGCAGTTCCTTGGATGATCATCATTAGTGGTGCTTTTTTTTCTTTTTGTTGTGAATGATGTAATACTATATTTAATGCTTGATATTGTTTGTGTGACAATTTATTAACCGCTAGATTGATAGGTTCGTTCATGTATAGCACATCTATACAAGGCCGATTGGTTTCAATGAATTGTGTTGCATAACTAAGAACTGCTTCTGGAATGTCTGGGTTGTTCCAAGAATAGTTGGTGTCAAAGTCACGATGTCCAAGAATGTCAAGCTCGTTGAAGTCTATATTGGCAGCATGGATCAACCTTGATAATAATTCCCACTCATTTATCTCCATGTCGGGATGCATATTGGTATCATTTTCTTCAGCTTCCTTTAGTGGTGGTTCTTCAACATTTGCAAGGGAACGGTCTACATGCCATTCATGGTAGGCTCATTTTATGTTCTGCCAATTGTGTATGATAGTATCTCTTGAGAGGCATATGTCAGTTGCAAAGTTACTAAATGGTTTGTATAGTAGCAACTCACTCCAACAGAATTCTTCAAAGGATTTGGAATTTGGTGTCGGAATGACTGTGAAGCGTGGCCAGATAAGGACAATTATTGGAGAGCTCCTTCATCGCCAAGGGTTACTTTTTCGATGGCAACTATATGACCAATATTTTGCAATTTCAATGAGAGGGAGGGTTTGAAGGCAAGGAGGTCAAGTGACATAAGCATCAATGAAGGTAGATACAGATAAACAATCAGATGGATCTTTGGAGACTCGACAAAAGATATGGTGACCAACATTTAGTGTCATGAAAAGCCGACTACATGTGACAAGGAGGAGTTTTTGTAGCATATGGTAGGTTTCCTGGGCGCCTATATCTCAGTCGACTATAGATTTTGTGTGCAAACGTCTATAGGCAAATGAAGCAGGATCTGTTGGACTCAATGTATCTGTGATTCTAGTCAACATATGATGATAGCTTTCTGATCGGCCCTCTGCTTTCGAAGCATATTTGGAAATATATTTCATAACTGCGTGATGGGAGAGGATAGGTTGACAATCCATATTTGCTCGCCATATTGTTAGTATGTCAGGGTTATGGATATTTAGACAATCATCATTCCTGGCATGTTCATATTTTTTTTACCAGAAGCATAAATGAAGAGAGAAGAATTAGACTGTAAGGTCCATGGGAAATTATATCTGCATTGGAGCTTGGAGGCTTTCATATGGAGACATGTTGTCTTTGTGCACTTTGTATGGCGTTGTACCTGATTGAGGAGGTATGTATGCGCCATATGGAAAAAAATGATGTGAATGCATCAAGGAAGAGTTCCTAATAGAGCCACAACACCTAAAGGCCAAGAGTTATCCAACCACTTAAATAGAGAGACCTTTGGTCATGATATGGCTACTCATGAAAAATTGATGATCATTGTTGGGCTACAAACGTTTTTATCAACGTTTTGATCTCTTGTAGGACAAGAAGGGGCTACAAGTGTCAACAAAGCCAAGAAAATTGATGATCAGTGTTGGGCTTGACTACTCATAGTTGCTAATCAAAATATTCAAATTCATCTTTATTATTATAGTCATATGAATAGTATTGATTATCATCAATAACTAAGTGCATTGTTATCATTCCACTTAATCGATTAAACACCTACTTAAATAGGTTATCTATATTATCCCAAGTAATCAACTTAAATGTTATATGATTGCTAAGGATAAATCGTCATCCACTATACATCAAAGGGATAGAGACTCACCACACCTATGTTTATAGGAAAAGTTCTAAATTTTTCCAAGGCTTTCATTTATATATTATTAGTATTAACTAAAATAATATGATAAGCATCAAGATAAACAAGTTTGTTAAAAAAAAAAAATCTTGATATTAAAAAGTTTGTTAAAAAAGAATAAGACACTCAATTTGAATTTGAAATTATTTGATAATAGTTAAAATTGAAATTTAATACTTAATTTAAAGGAAAATCTTGTTAAAAAAAAAAAAAAAAAAAAATAGATTCTACACTTAATAGATGGAGTGAATTCATCATAAAAGGAGTTACAAATTCTTAAAGGAAAATCTTGTAAAAACAAAAAAAAATAAATTTACATTCTACACTTAATAGATGGAATGAATTCATCGATAGAAGGCGTTGCAATTTCTACAATGATCAAATTCTATAGTAATAATGTATTTGATGTTTGCTAAATACAAATTTTGGTAAGTGATTGCAACTGCATATAATGTGTGAAATTTGGATCATATACTCTCATAACTGTGACATAAAATAATTATCACCACAATTATGACAAAGTCGATCAATATTTTAATTGAAGAATGAAATAATATATAATAATAAAGTAAAAATTGACTAATGAAATAATATATAATAATAGATATGTTAGTTTGCTCTTGCTTTTTAAATAATTTATATTTATATTCTTTTACAAATATTGAATATACTCCATTAATTTATATTTATATTCTTTTACAAATATTGAATATACTCCATTTAAAGTTCTTTTAAAAAATTTATATTTATATTTTTATAACATTATTCAATATACTTGATTTTAATTTTAGATTACATACATGGGGAAAAGTTTATAGTTGATTATTTTAATTTTTATAATTAAAGAAACTCTAAAGACAATTTTTGCAATGGTATGGATTGTGCTAAATAAAAAATAAAAGAGGATATATACAAATAAAAATAAAATATTGTTTAAATTATAAGAATAAAACTATATTATAATAAAAACATTAAATTGAATTGTCTATGTAGGTTTCCACAATTAAAATTGTGGATAAAGCTTTTGACATTTAAATTATTGTAATTCTAATAGAGATAAGTCACTTGGGGATTGTAGTCGGCTTGGGCTACACCAATCCTTAACATGGGTATCTCCTCTCGACTAAACTCACCGTAAAGGTATTGAACTCTAGTTGCCTAACAAACCAAACCAATTGAGTTAGCAAAAAAAAAATGACAATTCTAATAGACAATATTAATTTTGAAGTTAATTAAAATTATAATAAAAACAAATGGAATGTAATTAGTAACAAGACACTTATTAAACTCCACCCAAAGAGCACTAATATGTCATATCCTTAAAAAAAAAAGGTACAGACTGTTCAAAGTCTCATAATGCAAACTTATGTAAATATATTCCCTTCTTCAGTATTTTGGATGTCTATGGAGGTTATTCCTAGAGCTATTCTATCAAAAATTCGACAATTAATGTTTGCATTTCTGTGGAGTGGACAAAGGGCAAAGGTTCGTCTTCATATTTGTAGATGGGATCTTCTGGCTAGACCGAAACACAGTGGTGGATGGGGGCTTAGAAACCTTGTTTATTTCAATTCTGCCTTAATTGCTAATACCTATTGGAGGGAACTTAATGTTGATAGCATCTGGAACAGATTACTTCAGGGTAAGTATCTGGGGAACACTCCTTTCATAGATTGGATCTGATTGCCTACTCATTTGTAGAGAAATTCATCGAATTTCTGGAATGGGATGACTAGGAATTTAGGCGTAATACTACACTGGTTACGGTGGAGTCCCAGTTTGAGCACCTTGATTCACGTAGGCAGGGACAAAATTTGTGGAATGGAGAATAGTTCTCTGTTGTCTGATGCTTTGTGCTTGCAACTTCAACATAACCATACAATGCATCTAGCCTAGGCGAGCATTTCCGACAAGCAGTCCCAATTTCCTGAAAGTTGGCGATCCAGTGAGTCATTGAATCTTTGTGACTAGAATGGAATTGAGTGGAGTTCTTTCACCTTAGCTTTGAGAGAGGCTGGTATTACACTCAGGAATGCTGAGGACTCTCTTGTTTGGGCTGGCGAGGACGCGTTGGGTGCCATTTCGGCCTCAAATCTTTATCGGGCACTCATTTCTCCTTTAAATTTTATATGTGACAAACCATGGATTACCAAGTTCTGGAAATGGCCAATACAACTTAAAATAAGATTGTTTGTGTGGCTGGCAGTGTTTGACAAAATCCTCACTTGGGACGTGTTGCAAAGACGAGACTGGGTTGGTCCAGGGATCTGCAAGCTCTGCAATGTCAACTCTGAAATGACAGACCATTTATTAGTTCACTGTCCATTCACGCAAGCAGTCTGGCAAAATTTATATAAAATCTTTCATTTAAATTTCCAGTGGGAGGGTACCTCGGTATCTGATTGTTTTTATAAGTGGACTTCAGATTTTTCTGCTCCGGCAAGCATGGCATCTATTGCTTGCTGGCATATTTGGATTGACAGGAACAAAAATCTATTTGAAGACTTCAGCCCCTCACTTGACTCAGTAGTTCATAGGATTTCAGCTTCCTTTTCTTGGCAGCCATCAATTATGAAACACAACATAAACAAAGTGTGTGAATTGACTCTACCAGAGGGGGTCACATTGGCATGTTTTGATGGAGCAACACTATCAAATGGAAGTTGTTGTGCTGCAGGTGGATTTTTCAAGTCTCATGATACGAGGATAACAAAATGGTACCTAAACTGCAGAGTGGGAACCAACACAAAGGTTGAGCTCATGGGTTTGCAAGCGACTCTTACTTTGGCTTCACATTGGGCGATTGATAATGTCCAAATCTTGGGGGATTCGAAAGTGATCATTGATTGGATTAATCAAAAGGGTCAGCTCCATGCGGTAAACATTGAAGGATGGAAGATTAAAACAGTGGAACTGGCAAGAAATATGAAAAATACAAGGTACAAGCATATTTACAGGGAGCACAATAAAGAGGCTGACTTACTGTCAAAAAGGGTGCTTAAGGAACCAAAAGGTAGGTTGTCAGTATTTCACTAGGAAAAAGGGGAAGAGAGACCACATAATCACCTTAATATCTTTGAAGCTTGAACTCATAGATCAGTGTGTGATCGAGTTGCTTTGTGGAGAAGCTGGGTGTATTATGGAATTTTCTAATACTTTTTGTTGACTGTGTTACTTCAGAACAGTATGTAGGTGTGAGCCTTTGTGTTATCAGTATTTATTTCTTCTTTGTATTCGATGCAGTCAATTACCATTTGGCTGGTCACTTTCATTTGTATCGAAAGAAATGATTCTGCTATGTAAAAGAAATTATACATTATATAATTTTGAGTCATTTTTCTATTGGAAAAAAAACAACTCCAGAGTGATTCCAAGAAATCCTCAATCACCAAACTCAACAAAAGTAAAATAAATATCACAAAGTTGATTGAAATTGGAATTATGACAAAACAATTTTGATAAAAATCTATAAAATTGGAATTATGAGAAAACAATCAAAGATGTAACTTTTTGAATTTACAATAAATGAAATGTAATATATTTAATTATAAAGAATATATATCTTGAAATGTCATATATTTAATTATAAAGAATATATATCTTTTATATTTAGTTATAAAGAACATATATCTTTTATTAAAAATAAAGAATATTTAAAAATATATTTTAACTTTAATACAAAATTATATATTTAGTTATTTAGTTATAAAGAACATATATCTTCAGAATATGTCGGAAGAACCACAGTGTTATTGACAACTTGTCGTCGACGTTTCGGATCCATCATCAGGACAAAAAAGTCTGAGAAAAAATGTAAGAGAAGAGCCTTTATTATGCTCTTCTCTTGATTTTTACCCGGAGCTTTTCAAGTTTACGAACTTCATCCAGAATCTCCCTTCCGTGCAGGGACGTGATCTGTTCATTTAGGTTTTTGTGGTGAGAAATTTGTTCACGTCCCTGCACGGAAGGGAGATTCTGGAGATTGTGAATGAAGTTCGTAAACTTGAAAAGCTCCGGGTAAAAATCAAGAGAAGAGCATAATAAAGGCTCTTCTCTTACATTTTTTCTCAGACTTTTTTGTCCTGATGATGGATGGATCCGAAACGTCGACGACAAGCTGTCAATAACACTGTGGTTCTTCCGACATATTCTGAACAAATTTCTCACCACATAAACCTAAATAAACATATATCTTTTATTTAAAATAAAGAATATTTAAAAATATATTTTAACTTTAATACAAAATTATATATTTAATACAAAATTATTTATTTAGAGTAATTTTATATTATAGAAATTTAAAACTATTTATCTAAAATAATAAAAAATTAAAATAATTTTTTTTAAATTAATATTAAAATTTCAATAACTCCAAATGGCTGACATATACACATTGGTCATGACAACACATACACTATGGCAAATGTATATAAACAAGCTTTTGGGTCCACACACACTTTATTTATTTATATATATATATATATATGAAAATCTACATTACCAATAAGTATAGCAAAGTAGGTTAAAGGGTGTAGAAACTTTTTTATTTGGCGCTCTTTTCCTGGGTCGATTCTTTGCTTTCACATTTTGCATTTCATTGAAAAGAAAAATATACCCATGTCAGAATTTTCAAAATAAAAAATAACCCATCAATTCAGATCAAGACCCACAATCTTAAATGCCAAAATACAAGGGCCCAACATAGAAACTCACAGATTAGAGACCATTTACCTCAGAGTTGGGACGAGAAGTGGGTGGCAGGCAGCGCTCTAGTGGTGAAGCCATAGCCATGCCGCCATGTTGAAGTTCATAATCGTTTTCGTTCTCGTCTCTCCCAGGGAACAGATAGAAGTTGCGAGTGCCACTGCTCTACTCTGTTTGAATGGCAGATCGCGTGCGCTTTGAACCCCATTGAAGAAAGAGTCTCCAATAATGGTGGAAGCAGGTTAAAATGTCTGCAACTTCAATTTCATCTGCTATAAAGTGAGACAACGGTGTCTGCGGGTAGAGGGCTTTCAACCCAGAGCGCAGGAGCCCCCGCGTGGCTAGATCACGAAAGATCGCGGAGTAGAACTCTACCTTCTCTCTCCACGTCTTGTTCGCCCAGAACTTGATTTGGGGATGGGATTCAATCCCTAGACCTCCGGATAGCCTGACCTTGGGTTCGGATATCTTGGGCCGCGCCTAATCTCGTACACTTTGCAATGAATTTCTACGGATCAACGGCCATCTAGGACGGAAAGTCGACCATGAAATCATCTGGGCAGTCGGAGATATATGCACATGGCGCGACATCGTGGACGGCGTAGAGAACGGACACTGTGGCCAGGGCTATTGCAAAGAAGAGAGTGCGGACCATGAGCTTCTTGCCCATGCAGTCGTAGATGAGCTCCAGCTTCAACAGTTTCGCAGCCATGGAGGCTGCTAAACTTCTACCACAGTGGTAGTTAACTCGAAGAAAATCAGCAGTATCGCCAAAAAATATATTATGGATCTAAATAAGCAAATTCTGATCTTATGTTGGAGTTTTGATCACCATTTGCAGTCCTGAAAATCATCGAATGCCTATACTTTTGGGGACCAAGAAACACGGTTGAGCCAAGCAATGGACATTTTACCCTTCACACTCAAGCATTAGCATTCACTTGGGAGCATTTTCACTCGACACTTGGTTGCGTATTCATCCTCGGGCAAGCTCTTTGCTATAGTAGTCGGTGGACTTGAGGCTTTAGTTTTCTGTGTATGGGACTTGTATGCCCTGGGGGAGAGTCCGGTCTGATCATCAACACTCTGCATCTAGACTGTGTTGTTTCCGTGGATGAGCGCAACATGAGGATGACATTCGAGAGCAGTGTGACCCATAAGGATCTCATTGATGCTGCTACCAACGAAGTTCTTGCATTGCCAGCGTTGTAGGAGTGATATGATAGACAACTGGTTTAAGAGGGAGTCTGTAGCTACACGAATCTCGACAATCTCCTGACTTTCTCAACCGATATCTGATTTGCAGGAGGGCAGGCATTCAAATCCTGCAATTGTTCCCAGCGATTCAATTAAATTTGAGTTGCATACGGCGGCATGTCAGAGTTATCTCTTCGCCTCCTTCATTCATTAAAATCCAACTCTAAAATGATAAACCCGAATGCAAATCTAAAATGATAAGCCCATCTGAAACAATCTTGGGTCAAATTCGGTGTGCGGAGTCCATGAGTTCTTGGATCAGATTTTGGAACTGCCAAACAGCCTCCTCAGATGACAATCACGACGTGGCCAAATATTTGTCAATAATATGCACGGATCGACCCATCAACTATACATGTACATTTAATCAACTATATCTGTACATTTAAAGCGCAGTGACAGAAGTCAACAATGATGGTTTTATTGATTTCTGTGTAGATGGTTTTTAAAGTGAAAAAACTAAAAGATGGTTTTAGAAAACCTGTCAACCAGTTGACAGGTTTTCTACAAAACCTCACACTAAATATGCTTTTGGCATAACAAGGAAAATGTCATAGTCTGAACGTGAAGGCAGGTTGGCTTAACTAGCAGTGGACACCTGAGCGATTCCAACGAATCAATGGTGGAGGTGGATAACGGAAAGGGTAAAACGCAGAACCAACTAATTTTGAGATAATGAAACCATCAAAACGCTGGTAAGGATGGACAACTAAGTCCAGGAGGCCACATATTCGTGAAATAAAATCTTGCAGAGTAAAATTCTGGTTGGGCGTTTTCACTGCAAGATCTCGGAAAATTCAAAGGTCGAATTTCGGGTCTCCAGGGACATATTGAATATAGGAACCGAAAGGAAAGAAGGGACTCTTCACGCCCTGAGAACGGAAAACATTTAATCATAGCTGAGAAGGGAAAAACGCAGGCGTTCACCCTCAGAATTGCAGAGACATGGAAGGGTTTTAATCAAAACAAGGGACTGGCCTCCATAAACATGCTCACACAGTTTAACACGAATTTACCAAGAGGAATAAAACTCATGGATTCCATCGGTGGATACAGAGGGTTACCCTCCAGGAGGAAGCGTTGACCTAGGCACACTGCATCTGAGTGAAAAAAAAAGGATAAGGGACTGCGCAGAGGCTCTGGGCGCACTACAAACTTGAGGGTAAAATCAAAATCAAGGGAGTTGCGTAGAGGCTCTGGGTGCACTACCATCTTGCGGGTTAAAATGAATTTCAAGAGGCTACGCAGAGAAAATAAATAAAATACAGGTAATTAAATTCACAATGGACATTTTTATCGCTGCACTACATGAATAAATAAAATACAGATAAATAGATCCAATATGGAAATTTTTATTGTTGTGCTACAGGAATAAATAAAATACAGGTAAATGAATTCAAAATGGATATTTTTATTCCAGCGCTACAGGAATAAATAAAATACAGGTAAATATATTCAAAATGGACATTTTTATCGCTGCGCTACAGGAATAAATAAAATACAAGTAAATACATCCAATATGGACATTTTTATTGCTGCGCTACAGGAATAAATAAAATACAGGTAAATAAATCCAAAATGGACATTTTTATTGCAGTGCTACAGGAAACAATTTTATGTAAATAAAAACTATTCTAGGCAATTCTTTATGCAACAGAGACAATAAACTATACATAGGTAAAAACTCTCATGGGAGAATCATGAAGCCATACAGTTAAAAGAACACAGATCATACATATCATAATCTTATTAAACAACATATATACTGGCGTTCAAGGCCGTAGCAAACGAAGATGAGAATGATCTTCAATTTGAACCCAAGATTACACCCTTAACACAACCCAAGTATACAAAACAAGTGACCGTGACCGACGTTGACGAATTCGAAGTGGTTGTCCTGCGCTTGTTTTCCGTTCAGATCCTGCTTGCTAACTGTTGAGACCTCACCAGTACCTCCTAGCCAAAGCTATGGGTACTCTTCTTCCCCTGAGCCCCCCTGAGCCGCAAAGGGGCCACTCACACAAACCAGAGAAAATTCAGACTTGAAACATTATTATTTTCCGTTCACCATCTATGAGAGTTTATTGCACATTCCTAGCCAAATTTTGGGTTTGAGCACACAATGAGACAAATGAACCTCCCAAGCCCAATCCCACAAACCTGTTTACCCCATGTTATTTCCATGCCATTTCCATGCCTTGCCATACCATGTCATTGTCATGCCTTTCCAAGCCATGCCATTGCCATGCAATTCCATTGCAATGTCATTTACATTCCTTCCCATCGCATGTCATTGCCATGCCTTGCCAAGCCATGCCATGCCATGCAATTTTCATTGACATTTCCATGCCATGCCATTTCCATGCCTTTCCATGCCTTTTGTTAAGTTTTTACTGTTGTTGTTGTTATTAGGTTATTTCCAAATTACATGAGAATTTAATGCATTTCCAAAACAACAACATAAAGAGGATCACTGAAAGAAACACAATCACAAGGTACACAACAATTTATCTTGGGAAACCCTCATGGGGGACAAAACCCAACAAAAAATTCCTCAAAATAGATTGCCAATACAATGCCGAGACTAAAACCAAAACACCAATAATAAACTAAGACTGAGCATGCCCCTCTCTTCTCATTCCTCCTGCAACTACCTTCAAGATATGCGCACTAGATGAGTGATTTTGTGATTGAACAAGTGAGGCACCATCCTCACATATAAATACTAGTTGAGGAGGTGCTAGGATTATGTCTCTTCACTTAGTAGGGACGACTTATTCTAGAAGTGGTTAAAACCACTTTATAAACACTAGGGGTCAAATTTACAAATACCACCATATAAATATGGTTTGACCAATCCAAAAAATGGGATTTGTTCTTATACAAGACCCGACATGATAAATCCACAAAAGGGGATTTGATATATAAGATAATAACTCAAATATAATCAAAATATTCTTCGAAGTTACAATATTTTAACACTCCCCCTTAACGAGAAGGATATTCTATTGACATGAACCAACACAACATCATCAAGGGAAGGAGAGGGCAACATCATCATCAGCGTCTTGAACACTAACTGGCACATATACAAATCATCAGAAGTTTTTCTCATAATCAACATCATCACCGCTCATAGCATGGAGCTAGAGTAACACCATCGCCATCATCAACATGACGTTGAAACTTCAACATCAATAGAATGAAGCTAAAAAACCAACACCATCAACAACACGAAGCTGGTATAACAACATCATCAACAACACGTGGTTGAAACAACATCATCAACAACATGAGGTTGGTACAACATCATCAATAGTATGAGGCTGGTACAACATCATCAACAACACGAGGTTGGTACAACATCATAAACATATGGCAACAGAATGAGGCAGGTGCATCAACAAAAAAAATTTGTGGTACTCGGACAGACCATCCTTACCGGACCTTCATGATCTTTCCAAGAATCATAAGATTCCCTAGGATATAAAATCCTAACAGAGATACCACTATTGACCACAACTGGCATATACATGTATAGGTACTCTGACAGACTGTCCTTACCGGATCTTCAAGATCTATCCAAGGATGATCAATCCCCTAGGATATAAAATTCTAATGGAGCTACCCGTTGTTGGTCAGGATACCATAGTATCATCATCATCACTCCCCCTTTTGAGGGAGGTGCTTTATGAAAACACCAATCTTGTCTCAAAAGTACTCAAACTTCACAGGAGATAGAGGCTTCGTCAACACATATGCAACTTGCTCATCTGTGCCAACATATTGGAGCTTTACAACTCCCCTCTTCACCATATCATGAATGTAGTGATACCGGATCTCTATGTGTTTTGACTTATCATGGAACATTGGGTTCTCCATCATATTTATACAACTCTAGTTATCACATAGAATCACGGTGGCTTCCATCCCCAGATCGAACAGACCTGTCAACAACTTCTGAAGTCATATGGCTTCACAACTGGCAGAACATGCTTCAATGTATTCCTCTTCTGCCATGTCGAGAGAAATATTGGATTGCTTCCTACTTGTCCATGAAGTCATGGCTGAACCCAAACTGAAATAACATCATGAAGTGTTCTTTCTATCCGAGACACTTCCAACCCAATCCAAATCAATATAACCATACAGTTTTAAGTCGTGATCTACAGTATAACAAAGATCATAATCCAACGTACCCTTAAGGTATCTCATCACATGCTTTACAGCTACTACATGAACACATCTAGGCTCCAATAGATACTGACTCAAGGTGTTCACAAAAAATCATATATATGGCCTAGTATTTGTTAGATACATAAACGATCCAATAATATATCTATATAGAGTAGCATCAACCAACTCTAATGAAGTATCGACCAGGAGCTTCAATTTTTTTTCCATGGGTGTGTTCATGGATTTACATTCCAACATGTCAAACCTCTTCAATATTTCAACTTCATACTTCCCTTTGTTAAGGAAGATCTTATATGGGCTATACCAAACTTTCGGACCTAAGAAATAATGCATCAGGTCTAGGTCTTTCATCTCAAACTCTATAGCAAGCTTCTTCTTGCAATCTATGATGAGATTTTATTCTCCTATCAAGAATAAATCATCCACATATAGTAGAAATATAACTAGCTCATCATTCATAACCTTGAAGTAAATGTTAGAATCAAATTTACTCTTGGTAATTCCCAAGCTTATCAGGAAACTATCAATTCTTCCATACCAATATCTAGGAGATTTCTTCAACCTATATAGATCTTTCTTCAACCTGTAGACTTGAGTCTTTCCATCTTCAAATTCAAACCCTTGTGGTTGTTCTATACACATTTCTTCTTCAATAACACCATTTACTAAGGTTGTTTTCACATCCATCTGGTGTAACTTCCACTTCATTTTATCTGCAAGAGCTATGATGGTTATGATAGAAATGTATCTAGCTACAGGAAAAAATGTTTCTTCATAGTCAATAACTTCCTTTTGAGAAAAACCAAGAGCCACAAATATTTCTTCATGTTTTTCAATACTTCCGCCTGCTGCATGTTTTATTTTGTATATCCACTTGGAAGATACCACATATTTGTTCTTTGTTCTGGGAACTACTTCCCATACATAACTCTTTATAATGGATTAGTATTCTTCTGTCATGGAATCCATACATTCTTTCTTCTGAACGACTTCTTCAAAGCAAGTAGGTTCCTTTTCTATGAGATACACATCAAGGCCATATAGCTAGAGAATGGATTAGGTTTCTTTCTTTGTCTCATGGTTCCTTTTGTGGCACCATACTTCTTTGCATATTGAATAAGTTCTCTCTCCCAAGTTGGTTTTCTCTTGTGAGAAATCATCATATGGGGAGGTTCTTGAGATTCTATCATATCATGATCTTCTGGAATCTCATAATCAAGGGTAATTGTAACTTCCTTCATGGGTTCTGCAACTCTAAGGAGCTACAGGTTCCTCTTCATATACTTCTTCAAGTTGGCATTTCCTTGATCTCTTGAGTGTTGCATCTTCATCAATGGTTACATCTCTGTTGATCTCAATATGATGGTAACCTGCTATGTAAATTCTAAAGTCCTTAGAGACCTCACAGTATCCAACAAATATTCCCTTCTTTCTTGAAGGATCCAACTTAGTTCTCTTTTCTTTTGGAATGTGTACAAATACTGGACAACCAAATATTTTGAGATGGATTGCTTATGGCTTCTTTCTAGTGAATGGTTCTTTGGGAGTTTTGAATCCAAGTGCACTATGGGATAATCTGTTTTGGACATATATTGTTTTTCTTTTTGCTTC
Source organism: Picea engelmannii (assembly GCA_009831015.1). Classification (NCBI taxonomy): domain Eukaryota; kingdom Viridiplantae; phylum Streptophyta; class Pinopsida; order Pinales; family Pinaceae; genus Picea; species Picea engelmannii. The sequence continues at coordinate 375,053 of ML777640.1, forward strand.
ATCCCATAAGTGCATTGGAAGATCTTAATCGTGAATCATAATATTTAATGCTTCCATAATTGTTCTATTCTTTCTTTCTGCTACACCATTTTGTTGAGGATTATAGGGAGTGGTGAGCTCCCTCTTGATCCCGACATCTCTGCAAAATCTTACAAATTCATTTTAAGTTTACTCTCCTCCGTTGTTTGACCTGAGTATCTTGATTTTCCTTTAGGAGAGGTTTTCTACCAAGGTTTTGAATTCCTTTAACTTTCCAAGTACTTCATCTTTTGATTTCAAGAAATAAACCCAAGTCTTACGAGATTAATTATCAATAAAGGATACATAGTATACATACCCACTAGAGAGGTTGATGGCATTGGACTACATACATCTAAGTGGATAAGTTCCAATATTCATTCTAGTATCGCTCTTTGGGAAAGGATTCTTTATGTTATTTCCTTGTGCACATCCCTTGCATACACCTTCATAATCAACCTATAATTCTGGTAAACTTGTAACTACCTTTCTTATATATGGTAAGGATTTGTAGTTTATGTGAGCTAGTCTTCTATGCCAAAGTTCATAAGGACTTTCAGTAGAGTGAGTCAAGGATATATCTGAGTGGCCTTTTAACTTGTACAAACCACCTTCTTCTGTTCCAATAATAACTACATCTTCTATATTTTTTCCTTTAGGCCACATAAGAACTTCACCATCTATGAATGCAATCCTGAAACATTTCGTATCTAAGGATGAAATAGAAAGTAAGTTCTTTGTCAAACCTGGTACATAGAGTACATCCTTCATTCTCATCATAGTTCTTGAATCAAGTTTGTAAGTGGATTCTCCCATTCCTTTGATAGGGTACTGATAATCATCTCCAAGTGAAACTTTTTGGGGAAAGTTCTTTTCTGTAATACTAGAGAGAATGTATTTATGACCTTTCATGTGCTTAGAGGCACCGCTATCTATGAGCCAAGTATCCTCTCGAGGTGTCATGGATCCTAAGAGGGCAGAAAACAAAACATAATCTTCAATCTCTTCTTTAGTCAACTTCTTGGGTGGATCATCATCTTCAGCTACATGGGCATGATGTCTTTTGTTATTTCTCTTCTTGTATTCTTCTCTTCTGGAAGGACAGTTCTTAGAAATGTGTCCCATCTTATCACAATGATAACATTGATAAGAGGAGAAATCTTTTCCCTTTCTTTGACCCTTATGATATTTCTGGAATCTCTTTGGAGGGTGAGATTCTTTATAAAAGTGAGTCTCCTTTTGAAAATGAGACTTTTTCATTCCACCTTTTTCATGAGAAACTAGGGATGGATCTTCATATATTAATAGGATGGCTTCTCGGTTGGTCGTTCTTGCTTCTTCTGGAACACATTCTTCCCATAAACTATCAAATTGGAGTTTCTCTTTTCTTGCAAAAATAGTTTGGATGAAGGCATCCCAAGGTCTTGTGAGACCATTAAGGGTTGTCATTATGAGTTCATATTCATCTAATTTGTCTCCAATTTCCTCTAACTGTTCCTTGAATTGAGAATCCCTAGATAAATAGTCTTGGATTGTTTCTCCTTCCTGCATCTTTGTATTCTTGAGTTGGGTTCTCAAGTTCATCTTCTAGTTGATGTTCTTTCCTTCATACATTATGGTTAGGGAATCAAACATATATTTTGGAGTATTATTAGAATACACTTAAGGAATCAAGTGGTATTTAATGGAATCTACAATTATTCTTTTGGACATAATCATATCCTTCTTGTACTTCTCTTTGGATGCATTTTCTTTGGGTTCCGGTACATTTTATTTTATGAATTTTTCAATTTCACTCTCTTCAAGAATGATTCCAATTATGTATTTCCAGACACAAAAATTTTCCACATCTTATAACTTGTCAACAAGCTTAGTGTTTGCAGACATCTTGACCTGGAGCTAAGAAAATGACCAAAAATTGAAACTGAGCTTACCAAGAGATGCATTGGGTTGAGGCAAGTTTGTTGGAGCTAATTGTTTAATAAAAATCCAAGTTTTACCCCTTGAAACTTGACGTGCACAATTCTGGATTGGTACTTCTGGTACTGGTTCTCGTTTTTTGGTTTTTTGATTTTTTGGTACCAGTCAAAACTAAGGTTTGACTTTCTGGAGAAAATGACCACTAAAAAGTTCACTCAATCTGTCAAAAGATGCACTAGGGAAGGGAACACTTTCCAAGATAATTTTAGGTCAAAAAATCCTCTTTAGTAGAAAGCCCTAATTTTCTTGTATGGCAACAATGACGTTTAGATATCTGGTGAAACATGCTCTATTCAGTCAAGATTTGATACCATGTTAAGTTTTTACTATCATTATTAGGTTATTTCCAAATTGCATGAGCATTCAATGCATTTCCAAAACAAAATCACAAAGAGGATCAATTTAAGAATTACAATCACAAGGTACACAACATTTTATCCTGGGAAACCCTCATGGGGGAGAAGACCCAACAATAACTTCCTCAATAATAGATTGCCAATACAATGCCAAGACTAAGACCAAAACACCAAGAATAAAATAAGATTGAGCATGTGCCTCTCTTCTCCTTCCTCCTGCAACTTACTTCAAGATATCCGCACTAGATCAGTGAGTGTGTGATTGAATAAGTGAGGCACCATCCTCACATATAAATAATAGTTGAGGAGGTGCCAGGGTTATGTCTCTTCACTTAGTTGAGGAGGCGCCAGGGTTATATAAAACCACTTTATAAACACTAGGGGCAGACTTTACAAATACCACCATTTAAATATGGTTTGACCAATCAACAAAAAGGGATTTGATCTTATACAAGACTTGGCATGATCAATACGCAAAAGAGGATTTTATCTATAAGATAATAACTCAAATATAATTAGAATATTCTTCAAAGTTACAATATTTCAACACCTTTCCATGCCATTTCCATGTCTTTCCATGCCATGCCATGCCATTTTCATGCCAATGTTATGCCTTGTCAAGCCATGCCATGGCATGCCATTTCCATGCCTTTCCAAGCCATTTGATGCCATGCCATTTTCATGTAGTTTCCCATTTTAACCTATACAACAATAAACATAACTTTCCATAACATTATGCAAGGAAAACGTCAAATCAAAATGTGGATTGCAATGAAACAAGAGTAACAAAAAAAAAACCTTTCTCATCACAAGAAATAAAAAACATTTGTTTCTAGGGAAATATGACTTAAATTTATATCACAAAGTTATTTTCCATCCAATGAAGTGTCTAGGACATTTTAAGTGTAGGTGAAAAAGTTTGCATGCCTTAACAAGCCATGCCATGCCTTGCCTTGCCTTGCCTTGAGTTGCCATGCCATGCCTTGCCTTGCCTTGTCTTGAGTTTCCATCCCATGCCATGACATGTTGTTCCTTGTCTTTTCAAGCCATTCCATGACTTGCCATGCCATTGCATGCCTTGCCTTGTCATGCCATGCCTTACCTTGCCATGACATGTCATGCCATGCCTTGCCTTGCCATGTCTTTCCTTTCCTTTTCGTGCCTTGACTTTCCATGTCATGCCTTTTCTTTCTATTGCATGCCTTACCTTTCCATGACATGTCATGTCATGCCATGCCTTTCCAAGCCATTCCATGTTGTGCCTTGCCTTGCCATGACATGTCATTGCATGCCTTTCCTTTCCTTTCCATGCCATTCCATCACATTCCATTCATTTCCATGACATGCCTTGCCTTGTCATGCCATGTCATACATTTCCTTTCCATTCCATGCCTTGCCTTGCCATGCCATGCCATGCCATGCCTTACCTTTCCTTGCCTTGCCTTTCCATGCCTCACCAAGACAATAAATGATATTAACTAAGTTACAACAAGACAAATATAATAGTCCTTAAAACAAGTAATCATTAAATGAAAGGGGGCTAAAAATTTAAGCCTAAACTAGGGTTTAGATAACAAATTCTTGCTGAAATGCAAGATGGCACATAACTATCCTAGAATACTCAAGACATCAAGCCCTAAATGGTTGAAAAATATGACAAAAATGTAATAAAAGGTGTTAATATGTATTCTAAGGGTGAAATATGACAACTAAACCATATATGTCAAGGTAACAAGACTGGAAATCAATGATAAGTCCTAATCTAACCACAAAATTGAGGGTTCCAAGACAAGGTTAATTCAAGAAGAATACAAGATAACATGCAATATCACCACTTTGATAAAATATTTTTTTAATACGTTCAAGAAATAATCAACAACGACTTAGAAAGATCACTTACTAGGTCAAACATTGATCATCCATGAATTCCTAACCATAAAATCATCCACAAAGATTGAAACACAGACCTAGACCTTGCCTTTCCTTTCCATGCCATGCCATGCCATGCCTTCCCTTTCCATGTCATTCCTTGTCTTTCCTTCACTTTCCATGCCTTGTCTTGTATTGCCTTACCATGCCATGCTTTACATTGTCATGTCATGTCGTGCCTTATCATGCCATGTCTTTCATTGCCTTTCATTTCCATGCCTTGACTTGCCTTGCCTTTCCTTGCCAATGAATGGCAAGGAAAGGGAAGGCATGGCAAGGAAAAGCAACGCATGGCATGGCATGACAAGGTAAGGAAATGCATGGCATGGAAAGGCAAGGCATTGAATGAAAATTAATGGCAAGAAAAGTGAGGAAAAGTTCAAGACATTCCTTTCCTTTCCTTTCCAAGCCATGCCTTGCCTTTCCATGCCATGCCATGCCATGCCTTGCCTTTCCATGCCTTTCCTTCTCATTTCCTTTCCTTCAATTTTCATGCCATGCCATGCATGCCTTGCCTTTCCTTTCCTTTCCATTCCATGTCATGCCTTTCCTTTCCTTGCCAATCCATGCCTTGCCTTTCCATACCATGCCATGCCATGGCTTGGTAAGGAAAGACATGGCATGGCATGGAAAGGTAAGGCGTGGCTTGGCAAGGCAAGGCAAGGCAATACATGTCATGGAAAGACATGGCATGGGATGGCAAGGAAATGCAATGCATGGCATGCCTTTCCAAGGCATGACAAGGAAAGGGAATGCATGGCAAGGCATGACATGGCATGGCATGGAAAGTGAAGGAAAGGAAAGGTATGACAAGGCAAGGAAAGGAATGACATGTCAAGGAAATGCATGCCATGGAAAATCAAGACAAGGCATGGAAAGGTAAGGCATGGTATGGCATGGCATGTCAAGAAATGGCAAGGAAAGGCATGCAATGTCATGGCATGGAAAGGCATGACATGGCTTGGAAAGGCAAGGCACGACATGGCATGGCATGGCTACTCAAGGCAATGCAAAGCATGGCATGGAATGACATGGCGAGGCAAGGCACGCAATGTAATGGAATGAAAAGTGAAGGAAAGGCTTGGTAAGGCAAGGCATGGCATGCCATACACAATTCTTGTCCAGAAACACTCTCAATAGAACCCCAACTTTCTCAATGTACAACTATCATACACTTAGTGTCTATATTAGATCATATAATGTTTTTCATAGTTTACATATTATATCATTTTTTCTAACTTGTGTAAATCTTTGTAGTCACTTTATATAAATTTCTCCATCAATCCACCCATTTAATAATAAAAAAATTAAATCCATATAGTGCATTGTACATCCAAATGGTGGTGCAATAGAAAAAAAAAACATCGATCCACCCATTTAATAAAATGTTCTTTAAATCCATACGATGGATTGTCCATCCAAATGATGGTGCAATTGCTAAGAAAATCAATATAGTGTTTATCTTGAATATTAATGTGAAAATTTCATCATATACTATCTCTTCTTATGCATATCCCCGAACCATTAATCTTCCCTTATTCATTTTCCACTCAACTATTACTTATCTTATATACCCACATGTCAAGATAACTACTAGTACTCAACTATCACTTATCTTATATACCCTCTTTGTGATGTGGATAAAAACTTGTTTCCAGAAAAATAAGATCAGAGGCATATGCAACAACACACTGATGCAAATCCTGATTATGTGAGAGTTTTCCTCTAGTCCTCTTCTACATGGGGACTTCGTTTTCAGGTAAGAATACAAGAGGCCATTTACTTTTGGCGCCAAGCAACCTTTGGATAACTGATTCAATTTGTATAATATTTATGTCAAGTCAAATCTGGTCCCATCTCCTGCAATATTTATTATTATTACTTTTCATACAGACGAAATGAGAGAAACTTGATTCAATAGCTCTGAGACATTGCTAATAATTCTTCACCCGAGAAAATCATTCACTTGTCTATGTACTTCTTGATCACGTGGCATACTAGTCATTTGTAAGAAAGTTTTTATGTGATGCAGCTGAAATCTTTGCATTTATAAGCCGCCCTCCATTAACCTGTTCATTTCCATAACCAATATTTGCATTTATGACCCACCATCCATTCCACAATAACGGTTTCATTTCCAAAACCAATTGCATCATTGTAAAATGCAATCAAATAATTTAAAAAGATAAAAAAAATCTATTTATAATGTTTTTCCTTATAAAAACTTCATAAATTTTTGGTCAACCGTTGATTAATATGCCCGTGTATAATAAGGGCTCAACACAGTGCATATTGATATTGAACTGGGGACATTTGAACCATTCCAACCATTTTGGTTATTAAAATAAAAAGTGGCAAGTCCTCGAACTCGGGCCATTTGAACCATTCGAACTAATATTGTTATTAAAATATAAAATAAGAAGTATAGGTTGGTTTGGTTATTTTGACATTTCAAATTTCAAGGGAAGATACACATTCATGTTGATCAGTAACCCCCTCATGTTGATCAATAAACCCCATAAGAAGGCACACTCATGTTGATGAGTAACCCGCTCATGCTAATTGATAACCACTAGTAACTGAAACAGCCCCCCTTCAATCGCATTGTTCATCACTGTCAACAGATTTATCTCTCCATTGTTTTCCAAGGACAATTTGAGTTGGTTCTTAGAGAAACCAATCACCATTGCAACACCCTTTTCCTCCTCCAAAACCGGTGTTCTCTTTGAATCTCTCATGTTCCAAGACACGATCCTAGGAGGCATTCCATATCCCGCATCTTTTAACTTTTTCTTGATCACCATGTAATATGTTTTCCATGTATTTGTTGTAGCCTTGTCGAATTCCATATCATTGAATACCAATAGTTGCTTTATCACTTTATTTGGTTGTAGGTTGCATTTCTCTACCATATTCAATATCACATCAAACACCTTTTGGAAATTAGTATTCATTCCCCAATCCATTCCTTTTGTGAATGCATACTTTTGCACAAGCGAATCCCCAGTCACCAATTGCAGTTGAGGATTTTTGTTGAAGGTCATAACATGGCCTTTCCATGGCTCCTCACTCATCTCTGAGACCAACAATCTAGCGCTATGAATACATCCATGGGAGTTCCCTGCATGTTTCCTGAAACATCACAGACATCCAAGGTGTTTGAAACATTTCCTTCTTTCTTCATGTCTTCCACCATTCGCTTCCACTGCAATTCTGCAATTAATGCTAGTTCATAATATTTTGAATGAAGCTCTTTCTTAATAATTTCATGGGGAAGCAGAGTTCTGACCTTTATTTTCTTCCTTCCCTCTTTCACCTCCTTCAAATAGAGCTTGAATATGGAGGCATCATGCTTCATAAACATGTCCTTGTAATTTTTCATGGCGACAGAGGCCACTCTTTCATAAGGTAGTTCGCCCCACAAATTGGAACCTATGTACACCTCGAGAAATTGGAGAGCCTTCCGGAGTGGAATCAATACCTCTTTCTTGAGCTTGTCGTGCACTCTGAAAACATAATTTACATATTCTTCAGTATTGAAGTCGTGGTGGAGAAAGAGCCTGCATGCAATGTTTTCATAGATTAGAGTGGAATGATCGTATGAGGAATATAAGGAAGGGCACCACTTTGTGGCTAGGCTTATGTATGTCCGTTTTCGCAACATAAAGTCGGAAATAGTAATTACAAGTGGGTGAGCTCACATCTCCATCGATTTGTCAGTGAGTGAATTTTCCAGTCAGTCTGTTTGTCTGTCAGTCTGCAAATGCAAAGTCACATGTTTACTCAAATTCAGTCTAAGTCAGTCGGCAAGCATGGGAGTTATAAATGGATCCATTCTTTATCTTTCTTGATTTCAATTAATTAGTTGAGATTCAGTGGTATTAATGGTCGTCTTTAATGTTGAGTCAGTCTTACTTCTACAGGAAGTCTTAGTCATAGCTCATATAAGTTTGTCTCTTTAGTTATTCGAAAGTAGATGCAGAGAGGTAGAGAGAACAGATTCATGAAGGAGAAACAACAAAAACTAAGGAGTCAAATAAATCTGAGAGCACAAGCTCTATTTCTATGAAGTAAACAGAAGAAAACATTTGAGCCAAAGATTATCTTAGTTATTGTATTTTGTATTCGCGCGCTACACCAAAGTTATTAATATCAAGTATTTTGTGTGTTGAAAAATTTCTTGTGTATTTTTTATTTTATGTGATAAGCATAGCACTGTGTCATTCTGCATCCATAAATCATTCTATTAAGTGTTTTAATCACAACATGCAGTAAATCCACTAGGTTGTCTATCGCACGATAAGCTTTGAGTGTTCAACGATAAAGTTTGTGGTGCGCATTATTTTGTCACTGCATTGCACACAATTTCCTTATGCATTGTTGATCCAAGATCTGGTATCAAAGCAGGTTGATTAAAAACAAGTTTGAGCAAGAGAAGGTTCTATCAGAGAAGCAACTCTATTGGAAAGTGAAATATGCCTTCTACCTCAAATCTGCAACCTCCTACTTTTACATTATGAGATGTGGTCCTTGACCATGAAGGAATTGTTACAAGGTCAAGATGTATGGGAGATTGTTGAAAATGGTTATGTGGAACCAATAGATCAGACAACATACAATGTCATCACACAAGTTGAGAAGGATGTCTTGAAATATCAAAGAAAAAAGGATGGAAAGGAGATGTTTTACATACATCAAGCCATGCATGAGAGAATAATCCCAAAAGTTGCATCAACAAAGCAAGCCAAGGAGGCATGGGACATATTACAAACCTCTTATCAAGATATGGACAAATTCAAGACTTCAAAACTAAAAATTCTTAGAAGATATTTTGAAACTATGTCAATGAAATATATAGATTCAGTAGATTCATTGTATACCCGTGTCATTATAGAATTACCACCAAACAAAATGATTCAATTAACATTTATTGATGATTTCTCAAGAAAGACATGGATTTATTTTCTAAAGCATAAATCGGATGCATTGGGTTGTTTTCAGCAGTTTAAATCACGTGTGGAGAAACTTAGTGGTTATTACAACAACTGTCTAAGAACTGACAAAGGAGGAGAATACATTTCAAGAGAATTTTAGAACTTTTGTAAATATCATGGCATCTACAAGTAATTCACCGCCCGATATACACCACAACAGAATGGTGTCGAATAAAGAGAGAATACAACCATTATAGAAATGGCGCGTAGTATGTTGGTAGCCAAACATTTTTCAAATGAGTATTGTGTTGAGGCAGTAGCAACTGCAGTATACATCATGAACATATGTCCGACAAAGGGTGTGAAGAATAGAGTTCCTCAAGAATCCTAGACAGGATTAAAGAATAATGTGGCGCACTTAAAAAAAAAATGTTGTGTCACATATGCACATGTTCCGGATGAGCCGAGAAATAAGCTAGACAACAAAGGACAAAAATGTATATTTGTTGGGTATTCTGAAGACACAAAAACATACAAGTTGTATGACCCTGTCACAAGAAAAGTCATAATTATCTGCAATGTTCAGTTCATGGAGAATGAATCATGGGATGGAAGCATAGAAAAGACAATCAAAATTATTGATGCAATGGAGCATGACGACACAGAAGATGAAATGGTTCAAACACCATGTACAAATCAGTGTGTAGTCCCTTCTACACCTGGTACTGTGACACAAATCATAACGCATAATACTCCAGTAAGAATAGTAGGTGTGCAGTCTACACCTAGAGCACGACAAACACCAACAAGTAGTCCGAGTAGTTCTACATCTCCAGATCCAACATTAGAAAGTTTGTTACCAAGAAAGACAAGAAGTTTGTGCAACATCTATAATGAAGATGCAACAAATTCATTTTCAGTTTTTGCTTTGTTTTCACAAATAGATGATCCATTAACTTTTGAAGAAGTTGTCAAAGATGATGTATGGGCACAAGCCATGGATGAAGAAACCAGATGCATAGAGAACAATCAGACATGGAAATTGGTAGATGTACCTGAAGATAAGGATTTGATAAGTGTCAAGTGGATTTATAAAACCAAGCAAGATGCAGATGGAAATGTACAAAAGTACAACGCAAGGTTAATTGCAAGAGGTTTTACACAACAACCTGGAATTGATTTCAATGAAGCATTTGCATCAGTTGTGCGCATGGACACAGTCAGAACTGTGTTATCCATTGCCACACAATACACATGGTCGGTTTATCAGATGGATGTAAAGTCATCTTTTTTTAATGGAAACTTAGAAGAAGAAGTGTATGTGGAATAGCCACAAGGTTATGAGGTTCCATGAAAAGAAAACAAAGTGTACATATTGAAGAAAGCACTATATGGGTTAAAGCAAGCTCCCATAGCTTGGTACAGTCGAATAGATTTGTATCTCACATAGAATGGATTTCAGAGAAGTGAATGTGAGCCAACACTATACATCAAAGAAAATCAACAAGGTAACATGTTAATTGTTTGTTTATATGTGGATGATTTGATATTTACAGGTGATTTTGGTATAGAAGAATTTAAGTCAGTCATGAAGGATGAATTTGAAATGACTGATTTGAGGCTAATGAGATATTTTCTGGGAATATAAGTTTACCAGTCCAAAACTGATATATTTATCTCACATCTAAGTATGAGCATGAAATTCTGAAAAGATTCAATATAATAAATTCAAAAGAAACTCCAACACTTGTCATAATAGGATTGAAGTTAAGCAAGGAAGATAAAGGGTCCAAAGTGGATCCCACACTATTTAAAAGATTGGTAGGAAGTATTTTGTATCTAACAATAACAAGACCTGATATTATGTATGGAGTGAGTCTAATCTCAAGGTTCATGGAAACTCCAAAAGAATCACATTGGAAGGTAGGAAAGGGGATATTGAGATATGTGAATGGAACAAAAGATTTTGGCATTAGATATTCTACTTCAGAAGATTCCAGAATTATTGGATACACTGACAGTGATTGTGGAGGAAACATAGATGACAGGAAAAGTACCTCTGGGTACACATTTGATTTTGGAAAAGGTATGGTATCATGGGCATCAAGGAAGCAAACCATAGCGACTATTTATTCAGCAGAAGCAAAGTACGTCGCAGCTACAAGCGCAACTTGTCAAGCAGTTTGGATGAGAATAATGTTAAAATATTTGTTGCAGGAACAACAGGAATCAACTACAATATTTTTTTACAACAATTCAGCCACCATGTTATCAAAGAATCATGTGTTTCACAAGAAAACTAAGCACATTGATACAAGGTATCGTTTTATCAGAGAATTGGTGAATAACAAAGATATCTATTTAGAGTTTTACAGGTCAAAAGAACAAGTCATAGACATTTTCACAAACGCTTTAGCAAGAGATACATTTTAGCATATGCGCAGTAACAAATGAGTGACAATAAAATGTAAACTCAATTTTTGATGTAATTTTCTTTTGTAATCCCACCTACTTATAATTAAGGGGGAGTGTTGGAAATAGTAATTACAAGTTGGTGAGTTCACGTCTCTGACGATTTTTCAGTCAGTCAATTTGTCAGTAGTTTTGTCAATTAGTCAAATTGTCAGTCAGTCAGTTCGTCTATCAGTATGCAAATGCAAAGTCGCACGTTTACTCAAATTCAGTCTAAGTCAGTTAGCAAGTAGGGGAGTTATAAATGGAGCCAATCTTTATCTTTCTTGAGCTCAATTAAGTAGTTGAGAGTCAGTCGTATTAATGGTCGTCTTTAATGTTGAGTCAGTCTTACTTCTACATGAAGTCTTCGTAGCTCATATAAGTCTAGTCTTTAGTTAGTCGAAAGCAGATGAAAAGAGGTAGAGAGAACAGAGTCTTGAAGGAGAAACAAAAACAACTAAGAAGTCAAAGCAATCTAAGAGCACAAGCTCCGTGTCTGTGAAGTCAGCAGAAGAATTCATTTGAGCCAAAGCTCATCTTAGTTATTGTATTTTGTATTCACACGCTGCACCAAAGTTAATAATATCAAGTATTTTGTGTGTTGACAAATTTCCTATGTATTTTTGAGTTTATGTGCTAAGCATAGCACTATGTTATTCTGCATCCATAAATGATTCTATTAAGTGTTTTAATCACACACAGTAAATCCACTAGATTGTCCATTGTGCATAGTTTCCCTACGCAATGTTGATACAAGACTTTAGAGCCTCCAAGTCTTTAGATCAGAAATCAGTGAAAAACTGGGCAATTTGATCATGCAATGCTCTATAATGGGGATATTCTAAGTAGCGTTTTAGAGCTCTGTTGGCCGCTTCTAGTGGCTTTTGTTTTGAAGTCAGTCTAGCCTTCTCGTTGTCGAGTTTCCCTTTCAATAAATCTGTTGCAATTCATTCTTCTTGTGGCTTAAGAATGCCAAGATTATGGGCTTCTCTTACAACAGTACCCTTCCGAATTAAATAACCCGACAGACCTCCTTTGGGAATAATCCCTTTGGCCTTTTTCTTTGCACACCGGATTTTTTCCTTGTGACTAGTTTTTTCGGCCTTCCATTTCTCTGTGGCTTCTGATCCCTGTAGCACTCAAATAATTATCTCGAGAAGGTATTTAAAATAACCGGATTCAGCGAAGGTGGTCAAATTGGCAGCAAGAGTGTTGGCGTGATGGGAATGGATCCAACAGGCGGCCGCGTAAAATCCCACTCTATCTGATTTTCCCGTTCCTCGTACGCCTCTCAGTTGACAAATGAGCTTTAAAGCGGTGAGCGAATCCCAGTTCCATGCAGCCTCCAACAGTTGAATGACCCTCTTGGAGGGTGTATCGGGCACAACATGGAAGAAAAAATCCAGCAAGGGATTGCCAGATGTTAGAAAGGTCGGAGAACGATTCTCGGTGAGTCCCATGTGAAGACTGTCACTTGTTTGTAATTCCTGCATACCATTTCTCAACATATCAAGAAATTCATCTCTGGTGGTATAAGGAGTTTTGGCCTCATCTTGGGACCGACGATCTGCCAAAGGAATGTAATTGTGAAGCTCTGGAGGACCAACGAGAAGGGCAGTTCCAACAACAACAACAGACGCCATGGGAATTTTAACAATGATGGACGATGAGGCGATGGGAATATACTGTGTGTGGAGTATGCAGGTGCAATGAAGAGAATGGGTTGGAGTATAGTCTGTATTTATAGTTTGTGTTTCAACCCACAAAACTCGGTGAGGGAGAAACCTAGATACACGTTCAATGCAGAAATTCTTTTCCAGAAATTCTATTATCAAACTATGATTTAAACCATATTTAACATATTTAACTTATCGATTTGGATAAATATGGTCTAAATCTTGTGGTGGATTGGCGGTCCTGGTCTTTTGTATTTCCTCACCATTATCTATATCTCTATTATGACAATTGCTCTGCATGGCAATCCTCCTCTATAATTAGTGACATCTTTTGCAAGTCCTGGCAACCTCTTTTGTTAGAAATAGTTTAGTTTATTATGAAAGCATTGTATTTTCTCACTGTTATCTATTGTGTTTATATCATCATTTGTTTATATGCATGGCAATTTTCCTCACTTTTGTAGGTCGTGGCAGCTTCTTTTATTTATTATAGATAGTTTATTATGAAATCATTAATTTTAATACAGTTTCTTTTACAAAATATATAAAACACCACATCTACATGCAATTTTATTAACAAGTGTTGCATGGCGGCGTAGTCCCTGCCAGGCTGGAATGAGAGTAAATGTGTGGGTTGCAAGTTGCAGTACATGTGGTATCCATGCAGAATTTAGTATTCCCAAATTAGTTTTATTTGAAATTTATCAAAAATTATTAATGTCTAGTACATCAACGAAGGTTCCTAGTATCTAAGTTTGATAGTACATGAAATATTTAATACATAACTCATGTAACCCAACAATTACAGAGTCGCGGGTTGACGGAGTCGTGGGTTCACATTTTTCATTTTTCATGTCCAACCTGTCCCGTGATATACATTTTGCACCCAACACTTCCATCATATACATTTTGCACCCAACAATTCTGTCATATACATGAGACTGAGTAATTTATAGAATATTCTATAAATTACTCAGTCTCATGTATATAACGGAATTGTTGGGTGCAAAATGTATATGACAGAAGTGTTGGGTGTAAAATGTATATGAGCGAACATGCTGGACATGAAAAATGAAAAATGAAAAATGTAAACCTGCTACTCCGTAATTGTTGGGTGCAAAATGTATATGACGAAAGTGTTGGGTGCAAAATGTATATCACGAAACAAGCTTGACATGAAAAATGAAAATTAAAAGTAAATTTCACCTTTATTATCATAAACAAATTCAAAATTCCAAAATTCCAAATTTACATTTAAAAACGTTAAAAATAATATAATATTGAATAAAATTTAAATATTTGTTTATAGTATTCATTAAGTAAGAAGTGTTATAGCATTATATAAATTATTATAAATCTTGGTACAATGTTATAATATTCTATAAATTATTCAGTCTCATGTATATGACGAAATTGTTGGGTGGAAAATGTATATGATGAAAGTGTTAGGTGCAAAATGTATATCATTGAACAGGATGAACATGAAAAATGAAACATTTGAACCCCCGACTCCGCCAACCAACTACTTTGTAATTGTTGGGTGCAAAATGTATATGACAGAAGTGTTGGCTGCAAAATGTATATCATGGAACAAGCTGGACATGAAAAATGAAAAAATTGAACCCGCGACTCCGCCAACCCGTGACTCGTAGTTGTTGGGTGCAAAATGTAAAAATGAAAATTAAAAATAAATTTCAACTTTATTATCATAAACAAAATCAAAATTTCAAAATTTCAAATTTACATTTAAAATAATATATAAAATTTAAATATTTGTTTATACTATTCACTAAGTAAAAAGTGTTATAGCATTATATAAATTACTATAAATCTTTATCTACAATGTTATAATATTCTATAAATTACTCAATCTCATGTATATCACTGTGACGAAAGTGTTGGATGCAAAATGTATATCACGGAACATGATAGACATGAAAAATGAAACATTTGAACCTCCAAATCCACCAACCCTCTACTTTGTAATTGTTGGGTGCAAAATGTATATAGCGGAAGTGTTGGGTGCAAAAAGTATATCACGAAACAAGCTTGACATGAAAAATGAAAAATAAAAATAAATTTCACCAATCAAAATTTCAAAATTCGGAATTTACATTTAAAAACGTTAAAAATAATATTGAATAAAATTTAAATAATTGTTTATACTATTCATTAAGTAAAAAGCGTTATAACATTATATAAATTACTATAAATCTTGGTACAATGTTATAATATTCTATAAATTACTCGGTCATATGTATATGAGGGAATTGTTGGATGCAAAATGTATATGACGGAAGTGTTGGGTGCAAAATGTATATCACGGAACAGGTTGAACATGAAAAATGAAAAATGTGAACCTGCTACTCGGCCAACCCGCTACTCCGTAATTGTTGGGTGCAAAATGTAAAAATAAAAATGAAAAATAAATTTCAACTTTATTATCATAACCAAAATCAAAATTCCAAATTTACATGTAAAAACGTTAAAAATAATATTTAATCAAATTTAATATTTGGTTATACTATTCATTAAGTAAAAAAAATTATAGCATTATATAAATTACTATAAATCTTGATACAATGTTATAATATTCTATAAATTACTTAGTCTCATGTATATGACAGAATTGTTGGGTGCAAAATTTATATGACAGAACCCGCCACTCTATAATGTTGGGTGCAAAATGTATATGGAAGAAGTGTCTGGTGAAAAAAGTATATCACAGAACAAGATGGACATGAAAAATGAAAAATAAAAATAAATTTCACCTTTATTATCATAAACAAAATCAAAATTCCAAATTTATATCTAAAAATGATAAAAATAATATTGAATAAAATTTAAATAATTGCTTATACTATTCATGAAGTAAAAAGTGTTATAGCATTATATAAATTACCATAAATCGTGGTACAATGTTATAATATTCTATAAATTACTCAGTCCCATGTATGAATTGTTGGGTGCACAATGTATATGACGGAAGTGTTGGGTGCAAAATGTATATCACGGAACAGGTTGGACATGAAAAATGAAAAATGTGAACCTGCACTCTGTAATTGTTGGGTGCAAAATGTATATGAAGAAAGTGTAGGGTGCAAAATGTATATCATGGAACAAGCTCGACATGAAAAATGAAAATTAAAAATAAATTTAATCTTTATTATCATAAACAAAATCAAAATTCCAAAATTCCAAATTTACATTTAAAAACATTAAAAATAATATTGAATAAAATTTAAATATTTTTTTTTACTATTCATTAAGTAAAAAGTGTTATAGCATTATATAAATTACTATACGACCCTAATTGTTGGGTGCAAAATGTATATCACACAACAAGCTACATGAAAAAAGAAAATTAAAAATAAATTTCACCTTTATTATCATAAACAAAATTAAAATTCCAAAATTCCAAATTTACATTTAAAAACGTTAAAAATAATATTGAATAAAATTTAAATAATTGTTTATACTATTCATTAAGTAAAAAGTGTTATAGCATTATATAAATTACTATAAATCTTGGTACAATGTTATAATATTCTATAAATTACTGAGTCTCATGTATATGAAGGAATTGTTGGGTGTAAAATGTATATAACGAAAGTGTTGGGTGCAAAATGTATATCAACAACACGTGTAAAATGTATATAACGAAAGTGTTGGGTGCAAAATGTATATCAACAACACAGTAGACATGAAAAATGAAAAATGTGAACCCCCCACTCCTCCAATCCACGACTCCGTAAATGTTGGGTGAAAAATGTATATGAAGGAAGTGTTGGGTGCAAAATGTATATCGTTGAACAACGACATGAAAAATGAAAAATAAAAATAAATTTCACCTTTATTATCATAAACAAAATCAAAATTCCAAAATTCCAAATTTATTTTTATTTTTCATGTCCAGCCTGTTCTGTGATATACATGTTAAGTAAACATTTAAGGCTCTGAGGCATGTTAAGTAAACATTTAAGGCTATCAGAAACATTTAAAGTTGTCAAAACTGTTGTGTAAATATTTACGAAAGAATGTGTGTGGCAGGCTTTGCTTACGTTAAATACTTTGTGGCAGGCTTTGCTTACGTTAAGTACTTAATAATAATAAAAAATAGACAAACCTTGGATACGCTAGCATATCATACATTGGGATAAATTTAGCTAGCAGAAAATGCTAAGACAAACATTCGAACTGATGCTAGCATTAATTCACCTTCAAGCAATGCATAAAAAATGTATGATTCAAAAAGACCGTATACGATCAAAAAGTTTGGATATGCTAACATATAAAACATTGAGAATAGCGAAAGCCGACAATAAGACTTCCAATCTGTTATCCAATCAGATCGTGACATATATGGTATTTTTTTTTATATAAAAATCAATGTTTTTTGTTCCCTAGTTCCAACATTAGATATTATGCAAATATTTGTGGTCAAAGGACAAACTAATACCAGGTCAACGAATTATCAATCGTTGTAGTCCCTCTATGCCTACGGCAGGGACTAATAAAATAGAAAAATCACCACAACTACATGTTTCCTAGTGTTGTGTGTATCTCAAGGATATCTTTATATTAATGTGGTGTAACGTTTATGTGCATTCCAGGTTTGTATTAATGTAATCTCAAGAAAGATTTAACATCACTTTAACCAGTGTTACATGGAAGTTTAGTTTTTGTCAAATAAATTTGGAAATGTAACAAGTTTGAAAATAGAAAATATTAATAACTTAAAAATATAAAAAGTTAAATTGTTTGATTGTTTAATTTTAATATCATATTATGATATAAAAAAAATTAAATTAACCCCCATATTAGGTGTTAGGGATGCCCTTTAAACGCAGGCGGGACCTTGCTCCTCCTCCCATGTGGCGATTCACAATTAGGATAGCTTCCCTACATCCTCGTCTTCCATCTCCCGCACTCATGCATCTTAATGTCTCCTCTGGTTGTCGTGCCTCCTCGCATGTTCCTTGTTATGAATCGCCCCCATCAACCCATCACCTTTGTCCTCGGCTCTCAGGTTTGGTACAATATGGCTTGCCTGGTTATGTTGAATCTCCTCCTACGTATAGTGGTGGATACGACCTATCTCATTGGCCTTAGTGGGATTATCCTACACTCATATCCTCTCATCCTTGGCCACCTCATCCTTGGTTGCCTTCCCTCTGCATTTATCCCCTCTCATCCTCATATTCTTTCAAAGGCTCACCAACTCCATTCTCCACTTCCCGTTCTCGACGTCACTCCAACTCCCATCATTTTCCCTCCGCTTCTTTGTTATGCGCATCTCCCTTTTTTTTTTCCAATTATGGCTTGCAGCGGATATTATCGTCGCACCTGTGGCAGCTCCTCTAGTGGCCCTCGCACCCGCTCCAACTCTAGGCTCATAGTTGTTGCAGAAATCTTCGTCGAGTCATACCATGCCCTCACTCCCCCGGGCATTCGAGTTGAGATTGAGGCAACAAAAGTTGGCATGTGATTACTGAGAAAATTCATTCCTGATGAGGAGGTCTCCCAGACTACCAACCTTTAGGTTCCTGATACATGCACCATCTGGGTGCGAATCTCTCATTACTTAAAGACAGTCGACATTTACTAGCATTTAAAAACTCTCATGGGTCGTATTCTTCTGGGTCACCATGAGGCTCAACATGAGGTTCTCATGCAGTTGGACGACATGTAGCTCCAGGTGAATTTGATCAACAACAAATTGAACTTGTTCGCAGACAAGGTTGTTGGTATGGATCTGAAGAATCTTGAATATTCTCAGCCTCAGGTCTCAGCAACAGAGGGTCGCCTAATTCAATAGGTTTTTATGTCTTCTTGCATCTCAATTTTTTGGATTATGATGAGAGGTCTGGGCATCACACCTAGCCTCACAACAATAGAATGATCTAGGTTCATGAATCTCTTGTTTTCTTTTTCATGGTTTGTATTGAGAGGTTTGGGGATTATCCCCTACCTCATTTTACCAGAATAAATACTAGGATGTAGAACAATAGTGATAGGAGGTATACTTTCAATTTGTATCTCATACATTTAGTTATCTTTCCTAAATATAACTCGCATACTACATTAAACATGTTATTGTTTTGTTGTTAATTTAGTTTCCCTCGAACATCAAAACCTATATTTTATATTTCAATAACAATATAATGACTTTAAATTATATATATATATATATATATATATATATATATATATATTATTAAGTTTACTTAATGAAAATAATATAGTTAATGACTTTCACAACAATCCAACTTCTTTTATAAAAATACAAAACACTCAATTTACAAAATCAATCTAACTTAACAAAACTCACAAACCACTAGAAAGAATCATCATAGACTTTTTGAAAATCCTACATAATCCTTTGAAATGCAAAGAATGAATAACTACAAATAATTAATGATACTCATTACAATGCTTCTAATCTTTTATAATAATATTTGGTTTGGCTAATTGGAAATTTGAATTGGTTGCCATGTATTCTTATGCTTCATACATTGTTTTAAGAATAGTATGATCATTCCACTGAAGTCGACCTTCAACTGTTTCGAAACCTTGACAGTCCTCATTAAAATGCAAATAATGAAAATTGACAAATAATTGATCCTGCTCTTCTCATATTTTATAATATTTGACTACAAATAATTATTGTTACCCATTTCAATCTTTTATAACATTTGGTTTGAGTAAACTGCAAAGTTGAATTGTCTCATCATTTATAACATTTGGTTTGAGTAATTGCCAAGTTGAATTGTTTTAAATATTTCATATATTTATTATATAAATAAAAACTAAAATATAAAAAACAATATATAATTTAAAATATGAATATAAAATATTAAAACTGTAATAGTATTTAACAAAAATTTAAATAAAAAATATTTTAACTTTTAGATGCTATTTTTTAATATTTTATAAATAAAATCCATATTAAGATTTTAGCTACTTAAAAATCTAATTGGATTATAAATTTTTTGATCCATTAGAGAAAGTACTATAAACGTCTCTAAATCCTAACTTACAATTAAAAAATATTGAAAAAAGGTAATTAAATACAAGTCTATACATAACTTTAATTCCTTCTTTTCTCACTTTTTCAAGTAAATTAATTTTATTTATATTGATAATTCGTTATAAATATAACTTTTATTATTTAAAAAAACAAAAAATTAAAAGTATTATTAATTTTAATAATTTATCAATTTATATAAATAAAAACTTTAAATTTAATTAAATGATTAATATTAATATTTTGTTATTATCTATTCTCCCAATAAAACAATTACACAAAACAATTACACATTCATTATGTCCATAACATTTTATTTATATTTTTTAATATGAATGTGGTGCATTGGTTTTGATGTGTTATTTACTTAATATGACTATGACTTGACTATTAGTATCATTAGTTCCACTCTACTCATTTATTCATCATACTTTATTTTAGTTTCTTAATATGACAAAGACTTCATCACACTTTATTTTATTTTCTTAATATGACAAAGATTACCATAATATTTTAGTATTTTGGTTTGACTTTAATTATATAAAGTGTTTGCCTTCATGCACTAATCCCATCTCGTGGTTTTGCTTTAGCTGGGAATACAATTTCGTTTTAATTACAATTACTTTGGTGTCTTTGTCATGCATGCATGGAATCACATAGTACAAGACAAGGTTATGAGTATTCCAAGTGATCTAAGATTTTTTTGGAAGACATGTTATTGGTTTGCATTACAACCTCTTCAATCTTAGAAATCCATGTTATTGGTTTGCATTACAACCTCTTCAAATATAGAACAATTGATCATAACCTCTTTAAATATAGAACACTTCATTATAGAACAATTGATCATAACCTTTTTAAATATAGAAGAATTCATTATAGTAGTGAAGTGTGTTTTGAAAGAAATCACTCAAGAATTATGAGAATACGACCAAATGAATTTAAAATCATTTCTAAATAATTGGAGATTTAATTAGTAGAGAACTTCATTTCTAAGTAATTGGATATTTAATTAGTGGACAACTTTAGACATGTTTTGGAACAATGCAATTAGAGATTTATGTAGGCATCTTTCTTTATATTTTTGTTATTAAAAATAATAAATCAATTTTAAGTGTGGATATATCATGGGTTGAAAGGCATCAAATTCTTTGAGGTGCAAAACTTTTTTTAGAGTAAAAAAATTGAGGAAATATTCACACCTCTTCTCAACATGATAGATCTAGAGTCGATATATATATATATATATATATATATATATATATATATATATATATATATATATGGAGAAGTAGAAAGAACATATGTGCTAATAAGAATTTATTTTCTTATTAATATTTTTTTTCTTCTTTAAAAAGTGTTTTTTGGTGCAACAATAATTTTTTTACTTCCAATTTATATATATATGTGTGTGTATGTGTATACATAAAGATAATGTTTTAATTAGTGCACTGAAATATTTTTTTTTATTAATGATTTTTTAAATGCCACGTGTCAATTTCACATTAAAGCATTGAAGGAATTACACATCTCTGAAAAGTAGAAAGTACATGTCAATGGAATACTAATTTTTTTTGCCTAAAGACACTTTCTACATCCCTGTATACAAAATGTTTCAATGTCTACGATAAATAAAATATGATGATATTAAAATATTTTATGTATGGCTTGAAATATTTTCATGTTATTAATATTTTTTTTAAATGTCACATGTCAACTCCATGTTGAGTATGGTATACAAATTCAATATCATATTATTCTTTTGGAAAACACTTAATATAAATCAGGAGGAAACATGTAATCAAAAAGAATAAATATATTTTTTAGAATTAACCACCTAGATAAATATCAACAACTTCAAATTGGATTAGTTTCTCCTGAGAAAATTCTTGCCTAATCCAAAATGGAGAAATTGTTGGACAGGCAAAGAACACCATGCACATTAGTGGGACTCCATAAGTTGATTATAATAAAAGTTTTGACAAGTTCTCTAGTCTAAGTTGTAAATTTCAAGCACCTAGTTTAAGTTGTAAACTTCAAATCATTTTAATGCACAAATTAAAAAAACTGTTCATATATCCATCAATGACTGTTTTTCCAACACAGATATCAATGCATGCATATTCTGATACAAATATCTTATTTAAATAAACATATGAAATCTCATTTCCATTACCTATAGTAAAGTCTACATCCCACGTTCTTTGAATATTTATACATCCCACGTTCTTTGAATATTTATAGTAATGAAATTCATAGAATAAGCAAATGCAAAAAAAAACAGATCCTAAATTATTTGAAGGGGATTCAACTCCGCACTCAACTAATCTATTGTTACTGTGGCCAAGGAGGAGCTGGAGCTTGGAAGTAAGATGCAAGGAGCTGGACGTCATGCGTGCCCAGCTCCCAAAAGCCTTGGGATTCCCACAAGTTCCTTTTATTGAATTGAATATAGGTATGTTGTAGCCAAATCAGGATTTATTTTACCAAACTTTAGCATTGGGTCACTGCATTGATCCTCTTCCGCACTCTTTCAATGTAAAACCAATGATTTTAATAAGATTTAAAAAAATGTATCTATGTTGGTTAATCTTGATTTATGTTTTGTCCATGTGTTTATGCTAAGAAAGAAAATTTACTAATTTTTTATGCATATGTATGTGTAGACATTTTTGAGATTTATAGCACAGATAAAAGGAAACTAGCACATTTTTTCCAGTGATCCCTGGAATCTTCCAAATTTAATTCAGACCATGTCTAAGAAGATTGTTGCTAAAACCTTGTAAGAGGAGGGCATACCCAAGGAACCACTTAGGCTCCACCTGTTCCTATGCCCACTCATCCTTACCCACAGTTTCCACCGAACATCCAACAACTTTTTCCAGGTTTTGTTCCCCCACCTTTACCTCCTATTCCACAACAACCCCAGCAATACCAAAATACAAGCTCCCAAAGACTGACATTATTACCGTCACAACCAGTGCCCAACCCAAATAACAAACCAACTCAACCTCTTCACAATGTTGAGTTGCAAGCCTTCCCGACATATGTTATTTATCTTGTTCCATTACATGATATTCATCTAAGGTCTGAAAAATTTATGGATAGACAGAGGCCTTCATTAGTCATCTGGGAAGAAGAAGAATATGAAACTCCCGAACAACCCATGAATGACACTAAGTGGGAATATGTTATCATTCCTAAAGACTAGGAACCAAATCTTCCCCAAAATGAATCTTCACAGATTACAAAATCCCCTCCTTATCCAAAAATATTAGTGATTGAGAAACCTACGACTCGACCAGAATTTGACATTTTAAATGAACTGAAGAATATATGTGTCAAAATTCCCTTGTTACAAGACATAAAGGAAATTCCAATTTACAGTAAGGTGGTCAAATAATTGTGTATTAAGAAACCAGGTAGGAAATAGAAGGATCCTCCAACAGTACATTTGATAGGATAATTCTTTGAATACATATCAGATCAGCCTAGGGTCACAAAGTATGGGAACCTGGGGAACCTTGTAGTAACAATAACCATTAATAAGGTTCCCATTGGAAACACTCTCATAGACCTAGGGGCATCCATTAATGTTATGACTGTTACTACCTTGGAGGAATTACAATTGAAACCTCTCCTTAGACCTACACCAACTATTTTGGAATTAGCATACAAGACAAAAGTCATACCTAAAGGAATCTTGGATGATATCATAGTTACATTAGCCTCATGGGAATACCTAGTAGAATTTCTTTTCATTCATTCAAAGGATCCTACTAAAGGGCATCTTGTTATCTTGGGAATACCTTGGTTGGCCACAACCAATGCATTTATTAGTTGTAGAGGAGGTGAAATGACCATCTCTAATGGACTTTCTATACAAAATCTTACCATATACCCACTAGCTCAAAATATCATGGAGAATCTATGGTTGCTTGAATGTCCATATGAGAATGAGAACTCAAAAGAACCTGTGTTGTCGAGTGATCATTCCTGGGCACTTCAGGAGAAAAATACAGAAAATGTGCTAAATCAATTTATTTCTGCTATCACGTGTGTTGATTTTCCACAATATTTTCCCCAATTTGAGTGCATGTTTGGTGAAGAATTTCAGGAAAAGATAGACCCATCAACTTTGTCTTCTACATATTTTATTTTTGAGATAGATGAATCTGCCACATCTTATACCATACCCTATGAGATTAGTTCTTGGAAATTCCTACATATAAATTTTAGACTAGATATAGACCAACAAAAATAGTTAGTAAATGTACTTAAAGAACAATCAGGGGCATTCGCCTGGGAATGCACTGATATGAAGGGTATACACCCTGACACATGCATTCATAACATATATAACTAGGCAGAATTAACACCTGTTAGGAAACCCCAGAGGAGGATGAATCTGTGTTAAGCCCTAATATTGGCTCATTACCCCTTAATTTGGGCATATTATATTAGTAATGTTATTTTATTTATGTCAGCTTTATGCCATTAGTTGTAATTATACCTCCTAGTCTCCTATATATACCAATGAGACATTTTCATTTTGAATCATCTTGTACTTGAACATTTAAGTGGGGTAAAAGGAGGTTGCCCCCTCGAAGAGGCTTATTATCTGAAATTATCTTTTTTCAAGGCGTTGAGTACTTTTTCTAAGGTTTTTCTATGCTATATTGATATTTGGTTCTTAACATATGGTATCAAAGCTCAAGGTCTTGGGGTTTCGCTACTACATCTCAGACACCTTGTCATTTTCGCTATAACTCTTTTTCTACAATGTTTCAGAAGGAACAACTTGGAGGATATTTAGTAGATGGATCAAGGTATGTTGGGTTCAAAATTCATCTCCTGAGGCCTTATACTTTCATAGATACAGCCTGTACAAGATAGGGTTCTGGAATCATCCTGAACTGAGTCATTGCGTAATTTTCGCTATAAAAAATTTCTGTAACGTTTTAGACCCTGAAATCTGGAGGATATTCATAGAAATTAGTAAGGTATCTATGGTAAAAATTTCATCTTCTGGTTCATCTTAAATTTGTAGATACACCCTGTGTAAGATAGGGTATTTGACTAGTCCTATTGACTAGTATCAAGAAGGTGTTCCAAGTAAAAAATTCATAACTTCTTCCTAGAGTATACAAATTGAGTGGGACTGGTTTCATTGGATCATGGAGAGTTTGTAGTATTTCTGGTGTGAGTTTCAGAATTTTATATCAATCATTTTGTGTAGGGCATGCTATACAAGTGAGATATCTTGGAAAGGCCAAAAATCGGCAAGTTGTGGGGAAGTTACCATAAATTCCACTTGGCACATCCAATTTTGATCAGACCTATGGAATTGCAGAGAAGAAATATCAGAGAACTACATAAAAGAAAGTTTCATACCCAGAAGGGCCGAAACTTGGGA
>ML777640.1:435082-452284 GCA_009831015.1 Picea engelmannii
TTCCTCTTTAAGCTCTTGCTGTGCGCATTTTCTTCAAGGCTATTCCTCCTGAGCTTTTATCCTTCTTATCCTACTGTCTCTACTGTTGCCATTAATGACAACAACCATCACTGCATTCTATCCACTGAATTTGCCAACACATTTACCCTAAAAGGCACTAGTTCACACCTTGCAAGTCACTGATTGACCAAACAAACTCTTAAACCATCTACCTTAAGACTTTTACTAAATATTTATAACTTCAGATTACACTAACCTACTAACTAACTTCTTTTTGTCGCAAAATATTTCTACAGCCATCTATAAGAGCAACAAATTTATCTTAAAAGCAAGATTTAAACCTGATTACACATTGCCATCATTGCTTCTAGCAATTGCTATCATTTTGTCAATTTTATATTATCATTTCTTGTCATTTTTTAAGCAGTATTGAGGCATAATTGTGTAGCTATTGATAAATATATATTATTTTTATAAATACTTCTGTTGCTTCAACTTTTATATTAGCTTGTTATTTTTTATCAAAATTCTATGTTTTTATGAAGCACTAACATCATATGGTACTTGAAAATAACATATTTTATTGTTGTCTTGTTCTAGATAGGTACACTTAATTATTATTTTGCTTCATCTCATTAAAACCCTTGAAAATTTTGATCAGAGTGACTTGTGAGAGGGCTGGGACTTTCTTGATACTCTTGCCTTAGCCTTCTCAAACCCCCAGGTCACTAGGGACGTCTCCCCTAGGGTAATACTCCTAAACAAGGATGATTTTAGGGGCTAAATTTCGCTCATGGGTTAATTTTCCATGGCTTTTCCCAAAAAACGATTCGTCGTTCTAAAAATTATTCGCCCAAATTCTATAGGATAAAATTATTTTACCTTAAAAATCACCAAAATTTTATACAAACTGTATAAAATCCTTATAAATTTGAAACAGGTAAGACTTAGACTTATAAACTTTTGATCAGAATGACCCGTGAGAGGGGTGGAGATTTCTTGATATTCTTTCCTTAGACTTCTCAAACCCCTAGGTCATTAGGGACGTTTCCCCTGGGGTAATACTCCTAAATAGAAATAGTTGTCTTGTTTAGGTGACAGTGATAGGACATCCTCCTCGTTACGCAAATTTAGTACCCACTTGGATTTGGCTTTGGCTTTGGGAAAGTACAAATTATGTGATAGCATGCACCATCAAAGTTCATCTTCCAAGCTTTATTACTTATTTTTTCATCCTTAAATTTGTCTTCAGCTAAGGCTAGGAAGAGTGAACATGTTGAAAAATTACCCATTTCAGACATATGGCAGATGAATTCATTCATAGGCTCTTTGGGATTCTCAATGTAGTACTTTCTTTATGTTTTTCTATAGAGCCTAAAATGATCAGTTGATGGAGGAGGGTAAGGGATAGTCGCATAGGTTAGATCCATATTTAGGCAACCTCCCATGTGGGCTCCCCATTTTCTAGAAATAAGCATTCCCCAAGCATCAAAAACATCAATTACAAGCACATCCATTTTGAAGGAAAACTCTGGGTGGAAAGCTAACTTGACTGGAAAAACTATGATGATTTCATGGGTTTCAATTTCCTAGAATCCATGGCACACACATTGTGATAAGGTCTTGTAAGTTTAAGACCTAAAATTTGCATTATCCCCTTAGTAATAATGTTGGATGAAGCACCAAAATCATACATACAATTATGCAACCATTGATAATTTATTTCCAAGGACACAGAGAAGGGAGGATTTTCTTCTTTGGTTCTATCTCTACTAGTCAAAACAACCAGAGGATCTTCAATATGCTCCTTCTCTTTTTCTTGATTTTTGACAATAATTTTATCTCTAGGAGAATTTATTTATTTGATAAGTTTTTCCTTTTGTGATCTTGAGGAGATATGACATTGAAACCAAAACTTTTTCATTTGAAATCGAATTACCTAAATCAACAGCTAGATCAGTAATTGGAGGAGTAATTACCTTGGGAAATTTTGTTTGGACCATCCTTCCCTTTCCTTTGGTATACTATTCCTTTATCCTGGCCATTTCCAAAATATGCTCATTTGTGGGATTTTTTCCATACAACTTTGTAACATTATCATACTCTTCAACCACTTCATTGTCTTGGTCACTTATTTCTTGCATTTGGATCCAATAATCCATTGATATTGGGTGAGTTTCACCAAAAGTGTTTATGTGGTTAGAATTTATTGAGTATCCCACAAAATTGTTTTTTTGAGGAAATCCTTGTTCATTTATTTGGAAAAATACTAGACAGATAGACTCTTCAAGAAATTCATCGGATGCTCTACAGAAAGGTAGTATTTCTTCATTTACCACATTATTTGATTCCAACTTATTAGGTGGCCTTTCGTATTGAGGGGGGCCTTTATTTTATCAATTTTCATTGTTAGGCCTAGGTTGGACTCTGTTAATTTGGGACCTCTCCATATATATCAACCTATTTTTCAAGGCACTAAGTTGAGTTGCATGGGTGGCCTCCATTATTTTTACCATTTTTGTTATGGCCTTTAAAGGGTCATAAGTAGGATCTGTATTATCAGGAGTTGTTGCTTTTTCTTTGGACTCTGACTGCCTAGAAGAACCACCCCTTCTAAACCCCGGAATATTTGATTTTCCTGAGGCTTGCATATTCTTATCAATTTTTATGGTTGTCTCTTGAGCATTTTTTAGGTTGGTGGGTTCCTTATCTCTTATCTGATATCTCATTTCACCACCAAATGCCTTAATGTAATAAATCAAGATAGCATTATCAGGAGGTTTGATGTCTGTATGCAAGCTTGAAACCAACTCATTGAAATTCTTATTAAACTCTTCCATAGTTTCATTTTCATTCTTCTTTATTGTGTTGAAGGAAGCTAACAAGTGACGGTGATCCCTTTTCTCCCCCCATTTCTCGGTGAAGGCATCTAAGAGATCTTTCAAAGTTGCAAACTTGTTATTTGAGAAATCTTCATACAAATCTAAAGCATAATGTTCTAAGGATAAAACAAATAATTTCATCTTGACATCTTCATGATCATGTGCAACACACCATTTATTTTTGCATCTCATAAAATACTTAACATGCATTTTAACACTAACAACATCATTCCCTTGAAAACTAGGTAAATTTTCAATTGTTTTTTTCTGGAGTTGCATGAGGATATCTATTTATATTAGAAAAGTCAAAAGGATCATATATAGACATTAATAAGATACTATTATTAGCAAAAAAAAGTGAATATCATAAACAAACTCGGATCCTAAATGACTAGTGATTCTACGAGAAGTGGCTTTGGCTAACCTCCTTCTGTAAACCTGTCCAAGTTTGGGGATGAAGTCAACTAGGCCTTCTGAATTCCTTCTTGTAGAATACTTAGTCAAATTGGAAATTATTGGAGTCGTCAGATGATGAATCTATTTGTGATAAAAAAAAAACAAGCATCAAATAAAAACTAATTAAAAACAAAAAGGAAAACAGGTTGTGTTCCGGGAATAGAAATATTTATCCCGAGCAGCGGTGCCAAAAATGTTTTCACCTTTATACACACTTGGGTTAAAGTGTAAGAAACCTTCATTCCACTCAGTGTGTCCTTGGGGTAAAGTCTCTAGTCAAGGTGTTGTCACCTGATCCTCAACTCCTTCGTCTAGGCCAACTCCTAGCGAAGCCAAGGGGGGTAGTCCCTAACAAAATACTAAGTCTTAAGCTGAACTAAGCAAAACAATAATTCTAGGAGTTTATTGCAAGTAAAGGCAAATACATTAAAACAAAGATTTCATTAATAGTTTATGATACCCATTCATTCATTCATAAGATAAAAGCTTGTGACAAAAGATAGTCAATATATAAGATAACTTTCCCAAATATGGTAAATGATACACTTTTCTGCAAGAAATAAACCACAAGCTTAATTATATAACTGCAAATATACCGAATGAATATTAACTCTTGCCCATGTGAAATTGTAGCAATAAAATGTATGAAAATGAGACCAGCTCCTTAAAAGGATCGTGGCCAGTTGTTGTAATGTGTGTTTTATGAGATTTCCTTTGAAAGTTTTGAAGTATATTAATGAGATAGATTTTATTTACTTTGAAATGAGAATTAATCTATATTTTTCCTCTAAGAGAATATTCCTAGATTGGAGGTTGAGCTTGTCGAATATCCAACAGGGAGAGTATCCCTATGATTTTACACACAAGCTCAAGAGAATGTGGGAGATCCAACAGGGAGAACCTAGATCTCAAAGGTCCATCCAGATTTCTTACACAAACTCTCTTACGTTTCCACTGAAGAAATAATTCTTAAATATTTCCCTATTAATCTAATCCGCATTGACCAGCCTGTTACGAGGAGCTAAGGGGATGGTTTATTTTCCAACTTCAAATTTCAATGACAGAAAAGTAAAGTTTTTTTAATTAATCTACTATCCACATTGTCTAGCCTCTTGCAAGAAGCTGAGGGGACAAGTTTATTTGCAAAAAATAAAACTTTCTTGAAAACAAAACTAAACTAACAATTAAAGTATTACTTTTCCAAAATTGAAATTAATGTATGTGTTGTGGCTGTGATTGATTGATTGATTCCTTTAACTTATGTTAGAAAAAGAAAAATGCAAGAAAACCGAAAGTAAACACAACACCACACCACCGATCCCCCTAAAGGGGAAGACGAAACTGGGCACTATACGGCCCGATTTTATTGCTTCCTATTACAATGATCCTTATAGAAATGGATCAAAGAAAAGAACTAAAGTCTAAAACAAATACTCTACTTTTTATTAGGTGACTTATGATATTGATCAAACAAGGTCATCAAGTAATACAAGGTTTCTTTGAAGAGAAGATATTCAAGGTTGGATCTTGAGGCTTGAAAAGTTTTGACTTGGTCCAAATCCGCTAGAACTTCTCCTTGTCTTTGTAGGAACCTGTTAAACATCATCCAGCAAAAAGTATCAGAAACTACCACAAATCAATCTGTTGACCACCTATTTCAACTAGGTTTCAACGTCATGTATCATTAAGATATGTACCTAATGGTATGACAAGTTTGAAGACTTATGGCTCACTAGGGCAATTCTTCCCCCAACACTTATTTCTGTGTCCATGGAATGTATGCTCCCTTGTGTGGGATCATTTTGTAATGTATCATATTTTCATGGGATAAGTTTTATTAATTTAGTTTCCTAGGACTTTATCATTATGTAATTCCTTTCATCGAGTGTTTTTTTTCCTCAGGTAATTAATTTTTCTTTTCAATGATTTTAATTACTTGAGTTTTTCACTAAAAAATCCTCCAAAGTGGTGAAATGTGTTCTATTGATCGATCACAATGGGTGAATAAGGTATATAAGTTTTTTAAATGACCATGTTATACATCTCCTAGAGTCTTGCAGAATTAAGTTAGGTTTTGATAGGATTTTTTCATAATTAAAATTTCTCGTAAATTGGAAAGTTTTAATTATGTTTTATGTAAAATTTAAAATTTTGGTCCTTAGAGATTTTGTATAGGGGTGTGAGTACTCAAAACAAATGTATTATGACCTCCTACTCCCTTGGAACAAGTTTCAGATCAATTGGACAAGTTTTTCTAGGTCAATGTCCATGAGGAGTCAAAGTCAGTCATAAATCAACAAATAATTGGCTAAGGTAAAAAATCCAAAAATTGTAATTGAGTCTAAAGAAAAGAAAAGAAAGGGGTAAATGTTTTCTAATGTATTTACTAAGTTGGAAAGTGAAAATCCACTTAGATAAAAACCCCCAATTCAATTTAACAACTTAAAGTTGGTTTCCCTAGTGAGAGGGGCACCCCCTTTCCTCATGAACTTAAGGTTTAGTAAAAAATCAAAAGGAGAAGAGGCCTAAAACCCTTAGTGTTACCCCATTTTGCTTGGTAAAAGTTTCAAACATTAGGAAAGGGGTTTCCCACCCCTCACAATTCATCCCTCCAACCCTAATTTCATCCCTCAAATCCTAAGTGTGCCCCCTTTGACTAGATCTCCCTCTTTTGGATGGATGACACTTGTAAAGAATATAATGGGGGTCTCTCATCATTCCCTCCTTTAAAAGAAACCCCCCTCTCCTCATTTTAGCATCAAGTTTCATTACAAACCTATGTTTCCCAAATCTCTCTCTCTCTCTCTCTCTCTCTCTCTCTCATGTAATCTTGTTGCAATTTGCAGCCACTTCTTATGCAATAAAAGTGAATATTTGGAGGAACTCTTGGTGTTCTATTGGTTTAATCTTGGTGCTCTTTGGATACTCTTATATGGTGTTTTCCTTTAGTTGAGGTAATATTGTGAATTTTTGTTTATTTTTGCTCACATTGTTTTACTTGAAGAACCCCAAGCAAAGTATTTTGTTGGGGATAAATCTGTAGTAGTATTGCTATAGGTTTATGTGATTTGTTTTTACTATTGTTTGAAAAGTATTGTGTGGACCTTTTAGAAGATCTCACATTCTTCCCTCATTGTGTAGCAAAGGTTTACATGTTTACAGGTTACCCAAAGCTTGGAGGAGTGGACTCTAAAAGTTCCACTTCACTTCACCTAAATTTATGATATAGTTTTCAGCTCTTATATAATTATTTTATGCACATATAATCATCCAAATATTTATTTCCAATCAATTTCCAAGTACATATTTTTGACATAAAATTTTGTGTTCATATACTAACCCAAAACTAACTTGTTTTAAGTGATTTTTAGCATTTTCCAACAAACATAGATTGTTGTTTTATGCATTTTTTTTCCAGTCTAAGAGGAGGTGCTGCCCAATTTTAGCCACAAAAAGCTCAAGGAATCATCCGAGAGTGGTGGTGCAATATCCCTTCACCTTTCTCCCTTTCTAAGGCATTGTAAGCAACCCAACTGAGTCTCTTGGGCTTTCATTCTTTATTATATCTTCCAATTTGTAATTTGTAAATTAGTTGTAATATTTTTTCCCACACCTTGCATGTGAGTGGCTTTGCCACCCTTGCAAAATCATGCTAGCTAGATTAGAACTTAATTTTATGATTTTTTCTTTATTTGTTTGCCCCACTTCTCCCATAAAGAGAAGGTTGAGCGGCTAGTATTAACCTGTTTTACTTTAAATTATTTTTCCCACTTTGGCACAAAATTGGTAGGCTTGTCCTCCACATTGTTCCATAGTTGTGAGGTTTGTAAAGTTATTTAATTTGTCCAACCTTTTTCCTTAAGGAAAATTTGTGTGTCTAGTTTGTTTATTCCATTTACTTTTATTTTGTTTTTTTTTATTTTTTTATTTTTGTACCCACACCTTGCATGTGAGTGGCTTTTCCACCCTTGCAATATCGTGTCGGCTAGTTAGAAGATTCATTTTTTTAAAGTAAACAAAAATTTCCCCTCCATTTGCCTCGTATTCCCTCCCTTCACCACTTGTGGAACTTGGGGATAAGAAAGGGAAAAGGATTGTGTGGCTAGTGTAACTATGAACTCAACTCTAACATTGCTT
Organism: Picea engelmannii; assembly: GCA_009831015.1. Lineage (NCBI taxonomy): Eukaryota > Viridiplantae > Streptophyta > Pinopsida > Pinales > Pinaceae > Picea > Picea engelmannii. Next base: position 442,558 of record ML777640.1, read on the forward strand.
AAACCATTAAAAATGGGTGACTTGTGGAGGCTAGAAGGGGTTGAAGCCATAGACATTTTCACAACACTAAGTGTCCTCCTTGTTGAGCGCCCAAGCACTTTGGATGTGACCTTTGGATGTATGGGAGAACCTTGTTGTTCTCTTGTTGAGCACCCTGCATTTCCTCTTGGTTAAGGGATAAGGACTTGAGGTAGTCACATAGCTTAGGTTTTCAACATTTCACATCTAAACCCCCTAATTTCAAAAGAGACCTAAAAATATACTAAAAGCAACCTATACACTTGCACAACATTTACATTTCCTTGCAATTTCCATTTCAACAATTTATTTTCAAACATTTTCATTCTTTTATTTTTTGCAGTTATTTATATGTGATTATTTTCATTGCCAAAGTATTCTTTATTGCAAGCATTCTCTATTTTTGTGAAATATTTATTTTAAGTATAAAGTTGTTTTTCAATTCATTGTGTAAATAATTTATAATTTTGTTTCATTATTGTAGATTTATATTTAATTTGTGTATATTGGAATAGGTGGAATTTGATAATATTTAGGCACTGGTCTAATTGTTGTTTTATAAAATAAAGGTTTGCTTGTCATTGAAAGACTGTTTTTTTCATTGTTTCTTGTCACTAGGTTGGGTCTCCCTAATCAACAAATTAATTAACTCCTAGAACTATAAAACCTTCACATAGTTTAATAGGGTCTACCCCCCTTGGCTTCCCTAGGAGTGAGCCTAGATGAAAGGTGTTAGCAGGATGATGAGCTAACCTCCAAAATATCACTCGGCTAATCTTACTAAGTCTAGGAATCCTAGGCAAAATTAACCCTCCCTTATTACTGTTGGTTTTCCACTAAACAAATATCATAAGTACTACAACAACTCCACCTTGGCGCCTTTTATCAAAACACAAGACTATGAGTTCATGAACGGAAACCTATCGGAATGGATAAAAAGTGGTTTTACCAACTAAATTTCTGAGTGTGATACCAATCATCTATTGACACGTATAATACCCTAAAACCACTTGATGGTTCGATCGCACTTCTCAGGCATAATTAATTTCTTTACAACTCATATTGCGATGCATCTCTAGGACTGTCAATTTTTGTTTTCACAATAGAATGAGGTCTCAACCGTTCAACCTTTGGTTATACAAACAAGCTCACTATCTCGACCCTCCAAACTCGTTGATTCTGCAAAACAATTGTAAGTGCATTCCCTCTGCGTATTCTACAATTGAATGCATTTTCTAACACAATAGAACAGAACTCAAACCATTATATCATCCACTAAGTATAATACTCAGTCTGCATGTGTTCAGCATATTCTATTATGTGCATAAAAATTGCATAGGTCTCATAACAAATATTTTCATACAGAAATCGGTTTATCTTGCACATAGTTGGCCTGGTGGCATCAATTTAACCATAAAATGACACTCTTAAACACACAGGAAACTAATTTTATTCCAGACTCAGAATTGAATTCTCCAAGACAGTTATGTTCCTTTCCTACTCCAGAAACCCATATATAGATTCTCTCTCATAGAGTCCTCTCTCTTTGTCCTATGTGTCAACCGTCCCCCTCTATCTCTGCTAACCAACTATTCTATCACCCTCAAAATTACAAATCCCCCCAAAATCTAACAACTAACCATCTCCTTTAGAAAATAAAGGGATTAATAAAATTTAGATAAATTGAATCCTATGATTACTCAACCATTTATCTACTTGGCTGGATCTCCTCGCGAGGAGCATCAAAGTGCCACTTATCCCTATTTTAACTCCTAATTTGACAATACTACTAACTGATTGTAGAATTGCAATTAATAAAGCACTTAACTAACAGTTTCTTCAAACTTAGTATTTCTTGTCCCCTTCTAAAACCACAACATGTGACCAACTTGTCACATTGTTGGCTTTATGATGATGCTCCTGCATCAAACTCCTAGGGGTGAAAGGTCATGAACCCCTATTCATTAAATCAGCTACAATGAAACCTTTAGCTTCCAACTCTGCAACACTCATCCAAGTAGGATCCTCTTCTGGATTCTCCTTCCATTTGACCAAATACTCCAAATAGTCCTTCTTCCTCATGCTCCTTGCAACCTTAGTATCCAAAATGTTTTCAACTTCTAATGGTTGTGCCACAGGTATCTTCTTCAGCCATTGAAGGTCTTCAACCGGGTCTTCAACTTCTATAAATTGACCTGTATCGTCCGCCACATAAGGATATAAATCTGCAACATTAAAAATTAGTGAAATACCAATCCCAGTTGGCATTTCCAACTCATAGAAATTTACAGAGAACTTCCTGAGTATTCTGCAAGGCCCAATCTTCTTCATCTTCAATTTGGTATACTCTCTTTTAGGAAATATCTTCTTTCTTAGATAGGCTAGAACTAGATCTCCTACTTCATAATTCTTCTCTCTTCCTCTCAAATATACTCTTGTCTTGTAACCAGCATTACTTTGTTGCAACCTTTCTTTAACTTGTTCTTGTAGTTCACTAATCCTTGCTGCAAAGTCTTCTCCGCCTGCACTTCTTTTCTCCAATTGTCCTAAGTCATTAAGTTCATACACCCCTATAGGATTCATTCCATACAAAATATGGAATGGATGCGTGCATGCATTTCTATTTGGTGAGTCATTATATGCAAACTCAGCTTGAGCTAACACCCTGTCCCACTATTTTGGATTTTCTCCAACTAGACTTCTTAACATGTTACCCGGGTTTCTATTGACTACTTCAATATGGCCATTAGAATATGGATGATAAGATGAACTGAAGTTCAACGTAGTACCCAACTTCTTCCCCAAATTCCTCCAAAAGTGACCTGTGAACCTCACATCTCTGTCAGATACAATGCTTCTAGGTAAACCATGTAATTTTACAACTTCATTGAAAAATAAATTAGCAATGTGTTTAGCATCACTTGTCTTAAAACATGGAATGAAATGTTCCATCTTCGCAAACCTATCAACAACTACAAATATAGAATCATATCCTTTTTTATTCTTTGGAAAACCCAAAACAAAATCCATACTCACAGAATCCCAAGGCCTATTTGGAACAGGAAATGGTGTGTACAAGCCCGTGTTTTGGATTCTTCCTTTGGCATGCTTTCATACCCTACATATGCTCACAAACTTATCCACTTCAGATCTCATCTTTGGCCAAAAATGAAAATGTCTTAACTGTCCAATGGTTTTATCACTTCCAAAGTGACCTGCCATTCCTCCATTATGATTTTCCTGTATCAGGTTCTCCCTCGTGGAACATTTGGGAATAAAAAGTTTATTATTTTTAAAGAGTAAACCATCTTGCAGCATATACTCCATCCATGGCCCTCTATCCACCTCCACATGATTCCTACAAGATCTGTATGCATTATGAAAATCAATGTCAGTCTCATATAAATGTCTTAGGTATCCAAATTCTAGGACTTGGATTTGATTCTCTTGCACAATCAATTGTCTCCTACTTAAGGCATCATCTACCCAATTTGATTGCCCACTTATGTGCTTCAACACAAAGGTAAATATTTGCAAGAACTCTACCCATTTGACATGTTTCTGATTCAATTTAGGTTGTTTCATAATGTATTGCAATGCATGATTATCAGAAAACAAAACAAACTCTCTAGGCATCAGATAATGTCTCCAATGCTTCAATGCTTGGACAATAGCATAAAATTCCTTTTCATAGAATGAGTATTTTTGTTTTGAGTCATTCAGCTTCTCGCTGAAATATGCTATAGGTATATATTCTTTACTGAGTACAGCTCCAATTGCTACTCCACTGGCATCACACTTTACTTGGAAAGGGTACTTGAAATCCGGTAACTTCAATACTAGTTGCTCGGTAATCTTCTTCTTAAAAAACTGAAAGTTTCTTTCAGCCTCTACTATCCATTGAAATGGTTGTTTATCCTTCCTAATTGTTTCAATGATAGATGAACAAATTTCACTTAAATTCTTTATAAACTTCCTATAAAAACCTTCCAATCCATGGAAACTTCTTACGTCAAATATGTTCTGAGGTGAAGGCCAATCAATGATTGCTTGCACTTTTTCCGAATCCATCTTCAAGCCATATTTGAGATAACAAAACCCAAATATACTAACTCTAATTTCATAACTGAGCATTTCTTTACATTCACTAACAACTTTTCATTGTGCAATTTCTCCAAAACACATCTTAAATGTTCCAAGTGTTCATTTTTTGTTTGACTAAAAATCAGAATGTCATCAAGGTAAACAATAACAAACTTACCTATGAAATATCTCAGGACCTCATTCATTAATCTCATAAAGGTGGTTGGAGAATTGGACAATATGAATGGCATAAACAATCACTCATACAACCCATAATTTGTCTTGAAGGTTGTCTTCCACTCATCCCCTTCTCTAAGTCTGATCTGATGATATCCACTTTTCATATCTAATTTCGAAAAGCATGTTTCCCCACTCAGGAAATCCATCATGTCATCCATTCTAGGCAATGGAAACCTATATCTGATAGTTGTTTTATTGATGGCCCTAGAGTCCATACACATTCTCCACTCCCCATATTTCTTCGGACTAAGTAATGTTGGCATTGCACATGGAATCAGACTTTTCTGAATCAACCCCTTATCTAACAGTCCTTGTACTTTCCTTATGACTTCTTCATTCTCTTGAGGTGTTAGTCTATATGTTGCCTTGTTTGGTAAACTTGTTCCAAGAATAAAATCAATGTGGTGGATGATATCTCTTCTCGATGGAAACTCATTGGGTAAATCATCTACTACAATGTCACCAAATTCAGCCAACATTTCCTGAACTTCTTCAGGAAGATATGAAATAGTAGTGTTTGTCATCACTACTCTAGGTTTGCACACCACAACATAACTCAACCCTTCCTCTTCAAGATGCTGCAAATATTCCTTACCATTCATCATTAGAAATTTTGTTGTTTGCTTCTCCATTGTGCTACCTTCTTGTAAAGGAAGTAGAACATGTTTCATCCCATCTTTATCAAAACTATAACAGTTTCTCCTACCATCATGGACTACCTTCTTATCAAATTTCCAAGGTCTCCCCAAAAGAACATGACACACATCCATGGGAATAACATCTCAATTTTTTTTGTCTTTATATGTACCTACTTGCAAATCAAATTCACATTGTTCACTTACTAGGATTTGATGTCCTTTATTCAACCAAGATACTTTATAAGAAACTGGATGTTTGATCTTCTTCAAGCTCAACTTCTCCACCATCTCTATGGAAACAAGATTGTCAGTACTCTCGCTCTCAATCACCATCTTACAACACTTCCCTTTGACCTTACACATGGTCTTGAATAAGGCCTTTCTTTGAGTAGGTTCAACATTCTCCTTCTCAGGTTTCAATAAGAATTTGTTCATCATCAAATCCTCTCCCGTCTCTAGAAAATTTTCAGCCACTGGTAACTACTCTTGATGTTGTTCATTCTGAGCTACATAGACTCCTCTCTATCCTATGTCTTCCTTTTCTGGACATTCAAAGGATCTATGACCCAATTTGTTACATTTGTAGCATCTAAAGACAGTTTCTTTGCCTCTTCCTCTACCTCTACCTCCTTGGTAAGTTCTTCTCCCTCTTGAGTCACCTCTTCTATCTTATTGCTCATGTTGATTCGATTTGTTGGACACTCCTTTTTGGGCTACAAACTTTCCTCTTCCAACTATTTTCTCTCTTCCTTTGGATGAAGCTCTTCCCCTATTAAAGTTCTTCTTTCTCAATAACTTTTCTTCTGCTCTCAAGGCACATTGGTATGCCTCTTCCATTGTCCTAGGAGACATCATGATGATCTCATCCTGAATCTCCATCCTCAACCCATTGACATATCTAGCAGTCTTCTTTGTTGATCCTTCTACATAGCCCTCTCTCAGGTTCACTTTGTAGAACTCTTCAGTATATTCTCTTACAAACAATAACCTTTGCCTAAGGTTCTGCATTTGTCTATATAAAGATAACTAGTAATCTTTGGGCAAGAAATTGGCTCTCATCTTAGCCACCATCCTATCCCATCTCTTTATCAATTGTTTGTTCTTTCTTCTCCTTTCATCTTGCACACTATCCCACCATAGGGATGCATGCCCTTTCAATCTTGTCACTCCTAATTTGACCTTCTTGTTCTCTTTGATCTCATCATACTCAAAGTAATTTTCTAACTCACTAATCCAATCAATGAGATGTTCAGCAATGAGGCTTCCCTCATAGGTAGGCAACTCAGGTTTTGGCCTCAAACTTGCTCCTAGAATTGATCAAAAATATATTAATTTAGGTGTCTCTTGCATGGGTGTTTCTTCTTCTCCTTGTTCCTCCTCTTCAGGCTCACTCACATCCCCTGCCTCTAGATCTTTTTGTCTTCCAAACTCCATAGTTTCCATATGTGCTCGTAGTTCCCTCATTTCATCTAAGACTTATGCATTAGTTGTTGGTATTCCTCTACCATGACCTCTTGATCTACCAATACATATATCCATGTCTTTCTTCGGCTATGCTGAGAAAATCTCCTACTCTGATACCAAAAATTATTAGCAGGATGATGAGCTAACCTCCAAAATAGCACTTGGCTAATCTTACTAAGTCTAGGAATCCTAGCCAAAATTAACCCTCCCTTCTTACTATTGGTTTTCCACTAAACAAATATCCAAAGTACTACAACAACTCCACCTTGGTTCCTTTTATCAAAACATAAGACTCTGAGTTCATGACCGGAAACCTATCAGAATGGATACAAAGTGTTTTTACCAACTAAATTTCTAAGTGTGATACCAATGATCTATTAACACATATAATACCATAAAACCACTTGATGGTTCCATCGCACTGCTCGGGCACAATTAATTTCTTTACAACTATGATTGTGATGTATCTCTAAGACTGTCGATTTTTGTTTTCACAATAGAATGAGGTCTCAACCGTTCAACCTTTGGTTATACAAACAAGCTCACTATCTAGACCCTACAAACTCATCTATTATGCAAAACGACTCTAAGTGCATTCCCTCTTCGTATTCTGCAATTGAATACATTTTCTAACACAATAGAACATAACTCAAACCATTCTATCATCCACTAAGTATAATACGCAGTCTGCATGTGTTCAGCGTATTCTACTCTGCGCATAAAAATTTCATAGGTTGCATAACAAAGATTTTCATATAGAACTCAGGTTATCTTTCACACAGTTGGCTTGATGGCATCAATTTAACCATAAAATGACACTCTTAAACACACAGGAAACTGATTTTATTCCAGATTCAGAATTGAATTCTCTAAGACAATTGTGTTCCTTTCCTACTCAAGAAACCCATATACGGAGTCTCTCTCACAGAGTCCTCTCTCTTCGTCATTTGTCTCAACCGTCCCCCTCTATCTCTACTAACCAACTATTCTATCACCCTAGAAATTACAAATCCCCCCAAAATCCAACAACTAACCATCTCCTTTAGAAAATAAAGGGATTGCTAAATTTAGAAAAACTAAATCCTATGATTACTCAACCATTTCTCTACTTGGTTGGATCTCCTCACAGGGAGCATCAAAGTGCCACTCATCCCTATTTTAACTCCTAATTTGACAATACTACTAACTGATTGCATAATTTCAATTAATAAAGCACTTAAGTAACAGTTTCTACAAACTTAGGATTGTATGTCCCCTTCTAAATCCACACCATGTGACCAACTTGTCACATTGTTGGATTTATGATGATGCTCCTACATCAAAAGGATTCCAGATTGAGGTGACAGTGGGTCAGGATTCGGGTTTGTGCCTCCAAGGACACACCAAGTGGGTTGGATACTTATCTACGTTTGTAGGTGTGTATTAGGATGATAACATTTTTGGCATCATTGTCGGGGATAAGTCTCTTATCCTAGGTTAATTAACAAAATTTAATTAATTCTTTAAAAAACTAAGTAATAAATTTTTTCCTTAATTTTTCATAACTTGAGTTTTGTTATTATACATTGCTTAATATCCAATTGGAGACTCCATTGACTCATTCTTTGAGGTATCCTACCAGGAGCAACCCACAAGGGTTGGTTGATTCCCTTCCTGAACCTGAAAGGGTGTATAGGAGGAGAAAAAATAGACTAACTCCTCATAGGCTCCTTGAAATTCTTGGAGAAGAAGTAATCTTTGATATACATCTCTTGTGTGTACCTAATAATCCTACAACAATTATGGGTGACCCATTGAGGCCATGTAATTTTACTAATATTCAAGGTTATCCTCATCCTATTCCCGATAAAGCTATTGAGAAATTGTTTGTTTTTTAGGGAAACAATGTTGTTAGTGCCAAGACTCACATGTTGAACTTCAACTTGTGCGTCATGAAGTGGTTTAATGGTCACAATTATGAAGATGTCAAGATGATGATTTTTATGTATTCTCTAGAAGGGGATGCAACAAAATGGTTCTTGGAACAGGATGCTGACAAATTTAGCACCTTAGCGGAAATCATAAAAGCCTTCAATGAAATATGGGGTGATAAGAAGGAAGATCATCATTTATTGGTTACCCTTAACTCTAGTCAAAATAAGGAAAATGAAACAATGGAAGAATTCAATAAGAGATTTAATGACTTGGTTAAAAGCCTCCCTCAAACTATTAAGCCTCATGATGCCTCAATATTAATTCATTATATGGAAGACTTTGAGGGTGAAATAATATATCATTTAAGGGATAAAGAACCACCAAATCTAAAGGATGCACAGAAGTATTCCATCAAAATAGATAAAAATATGAAAGATGCTAGGAATTCAAATCTTCCTGGTTTCTCAAGGGAAACTTCTCACAAATCCAATGAGAAGAAGAAGAAGAAAGTGGAAAATCAAGAGTCTTCTAATTATGGCATAAAGGAGCTCACCCAATTAATTAAGAAAATGGATATTAATCATGCTAATCATATGAAATCAATGCAAAATAGGTTGATAGCCACGGAAAGGGATCAAGCTAATAGACCCCATCATAATCCAAATGATAAGTGGAAAAAAAAGACCTCCATCTATAGATAAATGCCCCCCAAATACTTTTGAGTCTACTAACTTGGTTGAACACCAAGTTATCCCTTATTGTAGGCCTTGTGGGGAATTTCATGAAGAATCAACTTGCCAAATCTTTCTTCAAATTTGTGATGAAGGAGAATCCTCTAGATCATAAAATGAACAAGCTAATATGTGTGGTTATGAATATAATGTGGGCATGAATGAATGGATGGAATTTATGGATCATAGTAGGGATGTAAATTGCATGAATGAAGTTGTGGAAAAAGTAACATAAAATTTTGGTCCTAAGCCTACTCCCAAGCAAGTATCAGAAATGGCTAGATATAGAGGTTGCACTTATCAAAGAAATGGGACCAAAAATCAAGATAGGCCACAAGCAAGTGTTCCTAAGACACCACCTCCCCTTCCTAAATCAATTGTTCCTACAAATACAGAGTTAAATATTGACTTAGGAGGGTGGTTGAATAATGCAAAAATGTTGGTCCCTGTAGTAGAAATCATGAAGATTTCATTTCAAAAGGGGAAATTGCTCAAAGATGTTAAGAACCAAACATCAATATAGCATAGAAAAACCTCAGGAAAAGTACTCAATGCCTTGAAAAAGAGATAATTTCAGATAATAAGCCTCTTCGAGGGGGCAACCTCCTTTTACCCCACTTAAATGTTCAAGTACAAGAT
>ML777640.1:457346-495485 GCA_009831015.1 Picea engelmannii
ACATCAATATAGCATAGAAAAACCTTAGGAAAAGTACTCAACGCCTTGAAAAAGAGACAATTTCAGATAATAAGCCTCTTCGAGGGGGAAACCTCCTTTTACCCCACTTAAATGTTCAAGTACAAGATGATTCAAAATGAAAAAGTCTCCTTGATATATATAGGAGACTAGGAGGTATAATTACATCTAATGGCCTAAAGCTGACATAAATAAAATAACATTACTAATATAATATGCCCCAATTAAGGGGTAATGAGCCAATATTAGGGCTTAACAAAAGCTATAGAAAATCATCCTCGAGGTAATGGTGACAAGACACAAATTGTATCTTATCAAGATGCACCTGTGAGTTTGCAAAATTGGGATAGGGGAAATGAAAAGAATCAACTGTTTTTTATTTCTCTATTTGTGAACAACCATATCGTTCACAATTGCATGCTTGATTCTAGAGAAATTTCAAATTTTATGACTAAGAAAGTAATGGAACAATTAAATCTAAGGTTTCAAGGACTTACCATAACATTTGTGCCATGGATAGTAAAATGATTCAGGTGCATGGTTTGATAAACAAATTACAAGTGCATTTGGTTTCCTTACCTGATATTCAAATAGAAATGGACATAGTGGTGATTGATGTGCCCGATGCTTGGGGTATGTTACTCTCAAGTAAAATAGTTGTAGATTTGGGGGGTAGTATACAAATGGATTTAAGTTATGTGACCATTCCCACTCTAGATGGGGCCATGTTTAGATTAAATACAGAATTTGAAAGGAAATATCATGTTGAAGATCCCAAAAAAACCATAAATGAGTTTGTTTATCATGTACTATACATGGGATGTTATGAGGTAACATCAAATTTTCTAGCACCCCTCAAGGAAAAACTTAAGGATGAACTCCCAAGTGTTTGTAATGTTTGGGATACCATGGATTCTTTTGATGGGATTTTTCTTGAAGAAGCTCCAAGTGAAAGGGATATTGACGTGAATGAATCATCAACATTAGTTCGCCAGCTTTTAGATGAATTGGTTAGATGTCAGGAAGAGTTGGATAGGAATTGTGTGCCATCTATTGCATATATCTTAGAAATTGGGGAAATTTATGTTGGCAAAGACGATGTCTTCAACAAACAAGAAAAGCATAAAAAGAATGAAAAGAAAAGAAGCACAAGTGGAATAAATCTGGTAGAATATCATAAGGATAATAAGGAAGTTAGTACTGATAATAATAGTCAACATATCATCCCTATGGAAGAGTATGCCAAGAATTTCAAACAAGAATTAAAATCAATGAAATTTAAATCTTTTCGCTTGGCATAGAAGCAACTTCATTAGAAAGGATCCAAAGAAAATTTTATCAAGTGGTTGAGAACTAAGAAAAAGGGTTCACATCAGAATATCAGAAAGAAGGGTAAAGTGTACAATTCTTCTGACAACTCGTCTCAGCAAGTTGGACGACATAAAGCTAGATATTCCAATGAAAAGGCTCCATATTGAAATGGTCTTCAACGCAGTCATCTGATGCGCATGAGGGCATCCTTTGTAACGTATATCTAACCCTTCTCCTTTGATTATTTCAGTTTTGTTATTATTTCATTCATGTATATAATTCATTTTATATTCATTGTATTTATTGATTATTGTTTATTCTTTTTACATGTACTTATGTTGGTTATGAGTGAGAACTTTGTTTTGCAGATTCTGAGGTTCTCGCATGCTCTCCTTCCCAAAGATCGAGCACATGTCCCCATGTGGAGCCAGATGTTGACCACTTATTTAAAATAGGTGTCAACATCATGTATCATGAATATATGTACCTTGTGGTATGATAATTTTGAATACTTATGGCTCAATAGGGCAATTCTTCCCCCAACACTTCTTTCTGTGTTCATGGAATGTCTACTCCCCTGCGTGGGATAATTTTTTAATGTATCTGTTAGCATGGGTAAATTTTTAATAATTTAGTTTCCTATGACTTTTTCATTATGGAATTCCTTTCATCGAGTGTTTTTTTTCCTCAAGTAATTAATTTTTCTTTTCAGCGATTTTAATTACTTGAGTTTTTCACTCAATAATCCTCCAAAGTGGTGAAAATAATTCTAATGATCGATCCCAGCGGGTTACTAAGGTTAGAATTGTTGTAAATTACCATGCTATACATCTCCGAGAATCTTTCTAAATTTCGTTATGTTTTGATAGGATTTTTTAATAATTAAAATTTCCCGTAAATTGGAAATTTTTGATTATTTTTTATGTAAAATGTAAAAAACTTGTCCTTGTGGATTTTGTATAGGGGTGTGAGTACTAAAAAAAAATAGGTTATGAAACCCTATATCCTTGGACCAAGTTTCATCTCAATTGGACAAGTGTTTCTAGGTCTATGTCCATGAGAAGTTCAAGTCAGTCAGAAATCATCAAATAATTGGTTAAGGTAAAAAAGACAAAAATTGTAATTGAGTATAAAGCCAAGAAAATAAATGTGGGAATGTTTTATAATGTATTTACTAAGTTTTAAAGTGAAAATCCACTTATATAAAACCCCCCAAGTCAATTTAACAACTTAAATTTGGTTTCCCTAGTGAGAGGGGCGCCCCCCTTCCTCATGAACTTAGGGTTTAGTAAAACTTAAAAAGGAGAAGAGGCCTCAAACCCTTAGTGCACCCACCTTGTGCTTGGTCAAAAGTTAAAACATTAGGAAATTGGTTTCCCACCCCTCACAACTCATCCCTCAAACCCTAATCTCATCCATCAAACCCTAAGTGTGCCCCCTCTGACTAGATCTCCCTCTTTTGGATGGATGACACTTGTAAATCATTGTAATGTCCCCCACCTATTGATAAGAGGATTACAAAGAGTTAGTAGTCTATATGTACACACTATACTATAGTCTAGTGAGAAATGGGGACTAAGAGGCTCCAAAGTATTCACCTAAGCATAGTGTTATAATTTAAAAGTGACTTTGGGGAAAAAGGTAAATTAAGTGGAAATGGACAAAAGAATTAACCTTAGAAGGTGGTCAACTAACTCAACTGAGAATTAGATCAAGGGTATAAAGGAAAAGGAGGGTGCCTCACTCCTCATTCTTGACATCTCTACATTTACATCTTAAGCTCTAGAGCCAAAGATGTTTTGATGGTCTTGGGATAAAAAACTCTAGAGATCAACTTGATGGTGAAAGATCCCACCCATCCTAGTCCAAGATTGGTCACGGAGGTGCAAGATTCCTCCCTCACTATTCTATATCAACTACAGGTTGATTATACAGGTTTGGAGAGAGCTAGTGTGCATCAGTGGGTTTTTTTCAGCAGGAGGGCACACTTTTGGAAGAAGATCCATTCGATTTGGAGGAAGGAAGAAGTTCTATAGGGTAAAACCTATTGAGATGTTTTCATTGGGCCTAGGGCACCTTTTTTATCCATTTTGGAGGATATCTTCCTAGCATATCTTTTATTGTGAGCTTGGTATGAGTTCAACAAGAGGAGGGTGCATTGAAAAAGGAGGATCTACTCATTTGAGGGGTCTAAACTCCTCCAATCAGCAAGAAACTCAACCTAGGGGTTTCTATTGCCCTGGTCTAAAATCATGGAGATTTTGGGGTGATTTGGAGTACAAGAAGAGGAGGTCCAAAATCTTGCGTAGCTACAGCCATCAGGATAGTGTGCAACTCAACCAAGAGGAGGGGTTCTAGCCTTGGAAGGGAAAAAAAATGATCTTGTTCCAATCTTTAGCATTTGTGGGGCCTTTGGAGGCTATTCTCTTTAGTATTGGAGATTATTGGAGTAGCATTCATTCCAACTTTGATATTTTTTCATTATATATCCAGATCTGTAGATCAATTGTACTCGGGATCATCTTATTATCTAAATAAATGTTAGATATGAAGTTGTTGGTTCTTATTTGGTGTTCATTGTTTGTATCTAGACATTTCCTTGCATTGTATGCTCTGTTAAACATCTCTATGTTTTAATATTCATGAAAAACTCCCTCATGCACAACCTTGATGAAACAAACCTACATAACACACAGAAACAATAAAACAAACAGTCATAAACCCTTGTTCCTTGGCCAAAACCAGCTTCATAACATTACAGTGGTAGCATAGCATTAATTCCTCCTAGATTGTGGGGATTATTGCATGCAGATGTTCAATGGTATCTATATGGGAAGGCACAGGAGACAAACAGGTGACCCAAAGGTAGAAATGGAAGGTTCAGGTGATGACAGTGAGCCACAGGTTTTAGCATGAATAGAAAAGGAGTTGAAGAGCTCCATATACAATACACAGTTCACCCTTCAACACCATATACAGGATACTAAGGAGGCAATGTGAAAGGGACAGGTTGAGATGAGAGAGACACTAGAGAGATTGAATGCTATCTAGCAGAATATTTTGTTTCTCCTTATGCAGATGACCCATGGTGGGGATGGCCCAAATAATAATGTGAATAGGGAAGCTAGTGGTTCTAAAGGGGGGACTAGACATCATCATGAGCAAGATCCTCACTACCATACATAGGGACAGAGCTTTGGAGAGGGACCTTCTAGGGTGCCAAAACAGAGTAGAGCCACTCCTAGACCTTGCATGCCCGCTTTCTTGGAAGCTCAACAAAAGGATAACTTCCCTTTAGAAGTAGAAGATAAATTTGAGGAGTATGCTAGGGAGTATGCATCTTTGAGTGCAGGCTTCAGGAGACAGGTTACATTAGATCAATATTGTGGCATCAAATACAGGGGTAGGCCTAGAAACTATGAGAGGATAAATCATGATTTGGAGCACAGGGAAGGGAAGATGGAGATACCTACCTTTGATGGATCATCTAGATCTAATTCATAGGCTTGGGTATATAAATTGGATGCTTATCTGCAGCTTAACCCCATGAGGGAGATGGATGTTATAAAATTTGTCAATATATATTTGGAGGTCAATTCGCATGATTGATGATTTCATGGCATGAACACCTTGGGACACAACTAGATTACATCTTATCCAGAGTTCACCCAAAGGCTCATTGATAGATTTGATCAGGGATATACTGAGATACACTTGAGGGAACTCATGCAACTCAAGCAAACAGGGTCACCAGAGAGTTATGTTGAGGATTTCCGAAGGGTAGTAGTAATGGTACCTAATATCTCACAAGCTAGATTGTTGATGTTTTTCACTGAAGGGTTTATGGAACCCTTACGAGGTTGGGTTAAGGATTTTAATCTCCTGAACTTACAATATGCCATATGGAGGACAAGGGATTTGATGGGATTGGAAGCTAAAGCCAAATTCACTCCAAGACCTCCAATAAATCAAGGGGAAAATGATAAAAAGGGAATGGATAGAGGAAAGGGGAGGATGGATGAGGCTACTAGAAGGGAATTGAGGAGGAAGAAACTTTGTTTCACATGCAAGGAGCCTTGGGAGCCAGGGAAAAAATGCATGGGCAAAGGCAAGGCACATTACATTGAGGTGATTTCTAATGATGAGGATGAAGAATATTTCGGCCACATTCAGAACATGGAAGAAAATACATCTAGAATAGACCCTATAGAGAATGAAGAAGGTGAAGAAGCAGGTTTCGAACTTACAAGAGACAAGAAGGTTACAATAGATTCCATCAGTGGGGTCCCTAAATTCAATACCTTCAGGATGAGGGGAGCGCTTCAAGGAAAAAAGGTTTTGGTACTCATATATGGGGGACATTCACATAACTTCATTGATTTGGCCTTGTTGAGAAGAAGGAATATAACTACAGTATAGTTTGAGGGTTTTCGTATGGAGGTAGTAGGGGGTCGTACTATGGCATGTGACAGGTATATTCTAGGGATGAAACTTACATTGGGGAGACATGACTTGGCACAAGATTTCAACATGATGGATCTACCAGATACCAATATCATCTTGGAAGTTCAGTGAATTAGTACCTTGGGACCTATCTCTACCAATTAAAAAACCATGGAGATGTCATTCATTGAAGAGAATGGGAAATAGGTGATACTACAAGGGATGAAAGGTAATAGACCTAGATTGGTTATAGCAAAGTGAATGGAGGCCATTTTTAGGAGAGAAGACATTGTATATGTAGCAGAATGTAGAATATTTGTTTGGGTGGATAAGGAGGATTTTCCTCATTACTCGCATGACATTTAGAAAATCATTGATAGTCACAACAAGGTTTTTGAACCTATTCCTCCAGGAGCACCACTAGGTAGGGGGGTTGAGCATATTATAGAGTTGGAAGAAGGCACAAAACCTATCATCACGACTCCTTCTAGATACCCAAAAAAGTATAAGGATGAAATTGAAAAATTTATTAAAGAACTCTTGGACATGGGTCACATTAGACCAAGTTATAGTCCCTTTGCATCTTTGGTGGTCTTGTTAAATAAGAAAGATGGGATTATGCACATGTGCATTGACTACAGATATTTGAACAAGAAGACTATTAAGAATAGGTACCCCATCCCTCAGATAGATGAGCTATTGGATGAGTTACGTGGCACTATCTACTTTACCAAAATAGACTTATGCTCTGGTTATCATCAAATCAAAATGAGGTAGAAAGATGTGCCAAAAACAATTTTTAGATATCATTATGGTCATTATGAATTTTTGGTTATACCCTTTGGGCTAACTAATGCGCCAGCCAACTTTCAATCATGCATGAATCATGTCTTCAAAAATCAATTGAGTAGGTTTTTGTTAGTCATCTTTGATGACTTGTTGATTTATAGCAAAACTTGGGAGGATCATCTCAAGCATGTAGACCAAATCTTGAGCATTATGGAGGAACAATATTTATATGCTAAAGAGTCAAAGTGTGAATTGGGACGACTGAAGTCCTTTACTTGGAACATATCATTGGAGAGAAAGGAGTACAAGTGCACCAAGAAAAAATACAAGCTATATTTGACTGGCCAACACTCAAGACTCTTACTAAGTTGAAAGGATTCCTTGGTATTTATAGTTACTACCAGAGGTTTGTCAAAGGATTCTCCCAACTTTGCGCACCCTTGACAGATTTTACTAGAAAAGGCACATTTAGGTGGAGTCAAGAGGCACAGGTGACATTTGATAAAATGAAGAAGGTAATGAGCACTTGTCTGGTTCTTTCTTTACCATATTTCTCATAGCCCTTCTTGGAGTTTGATGCATCGAGTGAGTGAATTTGAGCAGTTCTCATGCAAAATAGGAACCCCATTTCCTATGAGAGCCAAAAACCGAGGAGTCATGAGCTCCTATACACTATTTATGACAAAGAAATGCTAGTTGTTATGCATGCATTGGCCAAATTTAGAAAATGCTTGGTTGGGGAGAAATTTGTTGTCATGACAAACCAAAATAGCCTCAAGTACTTCTTGGATCAAAAGGAACTTAATGAAAGACAACAAAAATGGGTTATCAAGATCCAAGCTTATGACTTTGATATTGAAATTGTCAAAGGAAAAAAAAATGTGGTGGTTGATGCTTTGTCTAGAAGGCCTTCAATATACGCCATGATAGATATTCCAATTGATTGGAAAGCACATATTTTGGTGGAGTATTCTAAAAACGGGTTTGTTTGTGAGTTGATGGATTGGAAGGTACTGGATGATAAATTTAGGATCATGGATGAAATCATATACTACAAGGGCCAAATTTTATTTCTTCCTGAATCAAAATTCAAAATGAAAGTGTTGCAAGCATGCCATGACTCACCATTAGTTGGGCATCAAGGATTTGTCAAAACATACAGGCAAGTAAGGGAAATATTTTCGTGGAGGGGCATAAAATAAGATATAATGTTCCATATCAGGGAATGTTCCACTTGTCAGGAGAACAAGGAGGAGCACACCCATCTAGTAGGTTTATTGAAACCACTCCCTATTCCAGAGAATAAATGGGAGAGTATATCTATGGACTTGATCATAGGGTTTCCCAAGGTTCAAGGCAAGGATTGCATCTTTGTGGTTGTGGAAAGATTAACCAATTTTTTCCATTTCGTTTCCATTGCCATAGATTACAGTCCTTCATAGGTTGCAAAACTGTTCTTCAGAGAGATCTCCAGGTTGAATGGTTTACCAAAAGCCATAGTGAGTGATAGGTATAGCAGGTTCATGAGCACCTTTTGGCAGGAGCTATTCAGGTTGGTAGGTAAGGCCTTGACCCCCAACACTAGATATCATCTTCAAACTGATGGCCAAAAAGAGATATTCAACAAATGGGTGGAAGGGTACCTTCGAAATTATTTTTCAGGGAAACATAAGGCATGGATTAAGTGGTTACACTTGGGTGAGTATTGCTACAACACCACCTACCACATGTCTATTGGTATGCCACCTTTCAGGGCCTTATATAGTTATGATCCCCTCACCTTTGTGGATATTGTATTTGGTGATAGTATAGCACCTATGGTACATGATTGGATCCAAAAAAGACAATATATACTTAGAGAGATAAAGGATCACTTGTACAGGGTGAAAAATCAGCAAAAGATACAGGAAAACAAGCATAGAGTGGAGCGCACATTTGAGGTTGGTGATAATGTTTACTTAAGGCTCCAACCTTACAAACAAGAATCTATAAAGAGGAATGGCGCAAAAAATATTCAACCTCTCTTATTTGTGCCATACAGGGTAAAAAGAAAGGTAGGGGTCGCGACATATGAGCTTTATATACCCCCAGGAAGCAAGATACACAATGTTTTTCATGTATCATGTTTGAAAAGAGACATAGGGAAACAAATCACTCCTATTGAGGAACTACCTCCCTTGGATGAGGAGGGACTGTCGATATTGATACATGAAGAAGTGTTGGAAGTAAGGGAGAAGAGGCTAAGGAAGAGGAACATTAGGGAGTACTTGATCAAATGGAAGGATTTGCCTATAGAATATGCTACTTGGGAGAATGAATAGGTTCTTCAGAAAGTAGGATCAAAATTTATTGTGGGAAAGCAATTGGATTACAAAGACTTAGTAGTCTAGATGTCCCCACCTATTGATAAAAGGATTACAAAGACTTAGTAGTCTAGATGTCCCCAATAGACTATAGTCTCATGAGAAATGGGAACTAAGAGGCTCCAAAGTATTCACCTAAGAATAATGTTATAATTTAAAAGTGACTTTGGGGAAAAAGGTAAATTAAGTGGAAAAGGCCTCATGAAGAAAAGTGAAGAGTTAACCTTAGAAGGTGGTCAACTTACTCAATTGATAATTATATCAGGGGTATAAAGGAAAAGGAGAGCATCTCACTCCTCATTCTTGAAATTTTCACTTTTGCATCTTGAGCTCTAGAGCCAAAGATGTTTAGAGGGTTTTGGAATAACAAACCTTAGATATCATCTTGGTGGTGAAATATCCAACCAATCCTAGTCCAAGATTGGTCACGGAGGTGAAATATTCCTCCCTCACCATTATATCTCAACTACAGGTTGATTATACAGGTTTGTAGAGAGTTAGTATGCATCATTGGGGTTTTTCCAGCAGGAGGGCGCACTTGTGGAAGAAGATCCATTTGATTTGGAGGAAGGAAGAAGTTCTGGAGGGTAAAACCTATTGAGATTTGTTCATTGGGCCTAGGGCACCTTTTTTATCCATTTTTGAGGATATCTTCCTAGCATATCTTTTATTGTGATCTTGGTATGAGTTCAACAAAAGGAGGTTTCACTATAGAAGAAGGATCTACTCATTTGAGGGGTCTAAACTCCTCCAATCAGTAAGAAACTCAAGCTAGGGGTTTCTATTTCCCTGATCTACAATATTGGAAAGTTTGGGGTGATTTGGAGTACAAGAAGAGGAGGGCCGAAATCTTGGGAAATTATAGCCATTAGGATAGTGTGCAACTCAGCCAGGAGGAGGGGTTCTAGCTTTGGAAGGGAAAGAAATTGATCGTGTTCCAATATTCGACATGTGTGGGGCCTTTGGAGGATATTCTCTTTATTATTGGAGCTTATTGGAGTAGCATTCATTCCAGCTTTGATATTCTTTCATTATATATCCATATCTGCAGATCTATTGTACTCATGATAATATTATTATCTAAATAAAGGTCATATCTGAAGTTGTTGGTTCTTATTTG
Source organism: Picea engelmannii (assembly GCA_009831015.1). Lineage (NCBI taxonomy): Eukaryota > Viridiplantae > Streptophyta > Pinopsida > Pinales > Pinaceae > Picea > Picea engelmannii. Next base: position 467,391 of record ML777640.1, read on the forward strand.
GTGTTCATTGTTTGTATCTAGACATTTCCTTGAATTGTATGTTCTTTTCTACATCTCTATGATATAATATTCATGAAAAATTCCCTCATACGCAACCTTGATGAAGCAAACATGCATAACACATAGAAACAATAAAACAAATAGTCTAAAACCCCTGTTACTTGGCCAAAACTAGCTTGGGAACATTACAAGCATATAAGGGGGAGTCTCTCCTCATTCCCTCCTTTGAAAGGAACTCCCCTCTCCTCATTTTGGCATCAAGTTTCATTGCAAACCTATTCTACCCAAATCTATCTCTCTCTCTCTCTCTCTCTCTCTCTCTCTCTCTCTCTCTCTCTCTCTCAAACTCTCTCATTTTTCTCATGTAATCTTGCTGCAATTTGCAGCCACTTCTTATGCAATAAAAGTGAAGCTTTGGAGGAACTCTTGGTGTTATTTTGGTGTACTCTTGGTACTCTTTGGCTACTCTTGTATGGTTTTTTCCTTTAGTTGAGGTAATATTGTGATTTTTTGTTTATTTTTTCTCACATTGTTTTACTTGAAGAACCCCAAGCAAAGTATTTTGCTAGGGATAAATCTATAGTAGTATTTCTATAGGTTTATGTGATTTTTTTTTACTAGTGTTTGCAAAGTATTTTGGAGACCTTTTAGAAGATCTCACCTTCTTGCCCCATTGTGTAGCAAGGGTTTACAAGTTACCCAAAGCTTGGAGCAGTGGACTCTAAAAGCTTCACTTCACTTCACCCAAATTTCTGATATAGTTTTCATCTCTTATATACTTATTTTCTTCACATATAATCATCTAAATATTTCTTTCTAATCAATTTCCAAGTTCAGATTTTGTACATAAAATTTTATGTTCATATACCCCAAAACTAACTTTCTTTAAGTGATTTTTAGCATTTTCCAACAAACAAAGCTTGTTGTTTTATGTAGGTTTCGCTAGTCTAAGAGGATGTGCTGCCCAATTTTAGCCACAAAAAGCTCAAAGAATCATCCAAGAGTGGTGATGCAAGATCCCTTCACCTTTCTCCCTTTCTAAGGCATTGTAAGCATCCCAAGAGAGTCTCTTGGGCTTGCATTCTTAATTTTTTCTTACAATTTGTAATTTGTAAATTAGTTGTAATAATTTTTCACACACCTTGCATGTGAGTGGATTTGCCACCCTTGAAAAATCGTGTCGATTAGTTTAGAACTTAATTTTCTGATTTTTGCTTAATTTGTTCGCCCCACTTCTCCCATAAAGAGAAGGTTGAGTGGATAGTATTAACTTGTTTTACTTTAAATTATTTTTGCCACCTTGGCACAAAATTGGTAGGCTTGTCCTCCACATTGTGCCAAAGTTGTGAGGTTAGTAAAGTAATTTAATTTTTCCCACCTTTGTCCTTAAGGAAAATTTGAGTGGCTAGTTTGTTTATTCCATTTATTTTAAGTTATCTTAGTTTTTTGTTTGTGCCCACACCTTGCATGTTAGTGGCTTTTCCACGCTTGCAATATCATGTCATCTAGGCAAAAGTTTCACTTTTGCAAAGTGAGCAAAAATCTCCTCGCCATTTTCCCCGTATTCCCTCCCCTCACCACTTGTGGAACTTGGGGATAAGAAAGGGCAAAGGATTGTATGGCTAGTTTAACTAGGCAATCAACTCTATTATTGCTTAAACCATTAAAAAGGGTGACTTGTGGAGGCTAGAATGGGTTGAAACCGGGGACAGTTTCACGACACTAATTGTCCTCCTTGTTGAGCGCCCAAGCACTTTGGATCTTATCTATGGAGCTAGCAGAGAACCTTGTTGTTCTCTTGTTGAGAACCCAACATTTCCTCTCGGTTAAGGGATAAGGACTTGAGGTAGTCACATAGCTTAGGTTTGCAACATTTCAAATTTAAACCCCCTAAATTCAAGAGAGACCTAAAAATCTACTAAAAGCAACCTATACACTTGCACAGCATTTACATTTCCTTGCAATTTCCATTTCAGCAATTTATTTTCAAACATTGTCATTCTTTTATTTTTTGCAGGTTATTTATATGTGATTATTTACATTACGAAAGTATTCTTTATTGCAAGCATTCTCTATTTTTTTGAAATAATTATTTTAAGTATAAAGGTGTTTTTCAATTCATTGTATAAATGTTTCATAAGTTTGTTTCATTATTGTAGATTTATATTTATTTTGTGTATATTGGAATAGGTGGAATTTGATCATCTTTAGGCACTAGTTTAATTTTTGTTTTATAAAACAAAGGTTTGCATGTCATTGAAAAACTGTATTTTTCATTGTTGCTTGTCATTGGGTTGGGTCTCCCTAATCAATAAATTAATTAACTCCTAGAACTAGAAAACCTTCACATAGATTAATAGGGTCTACCCCCCTTGGCTTCCCTAGGAGTGAGCCTAGACAGAACGATTCCAGATTGAGGTGATAGTGGGTCTGGATTTAAGTTTGTGCATCCAAGGACAAACCAAGTGGGTTGGATATTTCTCCACGTTTGTAGGTGTGTATTAGGATGACAACATTTTTGGCGTTGTTGTCAGGGATAAGTCTCGTATCCTTGGTTAGTTGACAAAATTAAAATAATTCTTTAAAAAACTGAGTAATAATTTTTTCCCATGATTTGTCATAACTTGAGTTTTGTTATTATACATTTCTTAATCTCCAAGTGGTGACTCCATTGACTCATTATTTGAGGTATCCTACCTAGAGAAACCCACAAGGGTTGGTTGATTCCCTTCCTGAACCTAAAAGGGTGTATAGGAGGAGAATAAGCAGACTAAATCCTCATAGGCTCATTGAAAGTCTTGGAAAAGAAGAAATCTATGATATACATCTCTTGTTTGTACCTAATAATCCTACAACAACTATGGGTGACCCATTGAGGCCATGTAATTTTACCAATATTCAAGGTTACCCTTATTCTATTCCTGACAAAGCTATTGAGAAATTTCTTTCTTTTCATGGAAACAATGTTGTTAGTTCCAAGAGTCACATCCTAAACTTCAACTTGTGTGTCATGAAGTGGTGTAATGGTCACAATTATGAATATGTCAAGATGATTCTTTTTGTGTATTCCCTAAAATGGGATGCAGTAGAATGGTTCTCGGAATAGGATGCTAACAAATTTAGCACCTTAGCGGAAATCATAAAATCCTTCAATGAAATATGGGGTGATAAGAAGGAAGACCATCATTTATTGGCTTCCCTTAACTCTAGTCAAAAGAAGGAAAATGAAACAATGGAAGAATTCAATAAGAGATTTAATGACTTGGTTAAACGCCTCCCTCAAACTATTAAGCCTCCTAATGCATCAATCTTAATTCATTATATGGAATCCTTTGAGGGTGAAATCAAATATAAGTTAAGGGATATAGAGCCACTAAATATAAAGGATGCATAGAAGTATGCCATCAAAATAGATAAAAATATGCAAGATGCTAGGAAGTCAAATATGCTTGGTTTCTCAAGGGGAACTTCTTACAAACCCAATGAGGAGAAGAAGAAGAAAGTGGAAAATCAAGAGTTTTCTAATGATGGCATAAAGGAGCTCAGCCAATTAATTAAGCAAATGGATATATACCATGCTAATCAGATGATATCCATGCAAAATAGGTTGATAGCCATGGAAAGGTCTCAAGCTAATAAACCCCATCATAATCCAAATGATAAGTGGAAAAATATACCTCTGTCTCAAGAGCATAGGCCCCCAAATCCTTTTGAGTCTACTAACTTGGTTGACCAACAAGTTATCCATTATTGTAGGCCTTGTGGGGAATTTCATGAAGAATCAACTTGCCAAATATTTCTTCAATTTTTTTATGAAGGAGAATCCTCTAGATCATAAAATGAACAAGTTAATATGTGTGGTCATGAATATAATGTGGGCATGAATAAATGGATGGAATTGATGGAGCATAGTAGGGATGTAAATTGCATGAATGAAGTTGTGGACAAAGTAACATAAAATTTTGGTCCTAAGCCTACTCCCAAGCAAGTATCAGAAATGGCTAGATATAGAGGTTTCACTTATCAAAGAAAATGGACCAAAAATCAATATAGGACACAAGAAAGTGTTCCTAAGACACCTCCTCCCCTTCCTAAATCCATTGTTCCTACAAATACAGAGTTAAATAATGACTTAGGAGGGTGGTTGAAAAATGCAAAAATGTTGGTCCCTGTAGCAAAAATTATGAAGATTCCATCTCAAAAGAGGAACTTGCTCAAAGCTATAGAAAATCCTCCTCAAGGTAATGGTGACAAGCCATAAATTGTAGCTTATCAAGACGCACCTGTGATTTTGAAAAATTGGGATAGGGGAAACTAAAAGAATCAATCATTTTTTCTTTCTCTACTTGTGAACAACCATCTCCTTCACAATTGCATGCTTGATTCTGGAGCAAGTTCAAATTTTATGACTAGGAAAGTAATGAAATAGTTAAATCTAAGGATTTCAAGGCCTTACCATAACATTTGTGCCATGGATAGTAAAATGATTCAGGTGCATGGTTTGATAAAAGGATTACACGTGCATTTGGTTTCCTTCCCTGATATTCAAATAGAAATGGACATAGTGGTGATTGATGTGCTCAATGCTTGGGGTATGTTACTCTCAAGGAAAACAATTGCAGATTTGGGGGGTAGTATACAAATGGATTCAACTTATGTGACCATTCCCACTCTAGATGGGGCCATGTTTACATTAAACAGAGAAATGGAAAGGACATATTATGTTAAAGATCCCAAAAACCCATAAATGAGTTTGTGTATCATGTACTAGACATGGGATGTTATAAGGTACCATCAAATTTTCTAGCACCTGTCAATGAAAAACTTAAGGATGAAATCCCAAGTGTTTGTAATGTTTGGGATACCATGGATTCTTTTGATGGGATTTTTCTTGAAGAAGCTACAAGTGAAAGGGATATTGATGTGACTACATCATCAATATCAGTTCGTCAGCTTTCAGATGAATCAATTAGATGTCAGGAAACGTTGGATAGGATTTTTGGGCCATCTATTCCAGATATATTAGAAATTGGGGAAATTTATGTTGGGAAAGAGGATGTCTTCAACAGACAGGACAAGCATAAAAATAATGAAAATAAAAGAAGCACAAGTGGAATAAATCTGTCGAAGATCGTAAGGATAATAAGGAAGTTAGTACTAATAATAATAGTCAACATATCATCCCTATGGAAGAGTATCAAGAATTTCAAATAAGAATTGAAATCAATGAACTTTCAATATTTTCACTTGGCATAGAAGCAAAGTCATGAGAAAGGATTCAAAGAAAATTTTATCAAGTGGTTGAGAAATAAGAAAAAAGGTTCACATCAAAATATCATAAAGCAAGGTAAAGTGTACAATTTTTATGACAACTCATCACATCCAGTTGGATGACATAAAGCTAGATATGTCAGTGAAAAGGCTCCATCTTGAAATGGTCTTCAATGTAGTCATCTAATGCCCATGAGGGCATCCTTTGTAACATATCTCTAACTCTTCTCCTTTGATTCTTTCAGTTTTTTCATTATTTCATTTATGTATATAATTCATTGTATAGTCATTTTATTTATTGATTATTGTTTATTCCTTTTACATGTACTTATGTTGGTTATGGGTGAGAACTTTGTTTTGTAGATTCTGAGGTTTTCACATGCTCTCCTTCCCAAATATCAAGCACACATCCCCATGTGGATCCATATGTTGACCACATATTTCAAATAGGTTTCAATGTCATGTATCATGAAGATATGTACCTTGTGGTACGAAAAGTTTGAAGACTTATGGCTCAGCGAGGCAATTCTTCCCCAACACTTCCTTCTATTTCCACGGAATGTCCACTCCCCTGCATGGGATAATTTTGAAATGTATCATGTTAGCAGGGGAAATTTTTGATAATTTATTTTCCTATGAATTTATCATTAGGGAAGTCCTTTCATCAAGTGTTTTTTCCCTCAAGTAATTTATTTTGTTTTTCAACGATTTTAATTACTTGAGTTTTTCACTCAATAGTCCTCCAAATTGGTGAAAGTAATTATAATAATAGATCCCAGTGGGTGAATAAGGTATATAAGTGTTGTAAATGACCATTATATACATCTCCTAGAGTCTTGCGGAATTTTGGCAGGTTTTGATAGGATTTTTTAATAATTAAAATTTCTCGTAAATTGGAAATTTTTAATTATTTTTTATGTTAAATGTAAATATTTTTTCCTTGGGGATTTTTTATAGGGGTGTGAATACTCAAAAAAAATGGATTATGACCCCCTACACCCTTGGACCAAGTTTCAGCTCAATTTGACAAGTTTTGCTAGGTCAATGTCCATGAGGAATCCAAGTGAGTCAGAAATCAGTAAATAATTGGCTAAGGTAAAAAAGCCAAAAATTGTAATTGAGTCTAAATACAAGAAAATAAAGGGGGAAATGTTTTAGAATGTATTTCCTAAGTTGGAAAGTTAAAATCCACTTAGATAAATCTGCCAATTCAATTTAACAACTTAAAGTTGTTTTCCCTAGTGAGAGGGGTGCCCCCCTTCCTCATGAACTTAGGATTTAGTAAAAATTAAAAAGGAGAATAGTCCTCGAACCCTTAGTGTGACACCCTTGTGCTTGGTCAAAGGTTAAAACATTAGGAAAAGAGTTTACCACCCCTCACAACTCATCCATGAAACCCTAAGATCATCTCTCAAACCCCAAGTGTGTCCGCTTTGACTAGATCTCCCTCTTTTGGATGGATCACACTTGTAAAGCATCTAGAGGGGAGCTCTCCTCATTCACTCCTTTAAAAGGAAACCCACTCTCCTCATTTTAGCATCAATTTTCATTGAAAACCTATTCTACCCAAATCTCTCTCTCTCTCCCTCTCTCTCTCTCTCTCATATTTCTCATGTAATCTTGTTGCAATTTATAGCCACTTCTTATGAAATAAAGGTGAAGCTTTGGAGGAAATCTTGTTGTTCTATTGGTGTACTCTTGGTTCCCATTGGCTACTCTTGTTTGGTGTTTTCCTTTAGTTGTTGTAATATTGTGTTTTTTTGTTTATTTTTGCTCACATTGTTTTACTTGACAAACACCAAGCAAAGTATTTTGTTGGAGATAAATCTGTAGTAGTATTGTTATAGGTTTATGTGATTTTCTTTCACTAGTGTTTGAAAAGTATTTTGTAGAAATTTTATAACATCTCACCTTCTTGGCTCATTGTGTAGCAAGGGTTTACAGGTTTACAGGTTACCCAAAGCTTGGAGGAGTGGACTCCAAAAGCTTCACTTCACTTCACCTAAATTTCTGATATAGTTTTCAGCTCTTATAGACTTGTTTTATACACGTATAATCATATAAATATTGTTTTCCATCCAATTTCCAAGTTCATATTTTGTACATAAAAGTTTTTTTTCATATACTAACCCAAAACTAACTTGTTTTAAGTGATTTTTAGCATTTTCTAGCAAACATAGCTTGTTGTTTTTATGCGGGTTTTGGCCAATCTAAGGGGGGGTGTTGCCCAAATTTGACAATAAAAATCTCAAGTAATCATCCAAGAGTGGTGGTGCAAGATCCCTTCAACTTTGTCCCTTTATAAGGTATTGTAAGCATCCCAAGAGAGTCTCTTGGGCTTGCATTCTTTATTATTTCTTCCAATTTGTAATTTTTAAATTAGTTGTAATAGTTTTACCCACACCTTGCATGTGAGTAGATTTACCACCCTTGAAAAATCGTGTCGGCTAGTTTAGAACTTAATTTTCTGATTTTTGCTTAATTTGTTTGCCCCACTTCTCCCATAAAGAGAAGGTTGAGTGGCTAGTATTAACTTGTTTTACTTTAAATTCTTTTTCCCACCTTAGCACAAAATTGGTAGGTTTGTCCTCCACATTGTGCCATAGTTGTGAGGTTTGTAAAAATATTTAATTTTTCCCACCTTTGTCCTTAAGGAAAAGTTGTGTGGCTAGTTTGTTTATTCCATTTATTTTATTTTATCTTATTTTTCTGTTTGTTCCCACACCTTGCATATGAGTGGTTTTTCCACCCCTACAATATCTTGTTGGGTAGTTAGAATTTTAATTTTTACAAAGTAAACAAAAATCGCCTCACCATTTTCCCTACATTCCCTCCCCTCGCCACTTGTGGAATTTGGGGATAAGAAAGGGAAAAGGATTGTTTATCTAGTTTAACTAGGAACTCAACTCTATTATTTCTTAAGCCATTAAAAAAGGGTGGCTTGTGGAGGATAGAAGGGGTTGAATTCACGGATAGTTTCACGACACTAAGTGTCCTTCTTGTTGAGCACCCAAGCACTTTGGATCTGACATGTGGAGCTAGGGGAGAACCTTGTTGTTCTCTTGTTGAGAACCCATCATTTCCTCTTGGTTAAGGGATAAGTGTTGAAATTACTAAGACAACTGAGAGGGGGGGGGGTGAATCAATTGTTACTGTGCTTAAACAATTTATGAATATTCAAACAATTTTTAATCTCTTCCAAGTGACCATAAATATTATACAAGATATGAACAACATAAATAATGAAAATCAGTGACACATAAGATATACACAGAGATAGATTTTAACGAGGAAAACCATAAAGGGAGAAAACCTCTTTTTCTTCGAATGATAGGCAGTCTTTTAAGTTATGTATCTCATCTAACTTTGAGCACCAACTCAAAATGAGGCTACCACCTTAGTTTTATAAGCTATAACTTGTTGAGAGCACCAACTCTCTAGTTTCTCTAGCACCCACTAGAAGGAAGCACCAACTGCTTGAGTGTTCCAACACCAACTGAATGAAAGCACCTACTTCCACTTATACAAGCACCAACTTGCATACAAAAAACTCTGTGTTTTCCCAAGCACCACCCTGCCACCCTATTTTCTAGCCACAACTAGATGAAAGCTTCAACTTCCAGTATTCAAGCACCAACTTGAATAACAAAGGAATACACTCCTCCCTAGCACCACCCTACCTCCCTAGTTATAAATAAATGATTGAATAAAAAACAATACATATATATCAATTATTACCACTTCTTCTTTGTTCTTCACTTCTTCTCTACTTCACTATTCTTATGCTATGTTCATACTTGAATTGACTTGCTCTCTCTTTCTATCTGTTCTTTCTCTGTTCCTCTCAAGCTCTTTGGTATGTGTTCATTCTCCCCTCTTCACTTTTTTCTATTATGTTCAGCTTTTGTTTCTCATCTCTGAGTTTGATCTCACACTGTGCATACTATGATTTTTCTTTCTCCCAGTTCAAATAATTTTTCAGTGAGAACAACCAACCTCACATAGTCACGACATTTATATTTTATTCTCTCCACTAGTTCAGTTACACCTCGAATCTCCAAAGAAACGCATCAGCAACTGAATCGCCAAACACCCAAGAACTATGATTTAGTTCTGCTAACTGAATCATAACTGAACAATTAACCGTGAAGTGAAATAGTATCCTTTCAATCAAAATCCCAATTAATCAGCACCATTGGATTACACCTGCAGGGTCTCGCATTTATCCCATATGCCCATTGGCTATGACCGAGTGCTAAATAGAAAGCGATTTCAAAATTTCCCATTTCGTAATTCTTGTAATGAGACATCTTGACTCTCCCATGTCACAATCTACAAAATGGATCTTAGCTTCTAGCTCCTTCCCTTCTCATGACCACTGGCTGTGACCAAGCGCTTATTCATAAACTGCTTCACGATTCATGATTTCGGGGATCATGGTGGTTTCTCGACTCTCCCAAGTCGTGATATCTGAAATGGGGCTTAGCAACGTGCTACCTCCTCCCTTCATCCTTCGACGACGTGACCTTGGCTATAACCACGGGCCAAACATTCAGGCGCTTTTCTTATCAGATCAATGGTCCAGAACTTTGGTGATCCGACGGTCTAGATCATTTCGCGACTTCGCATGTCGCAAGTTCTTGTGTCATATTCCTTTGACTCCTCCAATGTGCAAGTCATCGAAATGCCAATTACTCACCATGTGTCCTTTGGATTCAATGGCCAGGATTTTCATCATGATTTCTCATTTCCTGGAGTTGGAGGTTAGCTCACCTCTATTAACCCGATTCACGAATTTGTGAAATTCCTCGTCTGCTACCACGTGTCCTTCAAATCAAATGGTCCCCCTGCTTTCAAGACTTTGTAAGCCCGCTTCACCTTGCACTTAAAGATCATTCTCATTCTTCTAGATCCAATGAAGTTCGGTCCTTGTGCTCAGATCTGACACCTGAGATCTGTTCTCCTCTTCTGCGCACTCCTCTTGTCTAAATTCATATTTGACAGCCATCGGGAATTCGGGATGGGTGATCCAATGATCATTGTTGAGCTTACGCTTCTAATCTTTCCACTTTCTCATTTTCGTCATCGTCGTGTTGATTTCTGATCTTGCCATCAATGACAACATGAATACTCTGCCTTTTGTCTGTAAACATGCCAACAATCTCCCCCTTTCGCATTTATGGAAACCCCTTGAAGAACTTGAAGAGCTGGACTATCCCCTGAACATCCAACTATACCACTGTAGTATCCTTACCATTACCACACTTTTTCCCCCTTTGAAATCAATGTCAAATAAGAAACACGCTCCCCCTAAGCTGTTGTAGTATGTTTTGAAGGTATCAGATATGCGACAGGCACATACTCCCCCTGGAAACTATGAATGGAAGGGCCAGAGTGATATTCACCAGAAATATAACAGATATTCAATAAGTACTCCCACTAACAAGGTGAAAAAATTAGATGAAAGAAGATATAACCCCCAACTTCCGACGAAGATATCCAAAAGGGGTCGCTGCTAACGGTTTAGTAAAGATGTCAGTTGTCTGCTCTGTGGAAGGAATATAATTCAGCTGAACAACTTTGTTTGTAACCTGCTCTCTGAGAAAATGATATTTGATTGGTATATGCTTAGTCTTGCAATGAAGAACAGGATTCTTGAAGAGTTTGGATCATCCATAAAATCTAAGTGCAACAAGTAGCAACAACAATGTACTCTGCCTCTGTAGTTGACAAGGAAATAGATCTTCGCTTCTTACTAATCCATGATACTAATGAGTCACCGAGGAAGAATGCACCTCCACTAGTGTTGTTTCTCTCATGCACACAATTTTCCCAATCAACATCTGAATAAGCAGTTAACTGAATATTCTGATTTCTAGGATACCAAAGACCATAAGTCATTGTGCCCTTCAAGTATTTGAATATATGTGTTACAACTACTAAATGAATTTGTTTAGGAGCATATTGATAATGACCTACCATTCCAACAACTTGCATTATATCGGGATGATATGTTGTGATGTATAGAAGACTGCCTATCATTGATCGATATGTCCTTTGATCAACATCAGGTGAAATATCATCTTTACTGATCTTGCAACCGATCACCATAGGTGTACTAACAGGGGAAGAATCTTCCATCTGAAACTTCTTTAACATTTCTTTCAAATCTTTTTCTTGAGAGATAAATATTCCTGTAGAACTCTAATATACTTGTAAACCAAGAAAATATGGCAGTTCTCCTATCATGGACATCTCAAATTCTGTTTGGATAGAGTTAGCAAACCACTGGACAGAAGAATCATTAGTACATCCAAAAATAATTTCATCTACATAAACCAAAACAACTAGTAAATCATCACCTTCAGACTTAATGTAGAGATTGTTGTCAACAATACCTTTCTTGAACCCTTTGTCTTGTAAACATTTGTCCAGTCTATAATACCAAGCTTGTGGTGACTATTTCAGTCCATATAAAGCCTTCTTCAGCTTGCATACATAGTTAGGATTATCTGTCAGTGAGAATTATTCAAGTTGCTCCATTTATACTTCTTCCTCTCGATCTCCATTAAGAAATGTTGACTTTACATCCATCTGGTATACTTTAAAGTTTTTATGACATGAATATGTAAGAAACATTTTGATGGCTTCCAATCTTGCCACTGGTGCAAAGGTTTCATCAAAGTCTTGTCCTTCAACTTGTGCATACCCTTTACAGACTAATATGGATTTATTCATAACAACTTGTCCTTTTTCATTCATTTTATTCTTGAACACCCATTTGGATCCTATTACATTCTTATCTTCAGGTCTAGGAACAAGCTCCCAAGTATTTTTCTTCTCAATATGATCAAGCTCTTCATTCATAGCTCTAATCCAATCATCATGCTTTCTAGCTTCATAAAAAAATTTAGGTTCAATCATAGATAGAAAAGAAACCTAATATGGTTCTAAGTCTTTAATCAATTTCCTTCTTGTCTGAACTCCTTTATTTATATCTCCAATTATCTGATTTTTTGGATGATTTTTTCTAACACTTCTAAGAGGTGGTTTTGTTTCTTTCTACTAATCTGTGTCAGCCTGAGTATTTGTGTCTTCATTTGATTCAGATTCCTCTCTTTCTGATCCGTGTACCTGTTCATCTTCAACTTCAACTATATCTTTTGTTCTTGATTCAATATTGCTTACATTACGTATTGAGATTTCTTCATCAACTTTAATGTCGATACAGTCAACCAATTTATGCAGCCTCTTATTGTAGCATCTGTATCCTTTATTGTTTGTAGCATAACCTAAGAAGATACCTTCATCAACCCTGCCATCATATTTGCCAATATTTTCATCATTATTCTTGATGTAACATTTACTCCCAAAGACTTTAAAATGCTTGATTGAAGCAAGTCTTCCAAACCATAGTCCATAAGGATTCTTGTCATTGTGTGGCCTGAGATGAGATTTGTTAAAGATATGAACAATTGTATGGATTGCTTCCACCCAATATGTCTGATCAATATTCCTTTAATTCATCATTGATCTTTCCATCTACTGAATTGTTCTATTCTGCCTCTCAACTACTCCATTTTGTTGTGGAGTCCTTGGAATAGTGTATTATCGTTTGATTCCATGTTTATCACAGAAATCTTTGAAGTTCCATGAAATGAACTCTCCTCCTCTGTCAGACCTTACTGCCTTCAATATTTTTCCTGTTTGATTCTCAGTTAGAGCCTTAAACACTTTGAATTTTTCAAATGCTTCAGATTTTTCCTTCAAAAAGGCAACCCATGTTAAACTAGAATAATCATCAATAATCAACATAAAACAGTTTTGTTTTCCTGTACCTTATTTTCTTGATGGTCCACATAAATCCATATGTACTAACTAGAGAGGTTTTTCTGTTGAAGGAAAGTTTTTAGATTTGAACTGTGTCCGAGTAAGCTTTCCTATTTGGCAAGGTTTACAAAAAAAATCATATGGCTCTGATATCTTTGGAAGATCTTTTACTGCCCCACTGTTTCTAATCTTGATTATATGATCAAAATTTAGGTGTCCAAGTCTCCTATTCCATAGCCAACTTTCATCATACTTGCTTAAGTGGCATTCTTCTTTTTCTTCTTTTAACAGATAGACATTATTTTTTGTTCTTATGCCTTTTGCAATCAGTTGTCCTGAATTCACAGATTTTATTCTACAATATTTAGAAGTAAAAACAACTTCACATCCTCGGTCACAAACTTGACTGACACTAAGCATATTATGTTTCAGACCATCTACAAACAACACATATTGAGATTTTCCTTTGCCATTACTCAGACTTACCATTCCTTTACCTTTTTTTTTCCTAGTGCATCGTTTCCAAAAGTTACATTCCCTGATTTGTTTTAACTTAGAGTTAGAAACTTACTTTTGTCTCCAGTCATATGTTTGGAACATCCACTGTCAATATACCAGGTGTTATTTTGTGTTTGGGCTGATAATACTAATCCACACTTGTCATCTTCTTTCTTCTTCCAAACCTTGAAATTTTCAGCAGTGGGATTCAAATCTGGCTTATAATTCCTTAAGCGACAAGCTGTAGCTTTGTGTCCATAGTTATGGTAGACGTAACATTCTGGTTCACTAAATAACACATCATAATGATTTTTATGCTCATAACTGTTGTTATGTTTCACCTGCGTCCTTTTCCCATCCATCACATGATTTATAGTCTATGGTTGTTTGTTGCTTGGCTATCTCGATCTTTGTTGTGGCAGATAATTATTCCTTGAGTATCTTTATTGCTCATATCTAAATCTTAAAGAACAAGTTATAGATTTGTGACCAAAGTTAGAACAGAAAAAACAATATCCATGGAAACATCTTTTGTACTTGGAAAAAGATTGTCTTCTTTGAGCGGGTCAATTTCTTCCATGTTGATAATTTATTTGATCTACATATTCGGTTCTGGTATTTTTTCTTTCATTCCTTCTTGGTGTCTGATTTTCTTTCTTTATTTCTGGGGAGTGGTTGTTATCACTGATTGTATATTTGACAAACTTGATGGATTCTGTATTACTTGGATGATCACTACTTGATCCTACTTCATAGCCCAAGCCAGCTTTCAACTTTGGATTCCTTTGTTGATATAGAATGGAGGTTAATCCTTATGATGCTTTAATACTTGACAAATTTTGGTGATATAATGCCTTAAACTTCTCCATCTCTTTTCTGGTTTTTACTATCTCTTCTTCCAAGGCTTCACATATCACATTCTTATTTGATAACTGTTGTTTCAGAATGTCCTCTATTTTCTTTGCCTCTTCTAACTCCACTTTTAGTAAGGCAAAGTCTTCATTAGGTTTTTTACCAATCATTTAAAACTGCATCAACAATTGTTTTTGTTTTCTCTTCTTAAATCTGAGTCTGTCAATTTCTTCCAAAGCATTGATTAATTCACCTTCCATATCCACCACATCTTTTTCATAATCCATGTCACCTCCTGTGTGTTTATCATCAATATCTCCCATAACCATAAGCATAAAATCATTCACTTTGTCTTCACAGGATGAATCACTATCTATGTCTTATGAGGAGTCATCATTGTTTGCACACAAACTTTTATTTTTACTATATTTCTTAAATTTGTATTTATTTTCATCATCAGAGTTCTGGTCATTTTGGTCCTTTTTATTGTGAGGACACTTAGATGAAAAATGACCTATTTTACCACAGTTAAAGCATTTGAAGGGAAACTTCCCTTGGTATTTTCCTGATCCTTTCTTTAACCTTCTCACAAATTTTGCCTCAATATCATATAGTTCTGAATCAGTATTCTTGTCTTCTTTAAAAGATGCTCCTCTAGTAATGAATTTATCTTTGCTAATTCTCATTTCATATGCAGTTAGAGTTCCTAGGAGTTGATCAATGGACAGAGTTTTAAGATCATTTAGTTCTTCTATTGCAGAGACTTTTGGATTAAATTTATCAAGCAGAGATCTTAAAATCTTCTGAACTAAAAATGATTCTTCAATCTTCTCACCAAGACCCTTCATGGCATTCACAAGTTCTTCAAATCTTAAAAAATACTTGTTAACTGTTTCATCTTCATTCATCTTTAGTTGTTCAAATTTCAATCTATATGTTTGAAGTTTGGCATCTTTTACTTTCTCGTTTCCTTCATAACTACTAATAAGTTTATCCCACATTGCTTTGGCAGATTCAAGATGCATCACCTTTACAAACTCATCTTTAGCAAGTCCATTCAAGATAGCATTCATTGCCTTTGCATTGAAACTAAATTCTAACATATCATCTTTAGAAGCTAGCGCAATAGGCTTTATATATCCAGTTTCTCTTACATCGCAAACATCAGCACCTAAGGCCATTATGTATGTTCTCATTCTAACCTTCCAGAAGGAAAAATTTGTTCCATCAAACAGAGGACGCTTATTGGTTGAAGTCCCTTCATGAATTGTCATGTTTAAGCTTACAGATCTACCTTTAAATAAAAGGAACCCGCTCTGATACCAATTGTTGAAATTACTAAGACAACTGAGAGGGGGGAGTGAATCAGTTGTTACTGTGCTTAAACAATTTATGACTATTCAAACAATTTTTAATCTCTTCCAAGTGACCATCAATATTATACAAGATATGAACAACATAAATAATTAACATCAGTCACACATAAGATATACACAGAGACAAATTTTCACGAGGAAGCCCATAAAGGGAGAAAACCTCTTTTTATTTGAATGATAGACAATCTTTTAAGTTATGTACATCATCTAACTTTGAGCACCAACTCAAAATGAGGCTACCACCTTAGTTTTACAAGATGCAACTTGTTGAGAGCGCCAACTCTCTAGTTTCTCTAGCACCCACTAGAAGGAAGCACCAACTCCCTGAGTGTTCCAGCACCAACTGGATGGAAGCACCTACTTCCACTTATACAAGCACCAACTTGCATACAAAAAACTCTGTGTTTTCCCAAGCACCACCCTGCCACCCTGTTTTCTAGCCACAACTAGATGAAAGCTTCAACTTCCAGTATTCAAGCACCAAATTGAATAAAAGATGATTACAGTCCTCCCTAGAACCACCCTACCTCCCTAGTTATAAATAAATGATTGAATAACAAACCATACAGATATATCAATTATTACCACTTCTTCTCTATTTTGCACTTCTTCTCTGCTTCACTATTCTTCTACTCTGTTCATACTTGACTTGACTTGTTGTCTCTTTCGATATGTTCTTTATATGTTCCTCTCAAGCTCTCTGGTATGTGTTCATTATGCTCTCTTCACCTTTTTTTGTTATGTTCAGCTTCTGTTTCTCATCTCTGAGTTTGATCTCACACTATGTGTACTATGATTTTTCTTTCTCCCAGTTCAACTCATTTTTCAGTGAGAACAGACAACCTCACACAGTCATGACATTTCTATTTTATGCTCTCCATCAGTTCAGTTACACCTCAAATCTCCAAAGAAACGCATCAGCAACTGAATTGCCAAATGTCCAAGAACTATGATTCAATTCTGCTAATTGAATCATAACTGAACAATTAACCGTGAAGTGAAACAATAGCCCTTCAATCAAAATACCAATTAATTAGCACTATTGGATTACACCCACAGGGTCTCGCATTTATCCCATATGCCCACTAGCTGTGACCGAGCGCTAAACAAAAATTGATTTCACGATTTTGCATTTCAGAATTCTTGTAATGAGACATCTCGACTCTCCCATGTTGAGATCTCTGAAATGGAGCTTAGCTTCTAGCTCCTTCCCTTCTCGTGACCACTGGTTGTGACCAAGCGCTTATCCATAAAGCACTTTGTGATTCATGATTTTGGGGATCTTGGTACGCGGTTTCTCGACTCTCCCAAGTCGTGATATCCGAAATGGGGCTTAGCAACGTGCTAGCTCCTCCCTTCATCCTTTGACGATGTGACCTTGGCTATAACCACAGGCCAAACATCCAGGCGCTTTTCTTGTCAGATCAATGGTCCAAAACTTTGGTGATCCAACGGTCTAGATCATTTCACGACTTCGCATGTCCCAAGTTCCCGTGTCATATTCCTTTTACTCCTTCAATGTGAAAGTCAGTGAAATGCCAATTTCTCGCCATGTGTCCTCTGGCTTCAATGGCCAGAATTGTCATCATGATTTCGCATTTCGTGGAGTTGGAGGGTAGCTCACCTATATTCACCCAATTCACAAATTTTCGAAACTCCTCATCTTCTACCACGTGTCCTTTGGATCGAACAGTCCCCCTGCTTTCAGGACTTTGTAAGCCCGCTTCACCTTGCACTTAAAGATTGTGCTCGTTCTTCTGGATCAAACAACATTTAGTCCTCGCACTTAGATCTGACATTTGAGATATATTATCCTCTTCTGTGTGCTCCTCCTGTCTAAATCCAAATATGATGGCCATCAGGGATTCAGGATGGGTGATCCAACAATCACTGTTTCTCTTCACTATTGAGCTTACACTTATGATCTTGCCACTTTCTCGTGTTCGTCATCGTCGTGTTGATTTTTTATCTTGCCATCAATGACAACTTGCATACTCTGCCTTCTATCTGTAAACATGCCAACAATAAGGACTTGAGGTACTTTCTAGAACTAGAAGTCACACCTAGATTGTTGTATATGTAATCCTAATACCCATCAGAATGTAAAGATAATGTTTTAAAGAGTGTGACAAATGGATGTAAAACTCATTTTAATATGTCAATCACAAATCCTTCCAAGAAATACACACCAACAAACAAGGCTTGAATAGCTTCAAATCAGGGTTTAAGAGATATAAATGAGAGATGGAAGACTTAGTAAGAGAAGTGAAATATGTGTATCAGTTTTATATCAGGTATTTCTGGAACACATATGAAAGAAAACTCATTTGAATAAGAACTTATTAATCCAAAGAGGAAATCACTTTGATCAATTGCATACAATATCACAATAAATCATTTACTGCAATAAAGAAACAACAGCATGATGAATCCTTCAATAGAGACTGATATCAAAGTGAGATAGAAAAGAGATGATAGTAAGATAAATATTGATTTCCACCATTAAAAGTTTCTTGGATCTGCTCCATACATCAAGAAAAATTTGCTACCAATGAAGACTAAAAATAATATTTTTTCCCCTCAACCATTCATACCTCTTCTCCTATTACAATGCCTCTTAAATAACCAAAATTATCAAAAGAGAGCCTTACAATTCATCCCTTAACTTCCTCATAGGATTCCATGCCTAAGGGAAGCGTGGCAACAGGTGTACAACCAGAAAATAACAAACTCCTATTTTGAAGGAAGATGTTGGCAATGTATACAACAAGTCATCAACAACTGATGATGTGTGTTTATTATTGTAGCTCCTTGAGTAAGGTAGCCTTCCAAAGTGAAACCGATACCCTGAGTGTTGGTACAAGATCCCCTTGACACATGGAAACCTCCCTTCCCTCCAAAATCTTCAAAATATGAGTTCGCAGTGCAGCGCTGCAAATTGTCCTAAAACAACTAGTTCGCAGTGCTAATGAGTCCAGGCATTGCAAAATTTCATGTAGTAGCATGTTCTCTTTGCAAAAAGTTTCAAATCCTCAAAAATTGTACCATGAGTAGTGTAATTCTTCTAGATATTCTACAAACTTATCACCTCCTGATATAGCCTTGAATAAAACACAAAAAGATGTTAAGTTTAGCTCAAAGCTCAAAATTCAAAACCATCATTTAGTGTTGTAATTGCATGCAACATAAAACCTTGACAAAAACGATGTTGGTTTAGAAGATCATCTTGTATTTATATTTTTTTGTTGGCACTCCTTATGGTATCCCCCTTGTCCAGCATACTTAAGTTCATCTTTGCCACTTCTTCTCTGAAAGGTTGTAACTCTGCCTTTAATTTTTTTATTTCAGTTTAGCAGGCTCTATTCTTCCTATATACATTCTTGAGTTGCCTGTGAATGGGAAAAAACCTCTTAGCCATGAACATTACCTTATATTATCAATTGTATCCTCATATATATCCAACATCTCCTTTAGATTTATCCTGGAACCCAAATATTCTTTCTTCTACATATCAACTTCAGCTCTTGCTTCCTTGAGTTTCCTTCTGAGCCTTCTGAAGGTAGGGTTACTTTCATTTTGAGAAGTGTTGATGTCAATAACCTATGTGGGTTGCTTAGAATATTGAGATTTGTCTTTTTTCTGAGTTGAAGTCTCTATTATATCATCCTTCATGGGAACATGTTGTTTGGTTGTTGATCTAGTAAAGGGTATTCTAGGTTTGACTTTGTCTGCAGCAACTTGTGGGGAAAAGAGAAGATTTTTTACTTTTAAGATTATTGATTTTCTTGAAGGAATCTCCATGGGGGTAGGTTCTTCCATAGGTGAAACCTCTTTGTTAGGAGGTTGTAAAGGACCACATTCTTCTGCTTCATCAGTAGCCTGGAAATTTTTATCACTCTTAGTCACCCTCTTCTTCTTGCTTGAATATGAATGCACAGTCCTTTCAACAGGTGTAGGAGTTTGTCTTTTGGACTATGGTGTAGGAGAAATATCTAACTAAAAATGTGATGTAGTTAGGAAAGTTTCTCAGTTAGTGTTAGTTTATTTAACTCTTCCATTACTAACATATTGATTGGACCAAAGTGAAAAACACTGGTGTCTACCTGCTTTGACTTAGCCTGGAATTTGTCTGACATCTTGCCAATACTCATGAAAAGATAGAATGGAAGGTTCATGGATTATTTTCTAGTGAAGTGTAATAGTAATATGATGTGTTATTGGTATACCATATTGAACCTCCCTTCACATGTGAAGTACCTTTGGATGACCTTGAGCATATTGTCAAAACATTCCATCATGTGACTTATGGGCACTCCTTTAGATAAGTTGTCTCCTTGATATTTGGGCTTAAGGAATTCTTTGGAGAAATAATAGTTTAATGACATGGATTTAAACCACTTCTCACCACAATCAGGTATATCTGTAGCTATAGAGATAGAATTCTCAGAGACTTCAAACTCTATCATCCCCACCTTAGTTTGTGTCCCATCAAAATTAAGTGCAAACTCCTTGGCCACTTCTGGATGTCCTCTCTGCATCTTTTGACAGAAATTGAGACAACCCACCCTCCGGAAAGCTTCCTTGAACAATGGTTTAGAGTTGATGAGTTGCATGTCATATGGTTCATTTCTCATAATCTGTCCCCCCTTGTGAGTCTTCCTATTTTGTTGATTATCCATAAGTATTGTCTGACAAAAAAAATTTGTAACTTCTTATGACAGTTGTTGTATGAAATATAGAGTAAACAGGGATTTTAGGATTTGATAACAGAGCTGGAATGCCTAGAGTTCACTTGTATGAAATATTGTACAAAGAAATGGTATGAAGTGGACCAAATTTCAAATGGGAATGATAATAGGGACAACAATTGAGCATTGATTAAAAGTGCAGACAGGTAAAATATGCAATTATGTAAAATAGAAGATTTGCAGCGCCAGTACCAATTCATAGCGCTAGCCTGATAATGTAATTGAGCTCGATTTTATGAAGGATTGACCATAATTTTCATGCATGAGAGGGATCCTATAACAACTAGTTAAAACCTGGGCCTTAGACCAATTTAAAAATGACAAGGGTTTTAACAATTCAAAGACATAGGATTCACAGCACCAGTTTTTAGTGCTCAATTTGTGGTGCAGGGTTAAACAAACAGTTCGCAACGTAGAAATATCAGTGGGAAAAATGACTTGTTTGCAAAAGGGAACTTTAGGAGGGCCATGAGATAATAGCTTTGGACAATGAGCAGGTTTTAGAGAACCATGACAATGGGTTTTAGAGTTAGAAGCACATGAACATTTAACAATTCGCAACGCCAACAATACGTAACAACTCTATTTCCTCAATCAACCTTTAAGGAGCATGAAAATTGTCAAGGGGTACCTAATAATGTTTGAATTTAGTCTGGTGCTTGGTGAACCTAAGCTAGACTTAGAGGGAGGCATCCAATCTTGAACAATATTCTTTAGCCAGTTCGTTGTGCCAATTTGCAGTGTCAGTTTGTAGCACCAGTCTGCGACACTGATTTTCAAATTCTAGTAGCGCACTTCAAGGAAACCGTTAGATTTTTTCCCTTGACATAATCTTTGAAAATCATGTTGAATGAAAGCGTTGAAGACAATGAAATATCCCCTGATACGTTTCCAATTTGCAATGATGAAAGATAAGTAGATGAGGTACTTTTTAGTACACTGTGAACTTTTAGGTGAGTTAGCAGCAAACAAATATGACCTCTGAATTGACCTCTAAATGGTTGGAAAATGACATAATGGAAACTTGTGTCCACCTTTGAGACAAGATATATCATGATGATGAATTTTTAGACCAAGAGTGTGACCCATGTGGACCCTTATTCTTATGATGATGAATAATACCATGAAACTAAGGCTCTAAACCAAAACTTAAAAAAAGACTATGCTTATAAAATAAAACCAAACAATTTAGTTATGACATGAAATATAACCCAAAACCTAAGACTTGAAAACCCTATGACTCAAAACAAAACAAAACCAAAGTATTTTGACCCTTGCACATCCTATGTGCTAACAGTAGTCACATAGCTTAGGTTTAAACCATTTCACATCTAAACCCCCTAAATTCAAGACAGACCTAAAAATATACTAAAAACAACCTATACACTTGCACAACAGCTACATCTCCTTGCAATTTCCATTTCAGCAATTCATTTTCAAGCATTTTCATTCTTTTATTTTCTGCAAGTTATTTATATGTGATTATTTACATTGCCAAAGTATTATTTATTTGTTATTGCAAGCATTCTCTATTTTTGTGAAATAATTATTTTAAGTATAAAGTTGTTTTTCAATTCGTTGTGTAAATATTTCATAAGTTTATTTCATTATTGTAGATTTATATTTCTTTTGTGTATATTCAAATAGGTGGAATTTGATAATCTTTAGGCACTGGTCTAATTGTTGTTTTATAAAATAAAGGTTTGCTTGTCATTGAAAGACTGCATTTTTCATTGTTGTTTGTCATTGGGTTGGGTCTCCCTAATCAACAAATTAATTAACTCCTAGAACTAGAAAACCTTCACATAGTTTAATAGAGTCCAACCCCCTTGGTTTCCTTAGGAGTGAGCCTAGATGGAAGGTGTCCAGATTGAGGTGACAGTGGATCTGGATTTAGCTTTGTGTCTCCAAGGACACACCAAGTGGGTTGGAGAATTATCCACTTTTGTAGGTGTGTATTAGGATGGAAAAACAATCTAAACAAATGCAAATTTTAAATAATTCCAAACTTTAAAAAGGTCTTGCAAATTTTATTAAGTAAAAGAAGGTGTTTTATGACGAATTTTATGGTTTTTTGAAGAGGTTGAAGGGATATTGATTGCTTGAATGCTTCAAACTTGTCCAAATTGGACATATTTTCATCTTGTTTTTCCAACAACCTGCAAAAAATAGCAAGAACAATACCCCAAAAGATGCCCAAAATGACTTTTGAACATATTAGGGGTTAGATCAAATCTGCTTCAAAATTTTAGACAAGAAACTCAAACTAACTAGAAAACAAAACAACTATGAAAATTTTGAATTTTTGAGTTTATAATGTTTTTTTAGGACAAAAAAGAAGACACTTTTAACTTTGTAAAATTTCACAATGAAGAACCTTACAGAAAGCACTCCTTTACTAGCTTTAGATAAGAGAAATTACTAAGAAAAGGATACTTTCACTAGATCTGGATGCCTTGCAATTAAATCAATTAAATTCAACTTTTAAATTCAGTATCAGATCTAGTTACATGCAAGTGTATCAAAGAATAAAGAGAGTAAATAAATGCAATTTATGA
Organism: Picea engelmannii; assembly: GCA_009831015.1. Lineage (NCBI taxonomy): Eukaryota > Viridiplantae > Streptophyta > Pinopsida > Pinales > Pinaceae > Picea > Picea engelmannii. The sequence goes on from ML777640.1 coordinate 490,524, forward strand.
ATGTAATACACTTCACTTGAGCTTGGAATTCCTATTGGGCAATGGGGTTGCTTTGGTGGAGTAACTAAAGAATTGTCTTTTAGATTTATTGAAGAAAGGGTAGATGCAATGAGCTCCACCAATCCTCCAAGTTGTTGATATCTTGAAAATCTTCACAACACTTATACAACACTATCAAATAATTGGTTATACCTACAAAGGAAACTTCATGGCAAAATTAGTTATAGCAAACACATCATGCACATATAATATCCAAATATAAGCAAGGAAATAGAATAAGAAAGCAACCAAACTTAATGATTCTATCCAAAGAAGCAACAATGAATTTCCGATGGCCAATATTCAACAATATAAAGAAAGAACCAAGTGAAACTACATCCCCTCAAGCACATAGAAAATTGACAATTCACAAAAGAGACACCATACCAATGAGTAGACCTCCAAAGTCTTTTGATTTTATTCCAATAGAAAATACTAAATTACAATAGATAAAAATCAAGCCAAGTCCCAACTTCCATTAACCAACAAAGGGAGGGGTCGACTTTACTTTATATCTTCTTTGGTGAAGATCCCAAGACAAGTGTGTGAGCTCTAAGAGAGAGTGTGCATGAGTAATTTGGGGATGAGTGGAGTGGAAGAAGAACACCACTCCAAGTGAGGTGAGTTCTTCTTAGGTTCAAATGACATGTGCTCAAGAGAAAATCCCCAAGTGTAGATGGTAGGTGAGAGGGAGGGCGAGTTTCTCTTTGGGATTGATATCCCCATTTTGTGGATAACTAAGGATATCATCTCTCGATGCCCTTAGGTTGCAGATATGGAGTGTCGAGAGACTACATGACCAACAATACCCTTTTGCACAAATGGAAAACCCACTCACTAGCACCAATGGTCACATTTTTGCAGATGGCATCCACCACACTAGCTGGCTTCTGGAAGGCAGTGGGTCTTTATCCATGAGGTACAAGTCAGTATTATGGTGAGCATCATTTCAATATTTAAGCCATTTGATTATGTTGTATCTTATACTGCTCTATATTTCATGATATGTGCTTGGACATTATGTATTTTTCCCTGCTTCACCTTGGTGGTTGACATTGTGCCCTAGTAAGTGGTTTTCCTTGGGGATGGGTATGCTACTGGGAACTTCCTTAATGAGCCATTGTATTGTTCCCGACCATACTTACCACTTTACATCATTGTTCCCCTCCATTTCCTTATCTCTTGGGATTTTAGAGTGTATTGACCCAAGAAGGGGTTGTCCCTCATTCTATGGGAAGAAGGGGATAAAGGCCTAGAGGGGTTGATGTTGGGTAAAAGATAAAATCCTTATATAAACCTTCCAGATGCTTCACCCAGGGAAAACCCAAGAAATAAATGAAACACTTATCTTTGAATAAAGGGGACCCACAATATAATAAAGAATGCTTGAAAGGTTAGTTGAAGGATAGGAGGTTTCATCATGAGCCGACCTATCACATCCATGACAACTAGTGGTATGGCATTGTCATCATCTAGTCACCACGCCAGAGAAATGGATCTCAGTTGCATGGTTGAGAGAAGGGGGGTCTCGTCATGAGACAACCTTCTCATTTCCATTAGGTGTTTGTGGGTGACATTGCCATCACCTGGTCACCATGCCAGGGAAGTGACCTTCAACCTCTCTTTATGCTATATTCAAAGAAAACAAAGAAAGAAAGATAAAAGGAAATTGATAGGCTTGGAAAAAGTGCATTGTGGATGAAGATACCACACACCCTCTACAAAGGAACCCATGAATGAGACACTATGACCCCTTGTATGTCATAAGCCATATGCCCATTGATTCTTGACCCCAACCACTTCATCCACTTTACATGGCTTAGAGAGGGATCCCTTGGAAACTCTCCTTAACCTAGGGAAATATCTACCCAATAGGACACCTCATCAACCCTCCCATATTCAAGCTTGACAAGTCACATGGTGTCTTTGAGAAGTCAATTGTTTGATATAGTGATATTTTATGCACATTCTTAGATGGATTATTTATTGATTGGATTCACTTATCATGATGCTATGACTTGATATCCTTGGAGTTCGTGCTCATTTGTCTTTGCAGGACCTAGATGGTGGATATTTTTGGGAGAACAAGACTAGCTTGGGCTCCCATGGGGGTACAATCCCACATGTTGGATGCCAAGGGCCCGCATGTTAGATGAGAGATATCAAAATTGGAAGGCCTTGATCATGACTTGGAAAACCTATTCCATCCATGACTTGCCAAACGATTTTCTTGGGAGGGGAAAAACGTCCTATTTTGAGCTTGACATCATGATTTGGGTGCTAGGGCATGGTGGTGAGATGCCACTCTTTTGACACATGGACGTTTGAGGAGGAGAAAGGTATTCACCATGATCAGAGTGCTTAGATTCTGGACATGTGGCCTTTGGAGGCCTACCCATTCTTCTCCAACACCAACGACTTCCTCAAAATGGAAAAACATCCCCTAAAGGGGTGACGTCCTCCTAAATTAGGGTTTTATTTGTGCAAAAAGTGCAATTTTAAGTGAATTGTTTAATATTACTTTGTTTATGGGGAAATATTAGGGTTGTTGACCCCTAATATTTTGATTTACTCCTTAATTCATGGACAAACTATGTTATCTACATTTTATATAAATAGAGATCATAAGATATCATTTTAAACATAACTCTCCCTCTTGTGAGAGGACATGGTGTGAAATTTGCGCCACACTTGTCTCTTTTATCTCTTGTGGACTTGTTTATGGATATGTTTATGAATGGTTGGTGGAGGAGGTCTAGCGCTAGCTTTGGATGATGCTTTCTAGCTCTTGTGGTGGATTATCTTGGCATTTATCTTGATCTTGGTATGGTATTTTACTATTATGTTATCATTGTTTCAATTCAAGGTTATTGTGATAGAAACTAGTTGGGAAGTATAAGGGCATACACCCCCACCATAGTCTTCATCACTTTATGCTTTATCATATTTCTTTAACAAGGGTTCTCTAAGAGAAGTATAAGGGCATCCACCCTCTTAGCTTAAAACCTGGGTAGAGAAACTTTCCTTGGGAAATAAAAGGGCTTACACCCCCAAGGAGGTAGTTTCTCTAGTTCTTGTTTATTTGACTCCATTAACCCAATAGTAAAGGCACTAGTCATACTATTCTTTGCATTGGATAAATAAAATATTGCATTGGGAAACATGAATTTTGGTCATTTTTACTTCTTGCAAAGTGGATTGTACTCCTTGTGCCTTGGGCACCTCGCAACCACTAGGGAATCCCCATCAAGGGGCTACTTCTTGCTGTTGTTACAAAATTTCATCTTCATCCATTAGGGTTGCATAAATCCTAACTCATTTGCTTGAATAACTCTCTTATCAACCATTGGAGTTTGCTCAAATTTTGCACACTTACCCTCCTTGGCCTAGCGCACTTTTTGGAAAAGTTTGAGGGGATTTCAGTGGCTGATTTTATTTCTGTAATAGATTGAATGTTACAGCCAAAAGGATGATATAATTTGTTGCCGACGAGTATTTATCTTTTGTGCTAGAATATTGGCTTTTCATCTTGAGTTTAGCTAGTCTTTCTCTTATGATTTCTACATGATATCTAGCACTTATTGAGAAGATTATAGTACCATTTACTTGATGATATATATATTATATGTTTCTGAAAATTAGGGACAACAATCTTAACTTGTTGATCCAACTAACATATATCATTGCAAAGTGTGTTTTCTTGTGTCTCGGGCATGTACAATAATCCGGAGAAGTATTGTACCTGTGGGGAAACAATTACTTGAATTGCAAGGCATATCTCCCTACCTTTTGTTCCACTTAGGATTAACCTCTAGGGGCTTCACTTCCATTTCCCTCCATCTCCATCTTAATCTCCCTACGGTCACTGAGATCACCTCCTTAGAGTGACCTAGTGTTGGCCCTTGACCAAGTTTTTGGAGATCCTTGGTCAAGTTGGCCTATTTTGGGACTTCGACAACCTGTCGAAGATGGAGCACAAGATCAAGCAGAGATCGCGGGATCTTGGCCCCTTTTTGGGTCCTTTTTGGGATTTGGGAATATCTAATGGGTATGGGATGTTGGCCCATGGGTTTACCCATGTTTAGGCCTATTTTGTAAAGTATAAATAGATGTATAAGAAATGTAAGAAGGGGCATATATGTGATGTGAGGTCGATAAGATAAGTGTTAAGTGCAAGTATGGTTTGTAGATGCTCTCTGCATATTGTGAGAAACTTGTAGAGCTAAGTGCAAGTGGTTGTAACAGACTGTGAAAGTGATCCGGATTTATGTAGGAACACAATGAAATACATAAATACACATAAACATAGAGATGCAGCAGAAATAAGACTTCATTTCATTAATAACAAATGACTGAAATATGCTTACAGACAGAATGGAAATAAACTAGCTAGGGCGCTGGTAGCTTATCTCTGAGAAGAGATGTGGTGGCTACTGGCCTCTGAGCTGTGTTACAATGAGGCTCGAAGGAATATTATTATTGAGAAACAATGGAAAACCCTAAACATCCAAAGACCTAACCCTAGGAGATGAAACGCCAAGACTATGGGCCCCGTTTGGGTAAGTTGGTACATCAACTTCTCGGGGACGTAACTTTGGCATACGATCTCCGTTTGACGCGTTCTATACCTCGTTAGAAATATCTATCCGAGGACTACAACTTTGGGTGAGAAACATGATATATCATCCATGTTGCTACCCGTTTTCCCAAAAAACGTCTTTTAAGGCCTCAAAACGGCTCCGGGAGTTCAGGACCTGAAAAATTGCTAAAAATAGTAAATTGTGCGGAAACTAAAAAACTGAAAGAAGCAATGGTGGGGGTCCAAGTGGAATAGGTGGGTGGCCACCAATATCCACCTGGATCATTCCTCCCCCCTTAGGAAGCAATGGTCCCCATTGCGTTGAGTTCCTCCATGAGATGAGG
>ML777640.1:499605-545463 GCA_009831015.1 Picea engelmannii
TCGAGGAACTCCATTTCCTCCTGAATGTATCTATGTAGACAACTGCGGTACTTTAACACCAAATGTTTCTCTGAATCTTTGATACCCAACTTTGTGTGTAGGGTATGAAACAGATTCATCATCTCATGCACATCTTGGTCTCTTTGCTGCCGCAACGTAGTCCATTGTATGTATTTGTCCTCATAGCTCCCCACAGGATAATATTGTTCCTTGATGGCATCTCGGAAAAAATTCCAAGTGGGTGTGGCCGAGAACAAAGAGGGTTATCCCTCGCCCTCTTGCTCCAAGTAGGTTTCCCACCAATCCTTGACATGGGGGCGTCTTTGAGGAGTGTGAAAATAATATTTTCTCGGTCGGAAAAGTCATGAACCGAGAAATATCCTTCTAACAGATTCAACCATCTATTTACAGCATCTACATCTATTTGGCTGTCAAATATGGGAATGTCAAAGTTTACTTGTACCTTAAAAGGAGTGGCGCCTCTAGAGTGGCTCCTAGATGTCGATGCGCCGCCAGTCGAAATCCATTGAAGAATCTGGGAAAAGTTGTCCATCATCTCGTTCCTTTGTTTCTTGAGGGCCTCCTCGAGAAACATTTTTATAGGATATCCTACTCCCTCATCTTTCTTTTCTTCCCCCATGGGTGGTCGTCGGGGTTTGCGAGGCTGATATTGCAAAGGTTCGACCAGATCGAGCCCCAACTCCTTATACCCCGATCTCGTTGGGGACATGCAAAGAAGGATCGAGAATGAGCAGACCGCTCTGATACCACTGATCCAGATTTATGTAGGAACACAATGAAATACATNAATACACATAAACACAAAGATGCAGTGGAAATAAGACTTCATTTCATTAATAACAAATGACTGAAATATGCTTACAGACAGAATGGAAATAAACTAGCTTGGGTGCTGGTAGCTTATCTCTGAGAAGAGATGTGGCAGATATTGGCCTCTGAAATGTGTTATAATGAGGCTCAAAGGCCTATTATTATTGAGAAATAATGGAAAACCCTAAACATCCAAAGACCTAACCCTAGGAGATGAAACACCAAGACTATGGGCCCCGTTTGGGTAAGTTGGTACATCAACTTCCCGGGGACGTAACTTTGGCATACGATCTTCATTTGATGCATTCTATACCTCGTTAGAAAGATCTATCTGAGGACTACAACTTTTGGGTGAGAAAAACCATCCTTCATAATGATCATCCTCTTCTATTTCTGCTCTAAACCATTGTATAAAAGCATCCTTACTAGTTCCAAAGAAGGTAACATCTCTAGGACAGTAAGTCTAGTATAAAATATACAGCCATCTAGACCACCATATAGGTGTATCCTTGAATGTTGAGCATTCAAATATTATCCAACAGCAACCATCATATTTTACCTACAACAATATTTTGCAATAATCTTCATATGTGATACAAGGAGTATAAAGCAATATATATATCTGTACTTGCATCGGTCCTCCTGTGATTGATCATCTGGCCATAGTATGGCTCATTCTGAAGTAACCAAAATAGGATGTATAATGGTTATATTTCTGTATCCAATTATTTAGAATATCAATACAAGCTGGACTACTTCTAATGTAACAAATCAAACAGTTAAAACAATAACAATATTCACAATTTGTACACACTAGGATCCACTAAATCCTGGTGGAGGAGCATCCCTTATGCTCAAGGAGGATGAAGCCATTTAATGGTTCTGTTTTTATTTTGATATGGAGTAGCTTCTCTGGTAAGAAGATCAGCAACACAATTGTCTTTACCAGGTTTGTAATGGATTTCAAAATCAAATCCGTCAAGCCATAAGTTCCATCGCAATATTCTGTTGTTTCCTTGTTCCAACAGACGTTGATTAGATAGCATACCCTTCATATGTTTCAGATCTGTTCTGACAATAAAATGTACAAGCTTTAAGAATAATCTGAACTTTTTAATGCCATTCTTGACAGCAAGAATTTCTTTATGAGAAGAAGGGTATCTTGATTTAGTGTCACTAAAGCAACCAGAAGTGTATATACACACTTCTTCCAACTTAGGGCCATTCTTCTGTAATAACATTGTTGCCCAAGTATCATTTGAGGCATCAGTTTCTAGTACAAGTTGCAGGTCCATGTCTGGAAGATGTAACTTAGGTAAATTCTGGATTTTCTGCTTTATAATCTGGACAACTTTAGTCATCTTATAGTTCCATGGCAGAACTTTACTTAATATTTTTTGGAGTATCCTGACATCCTTAGCTTTATTTTCATAGAACTATCGGATGTAGTTCAGACAACCAAGGAACCTTTGTAGTTGTTTCTGATCAAGAATTTCATCAGGAAATTCAGTAAGCTTTTTCAGGATATGATCTTGTAATTCAACTTATCCTTTGGATAAGATCAATCCGAGATACTCTATCTTTGTTTGTGCCCAACAAAGATTAGAATGGCTGAGCACCAAACCATGTTTGAATAAGAGATCATAAATTGTTCTGAGATGTTTTACATGTGATTTACAATCTACATAACAAACAAGCAAATCGTCAATATATACAATGACAAAATTAAGATGTTTGAAGATGTCATCCATCCTTTTCTGAAATTCTGAAGGAGCATTCTTCAAACCAAAGGGCATCACTTTCCACTGGTACTGGCCATTAGGGACAACAAAATCTGTCTTATATCTATCTTTAGGGATTATATCAATTTTCTAGAAACCACTTTTTAGATCAAATTTACTAAATACATTACACTTCCCAATCTTGGAAAACAACAATTCTTTTGATGGTAATGGAAATCTGATAGGAAGCAAAGCATCATTCAAATCTCTGTAGTTAATTACCATCTTGGGTTTTCCTCATTTTTGCTCACTATGATTATTGACATAAAATGCAGGACAAGCCCAAGGGCTTCTACTGATTTCTATCAGTTTTCTTTCCAGAAGCTCTGCAATTTCTTTTTGACAATATTCACATTTTGTTGGAGACATGTGATTTGCAGAGGCCTTTTGAGGCTTTGGGGTGTAATTTTCTTTATATGGAAATCTTATGAAATACTACTCTCTGGTCCAAAAAGCATTAGGATATTCAGATGTACAATCTTTTTCTATTTTCTCCTTGATATCCTTTATTATTTCAGATCCATGCTTTTCAATATGTCCAATAATTTTCTGTATATGAATCAAACTACTTGCAGATTTCTCGACTTGGTGGAAAGTTTGCTTTACTACTATTCTTGTTTCGTAACAAGATTTACTGGGTACTTTTATTGATTTACCCAAAATTGTAAGTTGTACAAACTCACTACCTATAAAAAAAGGTAAACATTTATTTACAAAGTCTTGTCCAAGTAGTATATATGCACCAGTATCATAGCAATAGAGTGTAACAGATACTTTGGCTTCTTGTATAAGTATAGGAAATTCTGGGGCGATGTATCTGATCTTAATTTCAGACTTATTGACAGCTCTAAAAGAGATATCAATAGGTTGCCAATAGTAGGTTGGTATAGCTCCATGCTTTGCACATGAATTCATTGCTCCTGTATCAAGTTGTGCATCTAGAGTGTACTGCAGATATCCTTGAACTTTTATATTCACAGAAATGACCAATCTATCATCTAAACCATTCATTTGTTTAGACTCATATGGATCATTATCTGTTTCTGTGTTGAACATTTCCTTTTCCAATTGTTCATCTCTTTTCATCTTTAGAAAGTTCAACTCTTCCTTTTGGAGTTTCAATCTCTTCCATAGATCAGCAATTAATGTTTCTTTTTCTTTGATATATTATTCAAGACAAAAGATTGTATTATCTAAAGAATCTTCTTCTGGTGAAGTCGCCTTAACTGGTTGTGAAATTTTTACAGTACCTTTTTCTCTGCTATTTTTAAGCTGTGATGGCATGAAGTCAGCATCTTTAGGTGTATAATGGTGGATATTCACCACACTTGGCTGCTGGAGTTTATCAATTTGAGCAGAGAGTTGGGCTATGTGGGAAGCATAACGGCGGGAGAGCTGGAATTGTCCAGGAGTAAGAACAGAAAATTTTTCTTGGAGATCAGACCTTTGTTTAAGGAGAGAAGAGAGGTCTGAATAAGGAGACATCATTTTGATGTCGAGAAAATTCATGGTTTCGACTATTTGGGAGGAGTCTGAATCAGTATCAGAATCTTGATCAGGAAGGTTGGTTTCAGAAAGGGTGTCACTATCCTCAGTGAGGGAGAGGTATTCACCATCTGAACAGTTATCAACTAATTCCCATTCAGAAGGATCGTAACCAGATTGGAATAGATCCATAATCTTAGATTGGAATTTAGTTTTAGACCGCAGAGGACACTGAGAAGCCTAGTGGCTAGGCTTTTTACAGATAAAGCAGGAAGACTGCTTTGAATGATGTTTATGTGGACGACGTTTAAAATAGGATTTCTTCTTGAATTGATTGTTTCGAGTAAACTTCTTAGGGAATTTTCTAGAAAATCCTCGTGGCTTGGGTTTACATTTGAAACAACCACAATCCTTTTTACAGAATTATTTTTTAGCATGTCCTTTGGTACAACCAAAATGATAAGTTTTTGCGATTGTATCACAGACAGAGGAGTCAAAACCTAATTGTTTCTTCACAGACTTATTGGTTTTCCTGCGAAGACATTCTTTTTGCAGAGCCATAACTATATGCTCATGCAATCCTGCTAGAGATAGTTGAGATATATCAATATTCAATTCTTCAAAACGATCTCTAACTAGGTCAGGTACTTTTCCAGGCATTGTAGACAAATATTTCCTTAAGTACGCTACATTGTCTAGATCGGGAGACTTGTACAACAAGTCTTGCATTGTACATAGGAATTCTGGGAGTTGAGAGATATGGCAAAGTTTCTTATTCATGAATAGATCAGCATAATGGTTAGAATCTATCTTAGCATTTCCATAGAATTCATGTACAACTGCTTTGATAAGCTCCTCAATTGGATTATTATGATTCATTAATTTGAGCTTATCTTCTTCTCGGATTCTGCCCCACCAGAGTCCTAAATTTCCTGTAAATCCCCAAGTTAACCTTAAGGCTAACTCATTCTAGGCTACTTTGTCTTGAAATATCAATTTTTGGGTCCTTGCCCATGCCTGCCATTTTTTAAAGATTAACATCATTTCATTTTTGGATCTGCAATTAATGGTTATTGGTGCAGATTCTATATTCTCTCTAGAGAATGAGGCATGTTCGACAAAATTAGCCGGATCAAAAGGGACTTTTTTGGAAGAACCATATTTTGCATGGCACCATTTCTCCCAAGCAGATTGGAAGACATTTCCTCCTACTTCATCATGTGAAGAGCGAGGTGGTGCTTTATTAGAGCTTTCTACTTCATATATCCCTTTTATGAATGGAACTAGGGACTGATTGGCTTGTTGTGTTTTTCTGATGTCTTCTTTCAGAGTAGAAGACTGTGATTTGACTAACTCTATCTTTTCAATAGCTATTTCCAGTACTTCTGCAATTCTTGCTAATACTGGATTTGGAGTTTCAGTAGCTAATTGTTTCAGAGTTAGTTGCTTCTGTTCATCTTTTGAACTATCACCAAACCAATGGAATGAAGCATGTTTTTCTATATCTTCAAATTTAAGTGGAGAAGGAGTTTCTTTCTGCTGCTCAAAAGAATCTTTCAGACTTTGAACAACAGTCTGAATTGTATCTAGTTTCTCAAGTATCTGTACAAGTTGAGACTTTAAATACTATTGGTTACTCTCCAAAGAATCTATTTCTGAATGCAAACCATTCATATGAATCTTTGTTTGTAAGACATATTGCGCTATATCATCAATATTCTGTGCAAGACAAACAGACTGGTAGTTTGCATAATTTTGTAATCTCACAACATCCAAAGATTGTTCTGCGTCTGCTTTTCTATATTTTATAAAATCTAGGTCTGCTACTAAATCATTCTTGAACAATGGAGTATGATTTCCAGGTCCAAGACTTCTTTGAGGAAGAGTAGCTTTGGTATCCCTGTCACCTCTAGGTAAAGGTGTATTTATCATTTTGATCTAGGGGATTGCTAGGTTAAGACATTCAGGACAATCGGCATGTTGACCAGTATGTTATGTTTTAGATTGGAATGTCCTAAAATTCTTGGGAGCAGATGGTACATGGGATATCTTTGGAGTTTCAGAAAGTTCAGAAGATTGTTCTTGTACTGGTATTTGTTTTTGACAGTAATAAAAATTCTTAGAACCTTTCTGATTTGTTAACAAATGGTTGTCTAAAGCAGATTTATTCAAAACAGGTTTATATACAGGGGATTTGGAGAAAGAGGAAGAAGATGGAGATCTGGCAGAAAAAGAAGACCTTCTTTGATTTGAATCAGAGCTACTTGTTGATAGAGAAGACAATTGTCTTTCTAAATCTTGACTTCTGGTGCTCTGTGATCTTCCTATCCTTAAAACATTTCTTCCAGATGAATTATGTTCTATTTTTAATTCTTTGGCCATGGGAGGCGATATTTTGGAAGAAATGGGTTCATATTCTGCAGACCATTCTTCAACAGAAGATAGTTTAGCAAAACCTAAAGTAAGAGGGGAGACATTGCCTGGTCCAACCACCACGCTTTCGGAGGTAGCGCGATGAAGTAACTTCGGATTGAGTGCTGGCATAGTTGTAGAAACAAAGCAAAGACAGGTAGTCATATGAAGTTGGGCAATGTCAGAACCTTCAGCCATATCAAAACCAGAAAACTGTACATAGGCTTGAAGTAGATTATGAATGTAGGGATCAGTCAGGGAGACTTGATATCATGGAAGGGTTGATGACCAAACTGGGCCATTATGCAAAGGAGCTTGGAATCCAGATATTAGGGCGTCAGAGAAAGTATTATGCCGTGAGTCAATGATACAGTTTAGTACAAATGTATCTAAACCAGGTCTGACCAATGGATTGATCCCAAACTGTATTAATCCCAGATGGAAATATTTATACCCATGTTCTAAACCCCAATCAATATCAGCTTGTTGAATCCGAGGTATTTGGTAAACGGTTTGACCAAGAGAGAGAGGCACATTATGAGAACAATAACTAATTAAGGTGGATGCACGAAACTTAAACATCGTCAAATCATATATCTTTGAAGGTTCTATCTCTGGCATCCTCCAATTTACATCAAGCTCATATTCTTGAGCAATTAGTCTAGTATTATTCAGAGACTTAGATGGAGAAGACTGACTTAGAAAATGCTTATACCACTTAGAATGCTTATATTTGACATCAGCTGATAAATCATAAGAAGACTTGTTGTTATGTGGAGCCATTCTCAACTACTGCAACTTCTAACAGTATACTTAAAATATTGCAGGCAATTAAATATATTGAGAGGTAAGATCTCACTTACTATGGGAAAAGGACTTTGCAGCACTCCACGCCTTTCTTCGGCCTCAACGGTTGTCTTACGTGTCCTACAGCAACTGCTGTAGACCACAGTCAAGAAGATCACTTCACTCAATACTGGATATTTACACTTCTCGTAATCATATACTTCAGACACATGGCAATCTATGATCCATGTTGCTCCCCGTTTTCCCAAAAAACGTCGTTTAAGGCCTCAAAACGGCTCCGGAAGTTCAGGACCCGAAAAACTGCTAAAAATAGTAAACTATGCAGAAACTAAAAAACTAAAAGAAGCAATGGTGGGGGTCCAAGTGGAATAGGTGGGTGGCCACGAATATCCACCTGGATCAGAAAGGCTTTGTGCTAAACCTAGCTCAGGGAAGGAGGATCTGGCAAGGTGCACGCAGATCTCTTGTCCTATGCGAAGTAGGGTTTTTGTGGCTCTATGCATGTAGTTGACTGATTGAAGCTAATAAAGAAGAAGATTTGGTGGACATAGCCTCGAGGTGGGGGTGAAGCACGTAAATACTGTGTTATTCTACTCTGTGCGATGTTCTGATGTATTTATGTGTTATTTGCTAAGTGCTTGATAGAGATAGATAGATAGATATGTTTATGCTTTGTGCTTATGATGAATCTGGATGTTAGATCTGATATAGGTGAATGTGCTTAGTGCTTGAATCTACCAAATATGATCCATTTATTTATGCTAAGTGCTTAGATACATTAGATCAGGGTGAATGTTGCAATGCTTTGTTTTCTCTGTGGAGTAGATATTGGTTAAATAATAATGAAATAGCAATGCTAAGTTCTTTATTAAGTATTGTAATCATAGATCTGTGTCCCAACCAAGGTTCTAGACACCTGAGTCCTACAACCACCCCTGCCTCTACCTTGGGTGAGACTTCATCTCCTTCACAGGTGTTGCCAAAAGGGTCGGTAATTAGGGTTTTGTTGGTGCGTTTTTGTAGCGTTGAAACCTAGGTCTGCCTCTGTGCCAACAAATGGTTCAGTTGTTGGGACATGAATTTGTGATTGTTGGGAACTGAGGAAGAAGAATCTTTGTGCAAAGATCTGACCTGAAGTTCTAAATCTTTGTGCGTAGATCTGTTTCTCTAGTGCTCAACACTCTAGTTAGTTTGACAAGCTTTGTGCTAAGGAAAAAAAGTTTGATCTAAAGAAAAGAGGTAAGATCTGAAAGCTTTGTGGTCTGAGAAAGGCAAAAGCGAGAATTTTTTATTAAAATAGGTCAGATATGAAAGCCTTGTGCTCTGATAAAGGTAAGAATATTGAAAATTTCTAGATCTCAAAGCTTTGTGCTCTATAGAAGTAAGATAAGTGGAAATTTTTGTTTCAACAGTATGGATCTAGGTATGTTTGATAGATTCTATCCTAGATTTAAAACTAGGGTATTAATAGATGAAATAAGATTTTATATGAGTAGATCTGATAAGAATAGTGAAAAATATGTCATAGCTATGCATAGAAAGAATGTTTGGACTAATAAGTCTATGCAGGACCCTAGAAAGAAATGTTTGCAGGTTAGCTACCACGATCTTAGCGTGTAGTGCAGGAAAGGTTGGGGATCATTTAAAAGAAAGAGAGGATTAACCCTCTATTACAGTTGCCGAAGATCGAGACATCTTGCTAAGGAATGCCCTGGGAGAAGACCTAGTTGTCTTTGTTGCAAAGATATGGACCATGAAGTATTGGATTGTCCTAGAATGATTGCTAAGCTTGAAGAAATGAACATGAGACAAGAAAACCCTAAGGCAGATCCAAAAACTAAGATTAAGACAGAATCCTAGAAAGAATTAGAGAAAGTATTGCTACAGATGAAAGAAACCCCGAATGACCACTGACATGTCAGATTATCAGAGATCTTCAAAGAAAAAGAATGCCTCGAAGCAAGAATAGGAGACTTCAACATTGACTGTGTTCTAGATGAGGAAACATAGGTGAATATCATGATAGAGAAAACTTGGGAATCTATAGGGAGGCCTACTATGATTCCTTCATTAAGAGGAATAAGACTATTCAAAGGAAAAATGATAAACCTATGTGGGAAGCTCGCTCGAATACCTATGAATGCCAACGGAAATTCGATAGAGGAATATTTTGAGATTATTAAATTTATTGAGAACAATGCCCCATTTACCATGCTACTAGGAAAACCTTGGATTAAAAGAGATCAGGCCAAAAGGAAAGAAGAAGAAGAAGTTTTAGAGCAAAAGAAGCAAGAGTTAAAAGAATTCATGACTATAAGGATCGCACACTTGATTGAAGAACAGAAGAATAGATCAAAGCTATTTAACACCAGAGACCTAGATGTCGATGTTGCAAGAACACTAGAAGACCCACAGAAGATTGAAGTACCTATTCCAGATAAAGAAGAAGGAAAACCCTTGAATCTTAGGGAAGAATCTCAACAGCGCGAAGTAACTATGCCAAAAGAAGATAAGAATCAGAATGGGAAAAGGCCTACCGAGATGAAGCTCACTGGGAAGAAGGATAGAAAGCTAAGTAAGAAGAGAGCCAATATCGACAAGTTGCAGAAGGTTCCAAAGGGAACCTCGGAGAAGAGAAGTTTGCAAAATTGGAGATTCATCGGGATATCAGAACAATGATACATGGCACTTCGCCATGATGAAGAAATATATTTGTTGAGGACAATATAACCATTAGACCAACACTCTAAATGGGTAGAAAGACATTTATGGACAGGCAGCTCTCCATCCAACCATTGTGACTGTGCCATAACGGACAGAACAGAGTTAATGAAGGCTTCATACCCATTGCAAGCAACCCTTTGCCGAGTTACCTATTTATCCCGTCGCACCATGCACCAAGAACACTTTTTGCCAACCAAGAGTTTGAGCCCGCGGACTAAGTTGATTTTATACAATGATCATCGCACTCTTTCTTTCTATTCTATTGCAGTATCTAAGTTACTCCCTAAACCCGAGATTGTTAACCCCCAGTGTGTATGTCGGATGAGTTGACCATTGTAGAGAAAGTTGTTGAATAAGTTTTGATTGACCTCATGACTGAAAGAGTCATGTCGATGTCTACAAGTGTACAAGCATCATTGACGAGAGGAATGCCAGCTTCTCCTTCCACTACTCGGGGAGCCGGACCATCCCGGTCGTCAGATGAAAAGTGAACCAAGCACAGGTATGATCTAGCAAATTCCAAATTGATCCTGAGCATATTACCCACCTATATACCACCTCTGAGCAGCGCAATAAATCAAGACAGTGCATCCAAAGATTTGGAATACACCTTGGTTACGTCGTACCTCCAGAAGTGGATACGTGTAGTATGAGCAGAACAAGACAATATTACATCATTGAAGTTTAGCGACTTCAACCATGGAGATCACAAATTCTATAACATGATCGCCCCACATAAGTACCTGACCAGAACTAAGGGGAAGAATTCGAAGATAATCCCCCAGTCGTGGACTATGAACCTTGCGCAATCCACCTTGTTGAACGTCATGAAGATTCCTCACTTCGGATGACACCAGGAGGTGAATGCATGTGTCAAGTTGTTGTTGTCTTGTTACCATGGTATCTATTTGTGGCTAAACCTCTGTATAAAAGTTGATTCGACGATGATCAATTGGATCACAGGGTTGAGTATGCAAGGACCTGATCCATAAGAGTTTTACCCTGAAAAATCCATGGATCATGCTTTAGCACATAAGATCAAGGAAAATTATGGCGATGTCAAGAAGGGCACATGAGGATACAAGATAGCTTCTATCCAGAGTGGTGCAGTGTGCCTCGTCTGTCAGTTGATTGTAGGGAAGTTAGTAGGAAATAACTAACCCACCCAAGTCACCGTCTTTGTAGTTGACCTCGCAAGGAAGTGCGCGGAAGGCCTTCAGATGAACTGGGTGAAGTACCTGGTGAACCATTTGGAACTCAACTGTAGAGAAGCACAAGATCAAGGATATGAATTTCATTTCAGTTGGCTCTTAATCCTTATAGATTTTATTGCCTGGGATATGCTGGAAGGTATGACCTTCTTGGACATCGAGCCTTTTGAACCATTGGTCGTGAAGTTCAGTACACTATGGTTTTTTTTCAAATTCAAATGATTTTTTTCATACCTACTATAATCAGGTGAAGATAGTCATACAGTCCAAGCCTTGCATGACTTTGAACACTCTACACCAGTTCAGGCCTTTGATGAATTTTAGCGCAGATCGACATTTTATTTAAATCACGGTGTGCACCGACGAACACAAGAAACAACTTCAATCCTACTATAAGTTGACGGAGGAGGACTTGGAGGAGATCAAAAAGGACTAGTCTACGGACCTCCTTATTCTAGAAGACCCTACGGAGATATCTGACATTGACAGCCCAGAAACTGCGCAGGATACACCCGAACCTAGCAGAACAAAGAAGACCGAAGAGGTCCAAGAATTAGACAGCACATCCATGAAGACTGCTTCCATATCACCAGAGCAAGGAGATGATGGTGAAGAGTTAGATGACAAAGAAGTTGAAAAGAAGTAAGGAGACGAGGTTGATCCCCTGAAGAAGAGGAAAGTTTCACCTCTGAAACCTTCCTTCCGGAAGAAATTGAAGGCCACCATGACCAAGATGTAGATTGTCCTCACCTCCGATGACTTCGACTTCCTCATAACAACCCTRCAAGATGATTCACTGGAAATAGCAGAGAAACAAGATGAAAAGCAAGAGGATATGTATGATCAAATTGAGACTGAACTTCAAGGGGTATAGCACACCCTACAATCCAGCCGTGCAGTCTCCATTGTGCCCGGAGAACCAGAATTGGGAGATGAGCTAGCTCAACTCCACCGCCTAGTCGATACAGTTGAAGCTCACCTTCGATGAGCACAGGAAGAAACAACGCAAGCCACCCAGGCTTTGACACAAGTACAARGAGTACTCATAGAGAAACGTCGTGTTGTAGAACAGGAAAATATTTCTCTCCAAATGAAGTTTGATGATGAAAAAGCACAGCTACAGCAAGAAAAGGAACAGTTGCTTGCAGAGCAACTTGAAGTAAAAGAAGCAGTCAACAAAGTACTTCGCTCTGTGACAGTCTTAGAAATCAACACAAAAGACCAAGTTACACAGTAGGTGAAATGGCTCGCAGAAGCCATCCAACAGCTATAGCAACGCATAGCATATTTCGAGCTACGCACTGTACCTAAGACCCCACAAGATGTAAGAGACCAAAGAGAAGCAACCACCAGGAGCGCAGTTGAAAGGCTAAAGGATCTTACCCTAGAATGTAAGAAACTCACTGATCGCAGTGCCTAGACCTATGAACAACTCATGGAGAACCTAGAACTAAAGGCACTGGAGTCACAGCTCCAAGAGGAGAAGCATCAAGCCAAAAAGATACAGGCGCAGCTGAAGTCCCTGTCAGCTATGGAAAGAATGAAGCGCTCCCAAGAACAACGCACTGCACAGTAAAAAATCCATACTATCCAAAGCATAGTTATGGAGGTAACTGAGAAAATCCAACCCATACAATACAAGGCCTATCAATTGTTTATAGAAGTAGAAGGCCAAGGAGCAGAGCTAGAGTAGGTTGTCACTACAGCTGAATAGTGTCTAGAGAGGCCTATCAACGATGCAATCATCTAAGAGTTTGTTGAATAGGAGGTCATAGCACAACAGCAAGTCGAATCATCTCGAGCCAAGCTTGAGGCATTTGAAGCAGAACTAGTCAGACCAGAGTGACTTGGGACGAGTCACAGGTGAGTGTTGGGGGCATGTTGTCCCTTGACCAAGTTTTTGGAGATCCTTGGTCAATTTGACCTATTTTGGGACTTCGAAAGTCTGTCGAATACGGAGCCCAAGATGAAGAAGAGATCACGGGATCTCGGCCCCTTTTTGGGTCCTTTTTTGGATTTGGGAATATGTAATGGGTATGTGATGTCGACCCATGGGTTTACCCATGTTTAGGCCTATTTTGTAAAGTATAAATAGATGTCTAAGCAATGTAAGAAGAGGCATCTATGTGATGTGAGGTCAATAAGCTAAGTGCTAAGTGCAAGTATGGTTTGTATATGCTCTATGTATATTGTGAGAAACTTGTAGAGATAAGTGCAAGTGATTGTAATAGACTGTGAAAGGATTTGTGCTAGACCTAGCTCGGGGAAGGAGGATCTGGCGAGGTGCGTGCAGATCTCTTGTCCTATGCACAGTAGGGTTTTTGTGTCATTGTGCATGTAGATGACTGATTGAAGCTAATAAAGAAGAAGAGTTGGTGGGCGTAGCCTCAGGGTGGGGGTGAACCATGTAAATACTGTTTTATTCTGCTCTGTGTGATTTTCTAATGTATTTATGTGTTATTTACTAAGTTCTTGATATAGATAGATAGATAGATCTGTTTATGCTTTGTGATTATGATGAATCTGGATGTTATATCTGATATAGGTGAATGTGCTTAGTGCTTGAATCTACCAGATCTGATCCATTTATTTATGCTAAGTTCTTAGATACATTATATATGGGTGAATATTACGATGCTTTGTTTTATCTACGGAGTAGATATTGGTTAAATAATAATGAACTGGTAGTGCTAATTGTTTTATTAAGTATTTTAATCATAGAGCTGTGTCCTAGATAAGGTTCCAGACACCTAAGTCCTGCAACCACACCTGCCTCTACCTCGGGTGAGACTTCATATGCTTCGCAGGTGTTGCCGAAAGGGTCGGTAGTTAGGGTTTTTTTGGTGCGTTGTTGTAGCGTTGAACCCTGGGTCTGCCCCTAAGCCAACACCTAGTCACCCTTGAAGTGCGGGACCTACATCGAGGTGACATTGGGTGTAGGATTCCCAAGTTGTAGCTCTTTCTTTGTGGTTGGCACGGGATTTTTCCAGCCTACAACTTGCACTATAATATTATGGCATCATTGCCAGGGAATATTTTGAATCTTCTTCGTACCCTAATGACACTTTGGTAATCTATCCCAAATCCTTTCCCTTAGCTTACCTGGCGACTCCACCCAAGGAACGTTCCCTTTCCACCTTTATTAATGAGTTCATTTTGAAATTCATCTGACGACTCCACCTTCCCATAACCCTTCTTTCCCCAAACCTTTTCCCCATGGGAGGTTCAATCCTTCTAAGGTTTACCAAATAAGGCCTCCTCTCAAGTCTCCCATTGCTAAAACCATTTTCCATAAATCCCTTCCCCTTGCTCCAATGGCTCACCCTTAGGCAAGAGACCTTTACAAACCCCTTAACATGACCAATATCCAAGGTTACCCTAACTAGATGCCGACAGAAGTCAAGAAGTGGTTTCCAAAGTTCTCAGGAAACAATGTGATAACTGTCGAAGACCACATTTATTTCATGGGCCAAGATATGGACAATGGAGGTATTGATCATGAAGATGTGTCCATGATACTATCCATTTCATCATTGACTAAAGAAGCTTTTGATTGGTTCAGAGGACTCCCTGATAATCATATCATGACCTATGATGATTTTTCTACCTTATTTAAAATAAAATGGTCGAGAAAAATAGATGGTGGGACACTTGGAACTCAGTTCAATCAAATAAATAAAAAGGAGAATGAAACAGTAAAGTAATTCATTTCAAGATTTGACAGGTTGTACAATCAAATTCCAATAGATTATCATCCTACAACATCATCAGTTCGTCTCCTTTACATGAATGCCTTTGAAGGGAAGTTTCGATACATTGTTAAAGATAAAAATCCCACATCATTAGTAGAGGCTAAATAATTCAATATCGACATTGAAGAGAATCTCCTTGATTCAAAAATAGAACCTTTTCAGTATCCCCGCAACAAGACAGAATCAAGGACGAAGGTTTCCAACAACAGTGTTCTTGATCTAATTGTTCTCCTAGCTGAGAAGATAGAGCATATGAATACTCAGTTTGTCCAGGTGAAGGATCATCTTATGAACCGTATGACTACAGTGGAAAGAAATCAATCTGCTCCCAGACCTCATTTTTCCATAGAATAGAGAGATTTCATCGGTTGGAAACCAAGACCTCAACAAGAGGCAAAGGCCCTGGATACTTTGAAACCTGTTGGAATAGTTGATATAGAAGCTTGGTGTCTCCCATGCCAAAAAACCTACAGGGAAGATGAATTCCCCCAATAAGACGAATATTATTCTAACAATACAAAATTCATGAATTTCAATCTCAATGATGAACATGTTACTCAAGAACAAATCATTGAAGTCGTGAGAATAGGAGAAAGAGAGGGGATAATTCGGGCCTTAAATAAACTTACAAATGATCAGAAGAAGGAATTAAGGAGGAGATCAATTCTAATGTACAGAAGAAAAAATTCTTCATCCCCTCCATTATAGCATGATACTCCTCTTCCAACAGCAGAAAAGGTGGGTCCACCACCTCCACTACTGGTATGTGAGTTGCTTCCTAATACAACTCCTACAGATGAAATTCAGTTGAATATAGATGTTGCAAACATGTTTGGAAAACTGAATATGATGGTCCTAGAGACAGATATGTGTAAGATCTATTCAGTAAAAATGGAAATTTTGAAAATCTTACAGGTGCCAGCTGAGAAGGAGGATCCTCCCATCATGTTAAACATTATGTATCTCGATAAACCAAGGGACAAGAACCCTCATTTATATCTTTCATTAGGCGTGAATGACCTTCGTTTGAACAACTACATGCTTGATTTAGAGGCCTCAACAAATGTCATATCATTGAAGGTAATGAAATAGATTGGTTTGAGGAAAACCCAACCTTATGGAAATGTATGTGGTATTGATTCTAGAAAGGTCAAATTCCTAGGGGTATGTGAGGACGTTGAGGTTTTCCTGATTGACTTTCCACATATCAACATTCTCATGGACATTGTAGTGATCTACCTTCCAAATGCTTAGGGGATCCTTTTATCTATGAGTTGGTCTACTGCTCTCGGGGGTTTCCTTAGCATGGATCTCACCCATGCACACATTACTATGGGGGATGGAACTTTTTAGATACTATACTATCGATAGAAATTTGATAGACACGTGATGGACCTGATGGTCCTGATTATGCCAGCGAATGTGATTATGATGTACTCCCACAGACCATTGAGTATGATCCATCTGAGCTACCTTTTATGAAAAAGGACTCCATAGACACACTTCTTCCATGGACAGATAAATAAAAATACAAACATGCAAAATACCATGGGAAGAGGCAAAGGTCTATCCAAATTCTGAAGAAGGAAGATGAGAAACATGAAGAAATTGTCAAATATATAGTTCACATAGATCCTCCATATGATGAGAATAGACCTTACATTGATTTCGATGAAGGAAGTCTTGTGATCATGTGGGACAAAAGAAAGCGTCAGTTGAGATATGAATAGAAATATAAGAATTCATGTTTTGTCCCTTACATCATCAAGAAGAAGTCTGACAAAGAATGGTATTATCTGATAACATTAGACGAGAGAAAGATGTCATTACCAATAGATGGGTCTCTTCTCCAACCTCACATCCAATTTACATGACTTCTTCAGGGCTCGTGCCCCAAGTAAGTAGGTAAGTCATTTTGATTCCATACATTTTTCATATTGATTGATCATACTAGTTTATATGCATTTCATTTTCATCCTACTCTACTTGCATATTGATTTCATGCTTAATCTAGAATTTTTTGAAAAAATGTCAAAATTTTATTTTTCTAGTTTAGTGGGTTTTGATTATGATCATATGAGAAAACAGATGAGTAGGCCATCCTACACTTGACATTTTTATGTTTCCTTCCAGGCACAAGTCTACCAAGAGATGTTGTGGTTCTCATGCACGCTATGGCGAGCACATGTTCCCAAGTAGGAGCCAAATGTTATACCAATTTTGTGGATAACTAAGGAGATCATGTCTCGAGGCCCTCAAGTTGTAGATATGGAGTGTCAAGATATGAAATGACTAGAAATACCCTTTTGCAAAGATGAAAAAAGCATTCACCACCACAGATGACCATAGTTTTGCAGATGGCATCCACCACAGTAGCTGGCTTCCAGAAGGCAGTGGGCCTTGCTCTATGAGGTACAAGTCAATATTATGGTGAGCATCATTTCAATATTTAAGCCCTTTGATTATGTTGAATCTTATATTTCTCTAGATTTCATGATATGTGCTTTGACATTATGCCTTTTTCCCTGCATCACCTTGGTGGTTGACATTGTGCCCTAGTAAATGGTTTTCCTCAGGGATGGGTTTGCTACTGGGAACTCCCTTAATGAGCCATTGTACAGTTCCCAACCATACTTACCACTTTCCATCATTGTTCCCCTCCATTTCCTTATCTCTTGGGATTTTAGGGTGTATTGACCCAAGAAGGGGTTGTCCCTCATTCTAAGGGAGGAAGGGGCTAAAGGCCTAGAGGGGTTGATGTTGGGTAAAAGATAAAATCCTTATATAAATATTTCAGATACTTCACCTAGGGATCACCTAAGAAAGAAATGAAACGCTTATCTTTGAATAAAGGGGACCCACAATATAATAAAGAATGCGTAAAAGGTTAGTTGAAGGATAGGAGGTCTCATCATGAGCCGACCTATCACATCCATGGATATCTAGTGGTATGAAATTCTCATCATCTAGTCACCACGCCAAGGAAATGGCTCTAAGTTGCATGGCTAGGAGAAAAGGGGTCTCTTCACAAACCAGCCTTCTCATTTCTATTAGGTGTTTGTGGGTGACATTGTCATCACCTAGTCACCATGCCAGGCAAGTGACCTTCAACCTCTCCTTATTCTATATTGAAATAAAATAAGGAAAGAAAGATAAAATGAAATTGATGGGCTTGGAAAAAGTGCAATGGAGATGAAGGTACCACACACCCTCTACAAAGGAATCCATGAATGAGACACTAATACCCCTTGTATTTCATGATCCTATGCCCATTGAGTCTTGACCCCAACCACTTCATCCACTTTATATGGATTAGAGAGGGATATCTTGTAAACTCTCCTTGAACTAGGGAAAGATCTACCCAATAGGACACCTCATCAACCCTCCCATATTCAAGCTTGACAAGTCACATAGTGTCTTTGAGCAGTTAATTATTTGATATAGTGATATTTGATGCACATGCTTAGATGGGTTATTTATTTATTGGATTCACTTATAATGATGTTATGATGTGAGATCCTTGGAGGTTTTGCTCATTTTTCTTTGTAGGACCTACTTGGTGGATAGTTTTGGGAGAACAAGCCTAGCTTGGGCTCCCATGGGGCTACAATCCCACAGATTGGATGCCAAGGACCCGCATGTTGAAATAGAGAGATAGGACTTGGAAGGCCTTGATGATGACTTGGACAACATAGCCCGGTCCTCACTTTCCAAACTATTTGCCCAGGAGGGGAAAAACATCCTATTTTGAGCTTGACATCATGCTTTTGGGGCTAGGGCATGGTGGTGAGATGCCACTCTTTTGACACATGGACATTTGAGGAGGAAAAAGGTATTCACCATTATGAGAGTGATTAGATTCTTGACATTTGGCTTTTGGAGGCCTACCCATGATCCTCCAACAACGACTTCATCAAAGTGGAAAAATGTCCCCTAAAGGGGTGACATCCTCCTAAATTAGGGTTTTATTTGTGAAAAAAGTGAAATTTTAAGTGAATTGTTTAATACTACTTTGTTGAGGGGGAAAGATTAGGGTTGTTGACCCCTAATCTTTTGATTTACTCCTTAATTCATGGAAACACTATGTTAGCTACATTTTGTATTAATAGAGATCATAAGATCTCATTTTAAACATAACTCTCCCTCTTGTGAGAGAAATTGGTCTAAAATTTGCGCCACACTTGGCTCTTTTATCTCTTGTGCACTTTTTTATGGCTATGTTTATGAATGGTTGATGGAGGAGGTCTAGTGCTAGATTTGGATGATGCTTTCTAGCTCTTTTGGTGGATTATCTTGGCATTTCTCTTGATCTTTGTATGGTGTTTTACTATTATTCTATCATTGTTTCAAGTCAAGGTTATTGTGCTAAGAACTAGGTGGGAAGTATAAGGGCATACACCCCCACCATAGTCTTCATCACTTTATGATTCATCTTATTTCTTTAACAAGGGTTTTCTAAGAGAAGTATAAGGGCATACACCCTCTTATCTTAAAACCTAGCTAGAGAAACTTACCTTGGGAAGTAAAAGGGATTACACCCCCAAAGAAGTAGTTTCTCTAGATCTTGTTTAGTTGACTCCATTAACCCAATAGTAACGGCACTAGTCATACTCTACTTTGCATTGGAGAAATAAAATATTGCATTGGGAAACATGAATTTCGATCATTTTTACTTATTGCAAAGTGGATTGTACTCCTTGTGCCTTAGGAACCTCACATCCACTAGGGCATCCCCATCAAGGGGATACTTCTTTCTATTGTTAAAAAATTGCATCTCCGGTCATTAGCGCTGCAAAAACCCTAACTCATTTGCTTGAATAACTCTATTATCAACCATTGGATTTTGCTCAAAGTTTGCACACTTACCCTCCTTGGCCTAGCGCACCTTTTGGAAACGTTTGAGGGGATTTTAGTGGATTATTTTCTTTATATACTACATTGAATGTTACATCCATAAGGCTGATATAATTTGTTGCAGACAAGTATTTATCTTTTGTGCTAGAATATTGGCTTTTCATCTTGAGTTTAGCTAGTCTTTCTCTTGTATTTTCTACTTGATATCTAGCACTTATTGAGAATATTATAGTACCATTTACTTTCTGATATATATTTTTATATATTGCTGTAAATTAGGGACAGCAAGCTTAACTTGCTAATCCAACTAACATGTATCATTGCAAAGTGTCTTTTCTTGTGTCTTGGGCATGTACAATTATCTGGAGAAGCACTATACCTATGGGGAATAAATTACTAGACTTGCAAGGAATCTCTCCCTACCTTTTATTCCACTTATAATTTACCTCTAGGGGCTTCACTTCCATTTCCCTCCATCTCCATCCCAATCCCCCTAGGGTCATCGGGATCGCCTCCCTAGAGTGACCTAGTCACCCTTGAAGGGCAGCACCTACATCAAGGTGACATTGGGTGTAGGATTCCCAAGTTGTAGCTCTTTATTTGTGTTTGGTTTGGTATTTTCCCAACCTACAACTTGTGCTATAACATGGATTAGCGCCCCCTCTTCTAAGTGTGCCACATGTGCCAAGTGAGATCGAGTCTCTATCTTGGGATCTTCACCCTCTTTTAAATCCTCTTCTAGGTCGCCTTTACCAAGAGAGAACTCACCACCTAAGTGTGTAACTCTAGACATGAGGAAACATGTCCCCAACATGTTTCCTAAATAATAGCATGCTGATTTTATTTGATTGTTTATGTCTTTTTCACCCTTTTGAGAGAAAACATCAATTTTGAGTGATTAAAATAAGTTTTTTGCCACAAAAAAGGGGGGATAAGGGTTTAGGAGGTGATAGGGTTAGAAAACGAGCACCAACATGGCATATAAAAACATCTTATGCCTATTTTGTGACTTTTTTTACTTTTACAATTAAAATTACCCGTTTGCGGGAAATTTTTTATTGACTGAAGAACTTTAAAATACCTAAGGGGGACTTAGCACATTTCCATGAGACTCTAGGAGGATGTTAGGCATGGTAATATACATTATACAATAGGTTTATAATACCATATAAATGCCTGACCATGAGTGTATACTTTAGCTTTGGAGGAATTGAGTGAAAAAACTCAAAAATTAGAAGTCGCTTGAAGCAGCAATATATAATTAACAAGTAAAAAAACACTCTAGAGTAATAACTCCTGTCAAGGTCTTAGGTGGATAAAATTTTTAAGAAAATCATCATGCAATACCTCTTATTACAATTATGGAAATGTGGAAAAAGTTGTTCGAACAGACCGGCTGAACTTCTGAACATTGAATTTTGAGCTTTTGATTTCTCAGTCTTTGGCGGCTAAACTGCAAGTCCAGCTAATGCAACTCAGTGGAAAAGAGGACCAACCAATAACATTCAGGAGAAAATTGATTAAGGATTTGCAGTTAAAGTATACCAAAATGGAAAAACAAGCATGTTCCTAGTGCAATCATTGAAGTACTTTAGACCGAGATACTCAAGGATTATTACATATGTCCCTTGTGCAGACATAAAAGAAATTTAACCCAAAAATATAGCCTCGGTACTTGTTATCACCCAATATATAACTTGTGAAAAGCCTTCACAATATGCAAGACAAGTGTAACATATGGAAGTACTTGCCATTGTTACTATATAAATTAATTCCCTTGTTTTAGTGAAGGATTGAAATACAACAAAAGGGAGGCTTCTCTAGCAACCTCAAGGAATCCTATAGAAATATTGAATCAAGTCTATGGCTTCCTATATCGGTTACTTAATTATACCACCACTAAGTCAAATTTCAAGATAAACACAAGGTGGTTAAGTAAAATCAATTCCATATTTGTGTGTGAGGTGCTTAAGAGAATAAATGATAATTACCAAGTCAAATAAGTCAAATAAATGCCTCGAAACACTACAAATCAAAAGAAAATCTATGGCTCCATAAAAGTTGCATTAAAAGATAATTACTTCAACAATAAGACAAGTTACAAGAACAGAAATGTAATAGCCCTTAAAATAAGTAATCATGCAAAGAAAAGGGCTAACAATGCAAGCTAAAACTAGGGTTTCATATGACAAATGCTTCATGAAATGCAAAATGGCATGAAACAACCTCAAAAAACTCAAGACGTCAAGCCCTTGTTGAATGAAAATTACAATAAAAATGCAATAAGTGATGTTAAGATGGAATGTTCGAAGGTGAAGAATTCCACAAAGCCTAGACGTTGGGCTACAAATGGTTGAAAATTGAAGAGGGATTGCAATAAAACATAAATCTACCATAAGACGTCAAAGGAGGAAAGGGAATAGATTTTAAGATCACTTTGCAAGAGAAAAGACTAGTGTTGTCTAGCTTCCTTAGGCATATGGAGTCAAAAATGAAACTTTCATGAAGAGAAAAGGAAAAAGAAAGACTTAAGAAATAAACCATAGGGTAGTCTACTACAAACCCTAGGTATTAATACTTTAGGAGAGAAACTAAAGGTAGTCCACTACAAACCCTAAGAGGTCATCCTAGTCTTATAAAGACATAAATCAAGAGATCAAGATGGATTTTTCTCAAAACCCTAGAGTAGTCCACTACAAACCCTAGAACCTTGACCTCATATTAAAATTTTCAAATTTATCAAAGAGATAAAAGCTCAAGACCAAAAAGTTGAGATTCTTAACCTAATGTTGTGTTTGGATTGTGTACCTTGCTTCCAGTCTTCAAGATGTATCTTGGACCAGATGAGCCCCCTCCTTGGATGATGATTGCACATGGTTGGATGACACTTGGATCCTTTGGAGGATGTGATGCAGGAGCATCTACATCAGCATTAAAAAGAGGGACACGCTAGAGTAAATCACATCATTTAATGCATGCATGAAGTTGATTTGGATCCTACAAAGGAGAGTGCACCCATTTTTTGTGTTTGAATTTAATGAAAATAAATGTAATTAATGTATGGAGGCTAATTCCATCCCCAAAAGATCATTTCGCATTGTAATCTCTTTAATGTATAGATGTATTGTACAGATCTCGATCTTGGCTATGATTTGTTTTGTAAATGCTTAGTAATGTGATAGGAGAGCAGTAGGTAGGAAGGAGGGAAGGCTTGAGAAGCCCCTTCATGTATATAATTTATTTTCTTGTTCATTTGTGAGGGTTGTTAAACCACTGAAAATGTTGTTGTTGCTCATTTTTTGAGTTAGTTGTTAGAGAGAGAGAGAGAGAGAGAGTTGTTGTTGTTGAGATCTAGAGAGCATTGTATAAGTTTGTTAAAGGAGCAGTGGAGAACTACATGTATGAATGTATATTTTATCACTTGAATGAATAGAACAGAGGAGCTTAGATACAAATTTTTGGTGTTGATGTTACTGGTTTTATCTGAATGAATGGTAGGATTTATGTTCGTTTTAAATTATCTTTTTATATTGTTCTTGCTCTTGTGAATGTATTTTGTGGTTAAATACATGAATCTATAGAGTTATAATAAGTTTCAATTGTTTCTCTTATGAGAGCTCATGCAAGAAGTGCTTTGACAGAGTTAAGTTTAACTCAGAGAAGCTCAGGAGAGATAATGTTGAATCTTTGATAGTAGTAGTGCAGAGAAAGCACTGAGCCACGCAAGGAGTGTGTAGGCCGAGATGTTCTCGGATTATTTGTGAAGAGGAGAGGAGTCAATGATTGTAGAGTTATAATGTCACAAGGTGTGCACCCAAGGATTTAAAACCTTGGAGAACACAAGCTCAAGAGAGATAGAAACCAGAGTCTTTAAGGAGAAAAGACTTAGAAAAATTCTTAAGTCCAAACGTTTTCCTGTTCAAAAGAAGTGCCCAAAGGAGAGACAGAGGTCTCATATACCTCTAGGAATTAAGCTTAAGATGGATATCTTCCATCAACATAAAGGGAGGAACTTTAGAAGTTCCCAAGTCCCAACACTCTACAGTGTGATGCAGGAGCATCGCAAGAAAGCGTGAGTGGAGGCCAACTGGATATACACCAACGTGCATTTTGAAGATATTTTGAAACTCAAAGGATGCCACATTAATGTAATGTCTGAAATGATATAATTGCTCTTAATTGTCTTGGGGATTGTAATGCAAATCTTGAGCATTGCTCTCATCTGTCGGTTGTAGACATTTATTGTAATAAATGTAAAGTAGTTGTAGAGATTTTATTTTGATAAGATAGCTTAGAGTTGTAGCAGGGAAAACTCAAGAAATCTCCCTCGTATGTATTGTATTATCATTCTCATTGTAATTAAGCTATAGAGAAAGAGAGTATAGGAGAGAAGAGAAGAACAGAGATTGTAGAAGTTGTATAAGCAGATAGTTGTTTCTATTAGAAACCATGTACAAAAGAACTTGAATTAATATAAGAAGGATTTAACCCAATTTCATGGTGTTGTTATGGTTACTGTATGCATTTATTGAATGGTATGTTTAAAGTTTTCTCATATGCTCTGTTATGCATTTGTTTCAATTCTTTATGTGTATGATTTCATGTTGAATGTATGAAGTCAGTGAGAGGTAGAGTATAAGTT
The DNA here is from genome assembly GCA_009831015.1 of Picea engelmannii. NCBI lineage: Eukaryota > Viridiplantae > Streptophyta > Pinopsida > Pinales > Pinaceae > Picea > Picea engelmannii. Next base: position 524,105 of record ML777640.1, read on the forward strand.
TCAATTTCTCCTCATCCTGAGAATTCCTGCAAGGAGTGTAGTGAAGGTCTACAAGGAGTGCATTGACAAGATTCTAAGTTTTACCTCAGAAAATCTCAGGAGAGATAGAGTTGATCTTATATTAGTAGAAGTGAACGTATAGCACAGAGCTATGCAAGGTGTGCACAGACCAGCTCAAAGTCTTAGACTTTTCCAACCAAGTGAGTGATTGAAAAAAATTTGTCGCAAGGAGTGCACAGATTTGGAAGATATCAGATAATCATATATTATCATGAGATTCGTGCAAGGTGTGCGCGAGCTGAGAAGAAGTCTTAGAATTTTCCAACCAAGTGAGTGGTTGAGTAACTTCTATCACAAGGAGTGCCCAAAGTTGGAGTGTTTGGATAAACAGAGGTTGTTGTAAAGGCCGCAAGGAGTGCATGCAAAAATTCCTTAGAATCATTGAGTTTGCAGCAAGAAATCAAGCTCAAGAGGAAAGACGTTGAGTTATTTGGAAAGGGACTATTGAGAGCCTGAACGGACGATGGAAATTCTTGGAGGGAGAATCATCGATACCTGTGGACTGTTAGATCCAGTGGAGTTGCAAGGAGGTTAAGGGAGAGAGTCCTTTAACATTCCGAAGCTTAGGATATATAATAGTCGTCAGATCTGAAGGGACGAGAGTCATTGATCTGGCGCTTTGAATTTCATCATTTCAGGAGTTGAGAGTGTGGAGGAAGTTGTACCCGAAAGTTGCGAGTTGTGAAATTCCAACTTCACGAAATAAGAAACTGGACTGCTGTATCATGAGAGATCCAGGACTGTTGATCTGAGGTGTTTGAAATCGGAGTTTGGACCTCAAAAGAATGGAGGTGAATCACATCGGTTATTCCTGATACGCGAAATCTCGATGCGCTCGGAGGTAAGCCCCAGGGTTTTGGCTAGAGGTCATATGGTTGAAGCATAAGGGAGGAGCTAGGGACTATTAGCCCATTTCAGGGTTTTCGAGAATCGATGGAGTTGGCATGACTCGCAACGGAAGTCCCAACATCGTGAAACACGACGTGCCTTTGGGGTTAATTATGTGGTCACGTCGGTGGTCACGTGGAGTGGGGGCTCGCGCCTAGTGATTGTTTGCATAGAAGGGGTTCATAAAAGGAGACCTGTGGTTATATGTGTGAAGGGTTCTAGCAGGGACAAAGAAGCCATTTCGACTCAAAATAGGAAGATCCAAACATAGAGAGGTCAAGCAAACCCTACTGAGGTGTGGGGTGTTGCATCAGGTGGTATCAGAGTGAACAAATTTTGTTTTATATAGAGGGAAGACAGGGAACAATTGTTATTGAATTTTGTGTGGACAGATTGAAACAATGTCATCAAGGAGATGTCAAGAGAGACCTATCCCTGATCCAGCTGTGGCAAGGGAGATGAGAGAACTTCGTGCTCGATTGGATGCCATGGAGACAACATAGAGGTGAACACATGATACTGGAGATGTCAGTTAGGCTGAAAGTGAGAACGAAATTGGATTCGAAGAAGACATTGTAGCCGAAGATGCTGCAGAGGAATGTTTATATAAAGTTGTTTCCAGAATAGGTGCCAGAGATATAATGTACATCTCGATGTGTGAATGCAACTTGGACATTGAGGAGCTGCTAGATTGGTTTAGGGCTCTATATAAATACTTCAACTATGAGGATATCGAAGAATATAAAAAAGTTAAGCACGATGTCACTAGACTGAAAGGGCATGAAACACTGTAGTGGGATGAACTGCAGGCTGACAGGCATTGCAAAGGCAAACAAAGGATCAAAATATGGGACAGGATGGTCGCCAATATGAAAGCCAAATTCATACCCAGATATTACCAAATCAATATGTTTCGAAGAATGCAGAATTTGAGACAGAAAGGGATGACAGTGAAGGAATATAAAGAGGAATTTTACAGGTTAAACATCAAAGTTAGTCATCACGAGAGTGATGATGAAAAGGTTGTCAGATACATGAACGGCCTGAGATATGAGATTCAGGATGATATGATCATGGTGACAATCAAGAATGTAGAAGATTCTTATCAGATTGCTTCAAAGGCAGAAGTGAAATTGGCCTGAAAGCAAGGTCAAAGGGGCAGAGGTAGAAGTCAGAGTAGAGGAAAAGAAGTTTCCCATGACCAAGTATAGAAGCCCAAGGATGAAGAGAAAAAACCACATAACCACCCAGAAAGGGGAGGAATCTCACAAGGAGGGCAGTATGTTGATAGGAACACTTTTCCTCGTGCAAGAGGAAGAGGAAGAGGCAGAGGAGGTGAAATAAAGTGTTTTGTCTGTGGAAAGATCGGACACAAATCTTGGGAATGTCCCGATAGAAAAAAATATGGAGGAGGAGAATCTCACATTTCAGAAGTGCAAAAGTGAAATGTTGAGGCAGAAGATGCAGAAGGCGGAAGATCCTTAATGATGAGGAAAATTCTCTTGAAACCAGAGAAAGAGATGGAGAATCCAGTCCAGAGGAATAGTTTGTTTAGGACTACTTGCACGACCAAGGATAGGGTATGCAAGGTGATGGTCGATGGTGGAAGCACGGATAATCTAGTATCCACAGAGATGGTGGAAAATTTGTAATTGGATACAGTTGAAAATCCAAGCCCATACAAGGTTTCATGGTTGCAAAAATAACATCGGGTAACTGATCAGGGGATCAAATTTTTCTCAATTTTCAAAGTGCTCGAAATGCGACAAAAACAGTTCCATTGCGTCTGTCTCGTCTTCCTGATTCCGGCGGTATATTTACTTTCGCAAACGGAGTCCGTATGGAGGAGATATCGCGATCTGTCTGCCAAGCCAAACAGGCAAAAATTTGGGATGCTGATTGTACCTATCCGTACAGTCCGTACGACCATATGGCAGGGTCGTACCATCATGATGATGTGGCGCATATCGGTTGATTATTCATTGGCGAATACGGTGTTGACACGTGCCTTGTTGGCAGAGAATGATATGAGGGCACGTGGCCCAATGCTTTGGCGCCACGTGTCCCTCATTGGTTGGCTTATAATGTCTATGCAAAATTAATGGAGGCCACGGGGTTCGACCCCCGGACCTCCCCACAACATATAACTTTACAAATTCCGCTAACCATGATGCCGACCCATATTCCTTGTTTCATATTCCAATGCATTTGTATTTGAATTAATGTATTGTGTTAATTGGAAAGGGGGGCAGGTCGGGGCATAGCCCCGACCCGTGGACACATTGTTTAACATATGACCCATATGTTATGACCATTGGTGCGTGTGTGTATTACATTTGTAATACAATACATTGCATATTATATATAATGTGTTAATACAATTCGCGCGGGTTTTTGTAACATTATAACCTATGGTTATATTATATGCCATTTACCATATTACCATGTGTATATGCGCGGTTGTACTTTGCACGGGAGTTACAATTGGTTGCACGGTTTTAAACGGTTCAACCACTTTTTCGCCGAGCCCAAGGTCCTATGGGCCATATGATCGAGTGCCGAGACGGTTGGGGGCTGGAGGCACCCTAACCGTCCTACGGTTTGCACCGTTGGCACGGTTGCATCCGGTGCCAAGTTTTTACGCTTAAATGAGCGTGTGTGCTAGGTTTGAAACACAAGGGTGCGAATTGTAGAACCAGAGACAGCAAAGTTGGAGAAGGAGCTTCAAGGAGGCATATCTTTCTCATTTTTCGACCGTTTCAGGTGTCGAAAGAGCCCAGACAGGGGTTTTGGGACGTTGCGGAGCCATTGAAGCAGTCAGTTTGTCATTTTGAGCATTGTAAGGCATGTTTTTTAGAACTTTGAGCAATTTAATAATAATTATCCATTGGAAGCTGGACCATGAGATGTAGCCCAAAGTGGGGTGAACTCCTTTATCAAGTTGTTGTGTTTATGTGTTGATGTTCAATGTTTTATGCTGCTGTCTATGTGTATTTGCATAAGTAATCCTTAATTTATGTGTTGCAAATTGATCCTGTTGCTTTAAACACATAACATTTAACTTGCAATATTTATTCAAGTTTTTCAAGTCTTCTTCAATTTTAGATCAGTAACAGTCACTAAACAATGTTTAATTGAATTCAAGATAGGGGGTTATAGAGATGAAATATTATGTGATGTTATTCCCATGGATGTCTGTCATATTTTGTTGGGGAGGCCTTGGAAATATGACAGAAATGTTGTCCATGACATAAGAAAGAACACCTATACCTTGGAAAAGAATGGTGGGACGCATATGTTGCTACCAATTGAAGACAAGAAGGCGAAAGCAGAACCAAGAAATACTATACTTCTCATGAGTGGGAAGGAACTTCTAGATGAAGTCAAGAAGGAGGAAGAAATGCAATTTGTTGTGGTTAGAAAACCTAGAGTCATCTTGACCAATACTTCGATGGATGATCTACCTGAGGAAATTCAGGAACTGCTGGAGAATTTCGTTGATATAGTGGTGGACGATTTACCTTGTTCATTGCCACCCATCAGAAGTATAAGCCATCACATCGACCTTATACTAGGGGTGATTTTTCCAAACAAAGCAGCATATAGAATGGCACCGCAGGAGAATGAAGAGGTCAAGAAGAAATTCCAAGATTTGATGCACAAAGGGTTGATTAGAGAAAGCTTGAGTCCATGCGTTGTACCAACAGTGTTAAGTCCAAAGAAAGATGGTGGATGGAGGATGTGTACAAACTGGAGAGCTATAAAAAAAATCACCATTAGGTATAGATTTCCTTTACCCAGGATGGATGACTTGATGGATTGCTTGAGTGGAGCACAATTTTTTTCAAAAATTGATTTGAAAAGTGGATATCATCATATTCAAATGAGGGAAGGTGATGAATGAAAGACAGCATTCAAGACGAATGAAGGGTTGTATGAATGACTTGTCATGTCATTTGTCTTGACGAATGTGCCAAGTACTTTTATGAGATTGATGAACAAAATCTTGAAAGATTTCATTGGGAAGTTTTAGTAAGAGTGAGGAAGAACATTTGAGACATTTAACTTTAATAATGAGGAGGTTGTAGCAAGAGAAGTTGTTGATAAATCTAAAGAAGTCGTCTTTCATGAAGATAGAAATCATTTATTTGGGTTTCGTGATCTCTTCAAATGAGTTGAAGATGGATTCGGAGAAGGTAAAAGTGATCAAAGAATGGCCATCGCTAAGGAATATCTTTGAAGTTATAAGCTTCCATGGATTAGCCAGTTTTTACAGGAAGTTCATCAGAATTTTTAGTGGAATTTTTGCACCAATGATGGACACAGTGAAGAAGAGACATAAATCTTTTCATTGGACAGAGGAAGTAGACAAAAGTTTCAAGTTGTTAAAGGAGAAGATAACTGGACAACCAGTTTTGGTTCTGCCAGATTTTAGTAAAACATTCCAAGTGAGATGTGATGCAAGCGGATTTGTGATTGGAGCAGTCTTAAGCCAATACAATAGGACAATTGCATACTTCAGTGAGAAGTTGAATGAGACCAAGATGAAATATTCCATGTATGATAAAGAGTTTTATATAGTCATACATGCGCTGAAGAAATGGAGGCACTACCTGGTTCCGAAAGAGTTCTTTTTGTATAGTGATAACCATGCTTTATAGTTTATAACAAAATAGGAAAAAATGAACCAGAAACATGCAAAATGGGTTGAATTTATGCAAAACTTTACTTTTGTTATAAAGAACATTTCTGGAAATGCTAGCAAGGTTGTTGATGCATTGAGCGGGAAATGTTTGATTCTGCAGGAGTTTCGAGTGAAGACATTAGGTTTTAATAGTTTTAAGGACATGTACAGAGATGATTCAGATTTCAAGGATGCTTATGAAGCATGTGAGAATCCTATTCTGAGAGATAGAAGCCAATGGATTGAATAATTAATTCAGGATGAACTATTTTTTAAAGGAAATCAGTTGCGTATCCCGAAGACTTCTATGAGAGAAAACCTTTTGAAGGAAAAACATAGTGGGGGACTAGCTAGACACTTTGGCCATGATAAAACATTTGCACAACTAAACAGTTTGTATTATTGGCTAGGGATGAGGATGAATGTCAGAATATTTGTCAACAGATGTAGAATCTGCCAGCATGCAAAAGGGAAAAGACAGAATACAAGGTTGTATCAACCATTGCCAATACCAGAGAGGTCGTGGGATGCGGTAAGCATGGATTTTGTGTTAGGATTGCCAAGGAAACAGAGAGATTGTGATTCCATATTCATGGTAGTCGACAGATTCTCAAAAATTTCACATTTCATTCCATGTCAAAAAACCAGTGATGCAACACACATTGCAAATTTGTTTTTCAAAGAAGTTGTTCGACTTCATGGTTTACCTAAGAGTATTGTTTTAGATAGAGATACCAAATTTGTTGGTCATTTCTAGAGGACATTATGGAAGAAGTTGGGAATGAATTTATCTTTTAGCTCAACATATCACCCTCAAACAAATGGACAGACTGAGGTAGTAAATCGAAGTTTGGGGGACTTATTGAGGATTTTGGTCGCTGAACATCATAGTCAGTGGGATCAAATTATGCCGCAAGAGGAATTTGCATATAATGAATCACCTAATAAGAGCATAAGACAAATTCCATTCCAGATAATGTATGGAATGTAGCTAAGGGGAGTATATGAGTTGAGAGACTTGGAGCAGAGTGAGTTTAGGAGTGTTGGAGCGGAGGATTTTGCAGCAGAGATGCAGGAGCTCCACAGTAAAATCAGAGAGCGGTTGCAGAGTTCCAACCAAGAATACAAGTGCAGAGAAGATTAGCATAGAAGAGAACTTCAATTTGAAGTGGGATATTTGGTCTTAGCACATTTAAGAAAAGAAAGGTTCCCAAGGGAAACGTATAATAAGCTGAAGATGAAGAATATAGGACCGTGTAAGATTTTATGGAAATTTGAGACAAATTCTTATGAGATAGAATTTCCAAATGGTGTGGGCATATCACCCATATTCAACATAGCAGATATGTATCCTTACAGAGAAAATGAAGCGAGAGGAGAAGAGAATCAAAAGGAAGTTCATTGGGTCAAACAGATGCCTGTAGCTGAAAAGTCGCATATGGAAAAGATCATTGATCAGAGAGTTGGTAAGAAGACCCGAAGGAAGACATATTTTGAATATTTGGTAAAATGGAAGGGACACCCGATTGAGGATGCCAATTGGGAAATTGAAGTAGATATCTAGAAACATGGATAGACGGTGCAGGAGCTCACGGACAGGAGTTCATGAATTTTTTAGCCAGAGGAGTATGATGCAAGAGCATCGCAAGCAAGTGCAAGTGGAGGACAACTAGATATACACCAGCGTGCATTTTGAATATATTTTGAAACTCAAAGGATGCCACATTAATGTAATGTCTTAAAATATATAATTGTTCTTAATTGTTTTGGGGATTGTAATGTAGATCTTGAGCGTTGCTCTCATCTGTCAATTGTAGACATTTATTGTAATAAATGTAAAGTAGTTGTAGAGATTTTATTTCGATAAGATAGCTTAGAGTTGAAAGAGGGAAAACTCAAGAAAGCTCCCTCGTATGTATTGTATTATCATTATCATTATAATTAAGTTGTAGAGAAAGAGAGCATAAGAGAGCAGAGAAGAACAAAGATTGTAGAAGTTGTATGAGAAGATAGTTGTTGCTATGAGAAACCATGTACAAAAGCACTTGAATTAATATAAGAAGGCTTTAATCCAATTTCATGGTCTTGTTATGGTTACTGTATGCATCTATTGAATGGCATGTTTATAGTTTTCTCATATTCTCTGTTATGCATTTGTTTCAATGCTTTATGTGTATGATTTCATGTTGAATGTATGAATTCTGTGAGAGGTAGAGTATAAGTTTCAATTTATCCTCATCCTGAGAATTCCTGCAAGGAGTGCAGTGAAGGTCTACAAGGAGTCTGTTGACAAGATTCTGAGTTTTACCTCAGAAAATATCAGGAGAGATAGAGTTGATCTTATATCAGTAGAAGTGAAAGTATAGCACAGAGTTGTGCAAGGTGTGCACAGACCAGGTCGATGTCTTAGACTTTTCCAACCAAGTGAGTGGTTGAAGAATTTTCGTCGCAAGGAGTGCGCAGAGTTGGAAGATATCAGATAATCATATATTATCATGAGATTCGTGCAAGGTGTGTGCAGGCTGAGAAGAAGTCTTAGAATTTTCCAATCAAGTGAGTGGTTGAATAACTTCTGTAGCAAGCAGTGCACAAAGTTGGACTGTTTGGATAACTAGAGGTTTTCGGGAAGGCCGCAAGGAGTGCGCGCAAAAATTCTTTAGAATCCTTGAGTTTGTAGCAAGAAATCAAGCTCAAGAGGAAAGACGTTGACTTATTTGGTGAGGGACTATTGAGAGCCTGAATGGATGTTGGAAATTCTCAGAGGGAGAATCATCGATACCCATGGACTGTTAGATCTAGTTGAGTTGCAGGGAGGTTAAGGGAGAGATTCCTTTAACATTTGCATGCTCAAGAGAGATAATAGTCTTCAAATATGAAGGGACAAGAGCCGTTGATTTGGCGCTTTGAATTTCGACATTTCGGGAGTTGAGAGTGTGGAGGAAGTTGTACCCGAAAGTCACAAGTTGCGAAATTCTGACTTTGCGAAATAAGAATTTGGACCGTGGGATAATGAGAGATCTAGGACCATTGATCTGAGGTGTTTGAAATTAGAGTTCAGACCTCAGAAGAATAAATATGAATCACAACGATTATTCCTGATACGCGAAATCCCGACGTGCTCAGAGGTAGGCCCCAGGGTTTTGGCTAGAGGTCATATGGTTGAAGCATAAGGGAGGAGCTAGGGACCATTAGCCCATTTCATGGTTTTCGGGAATCAATGGAGTCAGGGTGACTCGCAACGGAAATCCCAACATTGTGAAACATGACGCGTCTTTGGGGTTAATTCTGTGATCACGCCGGTGGTCACGTGGAGTGGGGGCTTGCGCCTAGTGCTTGTTCACACAGGAGGGGTTCTGTTGACGGGAAAAATCGATCGTCCGTCAACTGAGTGAGTGGAACCGGTCCAGGGTTGTCTAATAACCCAAGCTGTTTGGAATGAAACACCCTAACGGGTTTAGCGGCTCCGTTAGCCGATCTAAGGTCCTGGGAAAACCAAAGAGAAAACTAATCTAAACTAACTAATCTAACTAAAACAAATAAAACAAACTAAACTAACATAAAACTAAATCAAACAAACTAAACTAACTAACAATAAAACAAACTAATACACTAATCTAATTAAAACTAACTACTAAACAAACTAACTAATCTACTATTTACAAACTACTAACTAATTAACTGTCTAACTACTAATCGCAATATAACTTATTCACAAAATGTACAATATTAACAAAATACAGATTTAAATAAAACCTGGAAAACTCATTTTCTTTTCTGCCCTAAGACAGAGACAGATATTTTTGTTGATTTTTATGATTTTTATGAACAAGAAATAAAACTTACTGAAATTAAACAATCTAATATACTAACTACACATATTCTAACTAAAATACTAACAAATATGCTAAACAAATAAACAACAAACAGACCTGGAAACGCTCCAGATTTGCCCTGTGTATGATGACTTTGAAGCTGGTCGGAGGAAGGAAACTCGCACCGGATGATCCAGAAGCTTCTCGTAAACGATAGTTGCACTGCTCTTTGAGTTGTTTACAGGACAAACAAGACATAAAAAACCATAACAATTATATAATTTATAAATCTCTGCAATAAGGGAAACATGTTATGCAAAAACTTATACTTAATAATTCAACTTATGAAAAAGAGAAATTTGTCATTCACAAACTGAATCAAGCAATTGCTATGTTTTTTAATATACTGGAAGAAATCAGATATGGATTATATTGATTAAATTATATCATTTGCAAAATACTAAGATAGCTAAAGTAGTCATTAACCAAATGCAAATTGATACACATAAACATAAAACAAAATATTGATATCATGAAAAGCTAAAGTTGTAGCAGAATATCAAATTCTGTCTCAGTCTATATTAAAATTCCATATCCTTGTTCTCCCACGAATGAGGATCATTATTACAAAAAAAAAAAAAGTATTTAAAGGTTTTCCACAGGGTAAAACCTCCCTGTGAAAGTTATAAAACTGTTTACATGAAATCTGGGAGATATCCCAAGATCAACTAAACTAAGAAACTAAAATGAAACTAAAGTATCTAAATATCCTCTAAATTGTCCATCAAATCCCATGCAATTTCGAATTCACCTGAAAAGGATCCAAAATAGACAAGTTAGAAGACTCTTTTATTAATAAAATGATAAAAATTAAATTCTATAGACTAGCTACAGAATCATCTGATTCTGTAGCTAGTCAAAATGAGATACAAAATCAGCATCATAATCGATTCAAAATCTTTTAAAAGCATTAAATCCAATCATCTTCCAATGATCACCTGAAAATGAACCAAAATGATTTTATCATTCAACATTAGACAGAATCAAAAATGATTCAACCAAACACAAAGATAGGAATACTATGTTCTTTTGTTACCACAAAATCGGGTCTTCAGAGTCATAATCGAACAGTAATAAGATTATTTCATATCCAATTGAAAAACATATCGTATGTGATTGTTAAACAACAGATACAATCTGATCCAACAAAATCATTTTCCACTCGTTATAGCTGTAACGATATAGCAAAAAGATTCAAATCATTTAATCGAATACAAAGATAGAAATACTCTGTTTCGATTACTGTTACAAGTCGGGTAAATGAGATCATATGTAACAGCCTCGTAATTGTTTCTCAATCAAATCGAATCCATCTGTTATGAGATCGTTTTGATATTCAATTGAAAATATAACAAATCGCAAACACTTCGTTATGCTTGTCTCATCCACAGGAGAAATCATTGCATCAAACAGGATTATCACGATAACTGTATAACAAAAGATTTAGATTGTGAATGAATTCAAACCAAAACTGACACATAACCAAAAATGTAACAGGATCAATCAAACAGGGTTGTTATAGATTACGATTGTTGATCATTGCACAATAAGCAAACATGATCGATTAATTTTGATCACAATTGTTTCAATCAAATGAATCATATCATAGTTTGACCAATTCATTTCACAAATCTAAAATACAGAGTATTAATTAGAATCTGGACTCGATTCATAAAACGAACTTGCCATTTTAGAACAAAAACGAATCGATTTAGCTAAGGATTTTCACACAATTGTTATGATTCGGATTCATCTCTAATTCGGGCGCGAATGTTATCTGAGTGTATTGTTTTCATCAAATAAACAGAGTCATTATCCTTAACTTGGAAACAACCAAAGATAGAACATCACACGACACAGCATCGTAACAAGTATCTTCCCAAAAACATTTACCAGTCATAGCATATCAATGATAACAAAATCGTGTCCGAGAAAATCATAACAATCAAACTCGATCAAATCGTTTATCAAGCATAGCATATGGATCATATCAGAACCAAATCCAAACATGATTATGTTCCAAACTGAATTTGAAAATTTTCCTTTTCAAATCAATTCATTTGAAGGCAAACAATCAAATGAATTCAAACGAATATTACTCAAATCCAATCAAAATCTATTGATTTCTATACTGGGCATAATCAAATCGAAATTCCTTTTTATTTAAAGCAAAGATAAATATAGAATGCACGCAATATAATAGAGCTATTCAATGATGTGAACAGAGCTGTTTGAAATTGAAACCAAATCATTACATAAACCTAGATTATTTACAAAATGACATCAAATTTTTCATACCTGTGTAGCAACGAGGCTGCTCAGTTATTCCAGCTTGGAATTCACAATAGTCGTGGCTAATTCCACATTTTTAAACAGGATAGAGCCGGTTGTCCTTTGTTTCTTATCCACAGCTTGGAGCTTGGCCTTTTGACTGGTTAACAGTGCAATCTGATCCTCCAGAGACTGAATCTTTGACTGGAGTATTGGAACATCAACATAATATCGCTCTAACCATGAATTGCACTGGTCACAGGATGACTGTGAGGGTTTAGACAGAGCAGGAGAGGGTTTGGGCAAATGATCAAGAGTTTCACAAGGCAATTCAATACCCGGGTAGTTAGGGTTGTCCTTTAGGCAGGGGGGTAGGTTTGACACAAAATCATAAGGGGGGTCTGCACACAAACCTTGCGACTAAGGGTATTCACTGGCCAAGAAACGCTCAACCTCCGAATCAGAGTTTTCACTCAAAACGATAGGATTTATCTCAACAGGGGGCTTTAGCTTGTTCCTTGCCATCCGTGAAATCAAGCATGCATTATTTTTACCCTTATCATTGGCAGTAGGTTTTTCCTTGGGTTTCTTTGTCACAGGATTAACAGTCTCAACGCTCTTAATCACAGTGTGGGGTAAGTTTATAGGAGGGTCAGCCGAGGGTTTAGGCAGTAGGACATGGTAGGGCACCGGGGGTACAACCTTGACCTCACTCACCACAGGTTTGTCAACCTGTGTAGGGTTCGGATCCTCGAAACCTTTCCGAGCAATGAAATTGCTCCAACTATCCCCGTGCAGACTCAAATGACAGACAACGATGAGCTTGATAATCCCATAATGAAAAAGGCTACTGTCAGCCTGGTGTCTTTTGTACTTCTTCGACATTTTAAACAGGCTACGAAACAAATAATAGGGCATATTGAGATGATATCCCATAAAAACCATAAGCAAACACAGGTGGTGGAGGAATACAAGTCCGTATCGACCTTCGCAGGTCACAAACTGCTTGATTATCATCAATAAATCATGCCAACGTTTATAAGCATAGTTACGGGCATACCTCTATCACAGGAGGTGATTTTGCGCGATTGAAACAACAATGTCCACGGAACTTCCTCGACCTTGCAATTCTTAAACCAACATTGTCCAGAGGTAGATAATCTTGTGGCTGAGTTGATGAACTGTTCATCAATCTCTAACTGTACATCGCCTACCTTAGCTCGACAGCCATTGAAGGTCATGGAAAACTGTCGAGCTACACAAAGGTTAAAACCCTCAAAACGTTTCACGAAGGTAAGCCATCCACTGTCTGCCAAATCTTGGCAGGCGTTGTCAAACATCAGCAGGGCTTGATTGTCGTTGGGTTCAAATCGCACGACTGGTGACATGGAGATGAATGCATGGTAAGGGAAGGGTTTGAATTCATCAACACACAGTAACAGAGCTACCCGAACCAACAACAATGAATCGAGCCAAAAGGGGTAAGCATTAACGCAAGCATGCGAAGATGGTGGAGTTATTCACCGCCATGCAAAACAATTATGGTCATAGTACAACCACTGATATAGCTGTTCAAACAATCATAGCATAGCTCAAAAATCATATTGTTTGGTCAACCAAAGAATCAAATGGTAAGTGTTATGCCAACACGCCAGATCAACGTTAGGCTATAGTTTTTAAACCATTGACATTCAATGTGAAACCAACACCAAATGTTAACCATGCGCCATTGTATAAACGTTTAACCAATGTGCCAAAACGACATTCATATAGTTGACAAGCCAAAAGATATAAAAAGATTAGCATAAGGATTATATTGTATATGTATAAAACATTTAATCAAAAACCCCTATGTATTTTTTATAGAATCAATGATCAGGCAGGTCATAAAAGTGTAAATCCAAATGCTCAATTCCTTACAAACTCAATAAAATCAAGTTATGCAATCAATATAAGAATGTTCAATGAGCATAGTTCGAAAGTCTTTCCAGTCACATAACGATAAACAAAAGGTAAGTGCAGTAGGCATATCGATGAAAAGATCATGACAGTTCAGATAGTGATAAAAAATGTGGCCTCGAAAGGAGAAGTTTTCATGCTTACAGTTGTGAAAACTTAACGAAGACAAATGTGTAAATGTCGCAAGAAATGAAAGTGTCGTCTATTTGAAAAATGCGATGAAAACTTGATGTTCGTAAGACACAGGTGTAGGCAGCTTATAGGATCATAGAAAAAAGTGAATTGGCTGCCAACAATGGTGACACACTGGAAGAAGCAGTTATCTCTGCAAAAGTAACAAATTCAGATTAAGACAACAAAGATAATTTCAATTTGAAATTAACAACCAGAAAATCGTACAAACATCATCATAAATCATTTTTTTTAGCAATGTTTCAAAAGATGAAAACCAATAACAATCTTAAGATTAGCAAGTCACGATATTAAAGAAAAAATCTTCAATACTGTTGGCATGGCCACTGCTGCCAGCAGGCGTCCATAGCCTCGACGGGGTTGCCATTTAACCCACTCTGACATCTGTATCCTGTCAAGAAGTTCTAGATCAGAATAAAGGACATTAAAGAGGTTTCTTATTTATTTTTTTTTATTTTTTATTTTTTTGCAGATTTTCATGTACCCGACATTGCTTTGTTGCCAGCGGGCCTGTTCAGTACCCCGGTGAAGTTGTCTTGGCGCCATGCATGCATTTACCCGCTGCTAGCAGACCTGTTCAGTATCCCAGCGGGTTTACAAGCATTTCCCACAGCTCGTATTAATAATTTTTTATTTTATTTTTTGATAGGTATATAGCTGAGCGGGGTGACGCTGAAAATCTTAATATTTTAACATATTTTTTCAGACCTCATTAGAATTCTTTTTAAGACTGTCCTTTATTTAGATCCAGAAATGTTTTATTTACAAAAAAAATTCCTAAGACAGGGAGACATCTCCTGAGTCATTCCTTTACGAAAAAGGAACAGCGTAAAAAGATAATAGATGATCATGACAAACTTTGCTCAGAGATTGACATCAGTGAACTTCTTTCAAACAAAATTTTCCAACACAGATATAAATTTCAGCAATATATCATTGATGTTCGTACAAATTTTTCAGAAGTTATTTCAGCGAAGAAAATCTCTTTCGTCTTTGTCTGAATTAGTTCAATGTACAGGTATGTGTACTTTTCAAAAAATACAAACTGATAAGTTCAAATCAAAATCAAAAAACAAAAGCAAACGAAAAAGTAAACAAAAACAAAAATATATATACATAATATACAAGGGTAGTTATCAAGCAAAGTATCTTTTCAGGGCTTGGCCATTCACCGGGTAGGTATCAAGCTACCCTTCAAGGTTCTGCAATCGAAAGGAACTAGGACCCAACTTTTCAGCAATTAAAAATGGCCCAAGCCATAAGTTTTGAAATTTTGTGTGCTCACCCTTTCCTTCGTGTGGTTTGTCTCACTTTAAGACGAGATCGCCTACTTCAAAATTCCTATTAGAAGCAGAATTAGAATCGAACCAGCTTTTAATCAATTGTTGATGTTGATCTAATTTACGCTTAGCTTGGGCTCTTACTTCTTCTAGCTTCATCAAAGCGTTAATTTGGCTTTCTAAAGGGGGACAATCTTCTTCTTGGACTTTTTGTGACAATTGAAGAGAAGGAAGAAGAATGTGAGGTGGAAAAATTGCTTCCCTGCCATAGACGAGAAAAAAGGGGGAGTTACCTATAGCGGCTTTGGGTGTTACCCTATCGGCCCACAATGCGTTAAGCAGTGCATTGTGCCAATTCTTATGATTTTCAACCACGGGTCTCTTGATTATTTTGATCAAGCTCTTGTTAGTTGATTCTGCTAAGTCGTTGCCCTGGGGGTAGTAACTAGCAGAATACTTCAGCTTTATTCCTTTCTCCAAAGCGAACTTGCTCATCTCAAGAGAAGAAAAGTATGAAGCGTTGTCAAAGACTAGACAATCAGGGATACCGAAACGAGTGATAATGTTCGAATTCAGAAAGGCAATTACCTGACTGGTGTTAACAGTTTTTAGCGTAGCAGCTTCAGACCATCGAGTAAAGTAATCAGTGGCTGTCACAATATACTTGTGTTGTTGCGAGGACGGAGGGTTAACTAGACCTATAATATCAAGGCCCCATTGCTGGAAAGGAGAATCTACTGAAACAGGTTGCAAGGGAAAGGTTGGTTTTTGCAACCGCCCTGATGCTTTCTGACAGATGATGCATTTGCGACACAAGGCATGGGCGTCCCTAAAAAGCGTGGGCCAATAATAACCGGCTCTTAAAACCTTATGAGCAGTGGTGTCACCACTGAAGTGGCCACCAGCTTCTCCTTCATGCAACTCAAGCAAGACTTTTTCTGCTTCGTCTTTCTCGAGGCAGCGCA
This sequence comes from Picea engelmannii, assembly GCA_009831015.1. Classification (NCBI taxonomy): domain Eukaryota; kingdom Viridiplantae; phylum Streptophyta; class Pinopsida; order Pinales; family Pinaceae; genus Picea; species Picea engelmannii. Next base: position 540,276 of record ML777640.1, read on the forward strand.
TCAGTATGCCGTAAAAATTCTGACGAAACAGTACACCGTTAACTAGATGAAAGGAGGCGGACTTTAGTCTCAACGCTCTTCTCTTGGTGGGGTCAAGGTGACGGGGTGCTGACCCATGTTCAAGACAGAATCTAATATCATCGTACCAAGGACTAACGAGGTTTTGTGCGCAACAGATCATACTTTGATCGCTTTGTCCTAAGTTTGACGTATCACTATCTTCTTGTTGTCTTGTTTCCGAATCAATGACTAACTTACACAATCCTTGGCCTCTCACAATCTGAGCTGGGGTGATTTCTAAGTCATACTCCTGCAAGGAGGTGACCCAGTTAGCTCTCTTCTCTCCTAACTCCTTCTGCACTAGCAAGTTCCTTACGGCAGGGTAGGGGACAATGACTTTCGTCCTCGACTTCAAAAGATAGGACCGGAAATGCTTAACTGCTTTGAAAATAGCGTAGGCTTGTCGATCAACCACTGAGTAGTTAAGTTCAGCGCCTTTAAAAGAGAAACTCATGAAGGCGATGGGTACTTCGTTGTTCTCGGCATTCTTCTGAGTTAGGACTGCGGCATAGGAACGGTCAGAAGCAAAAGTATAGAGTGTGAAATCTTGAGAGAAGTCAGGGCTCATGAGAGACGGAGCGTCTATTATAGCCTTCTTTATCACATTGAAAGCTTGATTTTCTGTGGGTCCCCAGCAATATTGGGTGTCTTTCTTAATCAGGTTCTGTAGAGGCCTGACCATTTCAGAGAAGCTGGGAACAAATCTTCTCACGAAGTTAATCTGGCCTAAGAAAGACTGCATGGATTTTTTGGATGCAGGAGGAGGAATTTTAGCGATGACTTGAGTCCTCTCTGGGTCAATAATCATTCCATCACTAGACACAATGAATCCTAGGAGTTTACCCTGTTCTACTGCAAAGATGGACTTTTGGGGGTTCAAGGAGATGCCGTATTTGCGACATCGTAGAAGAACGGCTCGTAAGTGAGATAGATGATCGTTTTTGTTTTTAGAATAAACAGTCACATCATCTAAGTAAACTACAACAGACTGATTGATTAAGCCTCAGAAAGCAATGTCCATTGCTCTCTGAAAGGTAGCACCAGCATTAATCAATCCAAAGGGAATTTTGCGATAAGCATAAGTGCCCCACGGGGTACAGAAGGTAGTTTTGAGTTGGTCTGGTGGAGACATTAGGACTTGGTTGTATCCAGAGAAACCATCCAACAAAGATAGCCTCTCGGAACCAGATACCTGTTGCAGGATCTGTTCCATGGGTGGGACAGGATAATTGTCTTTGTCAGACACTCTATTAAGGTTGCGGAAATCGACGCAAAGTTGAATTTCCCCATTTTTCTTCCAGACTGGAACAAGGTTGGATACCCATTGAGTGTGCCTAACAGGAAAAATTATTTTAGCGCTTAGGAGTTTATTCAATTATTTTTGAACGGTCGGTTCTAGTTTAGGGTTCATTTTCCTCAGTTTCTGTTGGAAGGGTAAGGTTTGGGGCTTCATTGGGATGACATGTCGTATGATATTAGGGTCGAACATTTTGATATCATCGTACGTCCAAGCAAAGACATCCTTAAATTCTTTAAATAATTTAACAAAAGCAGCTTTTTCTTGTCTAGAACATCCCAGGCCTAGATTAATGCACTGAGGATTTTCACTAGTTCCTAAATTCACTTTTTCATAAGATAACGAGGAACTATTGGTTTTACAATTGACCGTCTTTTAAAATTTATCTTCAAAATCATAAAAAATCTCTAATCTAATTACAGATTTTGGGATCGAGTTTACCATATCCGATAGAGCTTCAAGAGATTTCAGATCAGGTATTACCGTGAAATCGCACAAATTGTCGTCGTGTGTGTGTTCATCTATCACTGCGCCTTGGAAGGTTTATTCCATGTGCAGAAAGTTGATAATCTGTTGATCATCGTCAAATACTCTCCAGTTTGTGATGTTATCGGGAATGGATGGCCAAAACAACAGATCAACGGAGAATGCATATGGAAACAAGCCTTCTACAGGAAGAATTTTAGAAGCTACATTAGCTAATAAATCTTCTTCAGAGTTATTCAATCTAGGAATGGAATTTATATTAAAAGAAGAAAATTTACTCATTAAATTCCATACCTCAGACTGGTAGCTTTTGAGATGCGGAGAAAGACAGTGGATAGAATCTCTCATCTATCTAACCACTATTTCAGAGTCGTCGAAAACAGTTAAATTTTGAATGTTCATGTCCAAAGATTTTCTGAGACCTTGCAGTAAAGCCTCATATTCTGCAGTATTGTTAGTACATTCAAATTCCAACCTACATGCTATCAGTGTTTTGTTACCTGCCGGATCGATAATGACGCAGCCTGCTCCGGCTCCTTCTTTGGACTTTGACCCGTCGAAATATAGAGACCAAATTTGATTTGCATTGGGTTCATGATATTGATGTGTGGAAGGTGCGGGCTGCACAAATGCTACGATCTTGGACTGTTGTTCCAGATTGATGATAGGTGAAACCTCAGCCGTGAAGTTTCCGAAGAAGGTGTCCATCCCTTGTACTTCAGGTGAATCAGTAGGGGGTGTGTATGGTTCATTAGGATCATTCAAATCAGTGACCGTGAACTTGAGGTAGCGATCACGGTTTACTCTGATTTTATTAGGCTTGTCGTTCTTTGGAAGCCATAAGTGAGACCAGTCTGTCGCGAAATAACCATGTAGTTTCTCCGACCAGTCCCTGCTTAAAAACATGCCATACACTTCCGGAATATCCACAACGATTATATCAATAACTTGATGAACCTTGGGGTTAGACGACAATCTAATAAGCACATTCTTTAGTTCGCCTATAACATTGACATTTGTCCGATCAATTTGTATGATTTTTAAAGTTGATGGTTCAACTTTAGCGTTACTTTTCTGGCATACAGACCAAGGCATCACATTGGATGACGCCCCTGAGTCAACCATACAATTATGCATGTTTCTGTTGAAAATTTCGAAAGTTAAAAGAAAAGGAGGTACATTTTTGCGAGTACTAGGAGTAACAGCTTGTGGCTTCTTACTCGCAATTTCTAAGGCTACTTTATCTACATTATTTATAGGAGGACTTCCTTTATCTTGAGGATCAGGATTTTTAGTGGAAGTCTTCTGGGGAACTTTTCTTTGCACAACCTTGTTACCATTAGAATTACCATTCTTGTCGTTTTCTGAAATATTTTGCAACATTTTTTGTAACAAAAATGGAAACTTCAACAACTCATAGATAGAAATGTTAGCCCTTAACTTTTTAAGATCTTCAACAACATCATAATCTAATTTAGGGTTCACATCACTCTGTTTAGTCTCTGCTGATTTAGATTTCTTTGGAGGGGAAGTTGTAGTATTTTCTGTAGAAGGTTTATTCGTTGTCTTACTCCTAGTGTTATAAGGGTGGACAGTCTTGAAGTTGGCTTGGAAGATGCTATCCGAGAAGTGTCCAAAAATGTTTGGAGAAGACTCTTCTTCTTGAACTGTCTCTGGTTCGACTACCTCCTCAGGAATCTCAGGAGGCATCAAGTTATCTTGGGCTTCTAGAATTGTTTGAAGAGCACATTGCAAACTTTCTAGATTAAGGCCTTCGGTGGTTGGGTTAGGTCGATTGGTAAGAAAGGGCTTTCGGAAAGGAGATTTGTAGGATCCTTTACTCGAGGTAGCTTCTTCAGTCGACCTTTTTAAGTCTACAACTTGATTAGACAGTTTTTGAACAACTTTAGTTAGGTTTTCCAAATCATAATTTTCAGGTTGTGTTTTACTTTGAGTAGGTCTGGGGAGGATTCAATCTTCTTTTTGGCAGAAGAAACAGTCTCAGTTTCGTTGCTAGAAGAGTCCTTAAGACTAAGTATGTCTTTCTCTATCTGGCTGGCCTCCTCAAAGGCTTCTAACAACGTGGCATTTTTTTATCGTTTAACCCAAATAGCTATGCTTTGATGCAAAGATTTAGTGTAGTAAGCTATTATAAGACTCTCAGCGGGCATGGAATCTGCAGGGATTCAGTTTTTAAGCGTCAAGAATCTTTGATTAAAATCTTTAACTTTTTCTTTTGGGTTCATTTTTAAGCTAGAAAGGTCCATGACTAAGACTTCCGGAGGCTTACCGTCTCCAAATTTTTCCAAAAAGCATGACTCAAACTTTTCCCAAGACATGATGGTATGGGGTTGCTGGGCAAAGTACCAAGTGGATGCATTACCCTCGAATGTATACGGGAACAACCTACAGACAACATCTTCATGTTCAACATTGCGGAGTCTTATGGCTAACATAATTTTTTTAATGTGATCTTCAGCTATCTGTTTTGAATCACGATCAAACTTGGGAAGCCATTTCTCTGGGTGCTTAGGTAAAGGGTGTTGGGCTCCAGGTACAGCTATGGCATCCTGGTCCAACCAAGGTCTAGCAGGGTTGTTCTGATTTTCCATTGGGGTAGTGGGTGTGGAAGGCTAAGAAGGTGAGTTGCCTTCGTCAGAAGAGGAATCTCCTCCAGAAGAGGAAGGAGATGATGGAGGTGGTGAAGGAGGTATCCCAGATCCTCCTGCAGCAGGATTTAGATTTGGATCTGTAGGATTCACAGTGAGGTTAGTGTCACCTAATTGTTCTCTGATATCAGAGAAGTCCAAAGGTTGACCCCACGGACGGTTTGGTCGCCTCAAACTAGCTAAGGCACTATGTGTTTTAATAAGAGATCGGCAGACAATCTCTTCTATGTCACCACCTGTAGGATTAGGGGTTGCTGGCTCAACTGTGATCTGCAGATCGTCGGTTGAAGTAGTTGTTGTTTGAAGGGGAATATTATCGTGTGAATGGCTTCTAGTCACTATAGGTGAGCGATTAGAGGGGGGAGGAGTCTTGCGACCGCCTCGTGCCATTAATTAAATTTAGGCCCTCCTTCTAGCGCCATTTTTTGACGGGCGAAATCGACCGTCCGTCAAATGAGAGAGTGGAACCGGTCCGGGGTTGTCTAATAACCCAAGTCGTTTGGAATGAAACACCCTGACAGGTTTAGCGGCTTCGTTAGCCGATCTAAGGTCCTGGGAAAACCAAAGAGAAAACTAATCTAAACTAACTAATCTAACTAAAACAAATAAAACAAACTAAACTAACATAAAACTAAATCAAACAAACTAAACTAACTAACAATAAAACAAACTAATA
>ML777640.1:545911-566973 GCA_009831015.1 Picea engelmannii
TAAATTATATCATTTGCAAAAGACTAAGATAGCTAAAGTAGTCATTAACCAAATGCAAATTGATACACATAAACATAAAACAAAATATTGATATCATGAAAAGCTAAAGCTGTAGCAGAATATCAAATTATGTCTCAGTCTGTGTTAAAATTCCATATCCTTGTTCTCCCATGAATGAGGATCATTATTACAAAAAAATAATAAGTATTTAAAGGTTTTCCACACGGTAAAACCTCCCTGTGGAAGTTATAAAACTGTTTACATGAAATCTGGGAGATATCCCAAGATCAACTAAACTAAGAAACTAAAATGAAACTAAAGTATCTAAATATCCTCTAAACTATCCAGCAAATCCCATGCACTTTTGAATTCACCTGAAAAGGATCCAAAATAGACAAGTTAGAAGACTCTTTTATTAATAAAATGATAAAAATTAAATTCTATAGACTAGCTACAGAATCATCTGATTCTGTAGCTAGTCAAAATGAGATACAGAATCAACATCATAATCGATTCAAAATATTTTAAAAGCATTAAATCCAATCATCTTCCAATGATCACCTGAAAATGAACCAAAATGATTTTATCATTCAACATTAGACAGAATCAAAAATGATTCAACCGGACACAGAGATAGGAATACTATGTTCTTCTGTTACCACAAAATCGGGTCTTCAGAGTCATAATCGAACAGTAATAAGATTATTTCATATCCAATTGAAAAACATATCATATGTGATTGTTAAACAACAGATACAATCCAATCCAACGAAATCATTTTCCACTCGTTATAGCTGTAACGATATAGCAAAAAGATTCAAATAATTTAATCGAATATAAAGATAGAAATACTCTGTTTCGATTACTGTTACAAGTCGGGTAAATGAGATCATATGTAACAGCATCGTAATCGTTTCTCAATCAAATCGAATCCATCTGTTATGAGATCGTTTTGATATTCAATTGAAAATATAAGAAATCGCAAACACTTCGTTATGCTTGTCTCATCCACAGGAGAAATCATCGCATAGAACAGGATTATCACGATAACTGTATAAAAAAAGATTTAGATTGTGAATGAATTCAAACCAAAACTGACACATAACCAAAAACGTAACAGGATCAATCAAACAGGGTTGTTATAGATTACAATCGTTGATCATTGCACAATAAGAAAACATGATCGATTAATTTTGATCACAATTGTTTCAATCAAACGAATCATATCAGAGTTTGACCAATTCATTTCACAAATCTAAAATACAGAGTATTATTTAGAATCTGGACTCGATTCATAAAACGAACTTTCCATTTTAGAACAAAAACGAATCGATTTAGCTAAGGATTTTCACACAATTGTTATGATTCGGATCCGTCTCTAATTCGGGCGCGAATGTTATCTGAGTGTATTGTTTTCATCAAATAAACAGAGTCATTATCCTTAACTTGGAAATAGCCGAAGATAGAACATCACACGACACAGCATCATAACAAATATCTTCCCGAAAACATTTACCAGTCATAGCATATCAATGATAACGACATCATATCCGAGCAAATCGTAACAATCAAACTTGATCAAATCGTTTATCAACCATAGCATATGGATCATATCAGAACCAAATCCAAACATGATTATGTTCCAAACTGAATTTGAAAATTTTCCTTTTCAAATCAATTCATTTGAAGGCAAACAATCAAACGAAGATTACTCAAATCCAATCAAAATCTATTGATTTCTATACTGGGCATAATCAAATCGAAATTCCTTTTTATTTAAAGTAAAGATAAATATAGAATGCACGCAATATAACAGAGCTATTCAATGATGTGAACAGAGTTGTTTGAAACTGAAACCAAATCGTTACATAAACCTAGATTATTTACAAAATGACATCAAATTTTTCATACCTGTGTAGCGACGAGGCTGCTCAGTTATGCTAGCTTGGAATTTACAATAGTCGTGGCTGATTCCACATTTTTAAACAGGATAGAGCTGGTTGTCCTTTGTTTCTTATCCACAGCTTGGAGCTTGGCCTTTTGACTGGTTAACAGTGCAATCTCATCCTCCATGGACTGAATCTTTGACTGGAGTATTGGAACATCAACATAATATCGCTCTAACCATGAATTGCACTGATCACAGGGTGACTGTGAGGGTTTAGACAGAGCAGGAGAGGGTTTGGGCAAATGATCAAGAGTTTCACAAGGCAATTCAATACCTGGGTAGTTAGGGTCGTCCTTTAGGCAGAGGGTTAGGTTTGACACAAAATCATAAGGAGGGTCTGCACACAAACCTTGCGAATAAGGGTATTCGCTGGCCAAGAAATGCTCAACCTCCGAATCGGAGTCTTCACTCAAAACGAGAGGATTTATCTCAACAGGGGGCTTTGGCTTGTTCCTTGCCATCCGTGAAATCAAGCGTGCATTCTTTTTACCCTTATCGTTGGCAGTAGGTTTTTCCTTGGTTTTCTTTGTCACAGGATTAACAGTCTCAACGCTCTTAAACATAGTGTGGGGTAAGTCGATAGGAGGATCGGTCGAGAGTTTAGGCAGTAGGACATGGTAGGGCACCGGGGGTACAACCTTGACCTCACTCACCACAGGTTTGTCAACCTGTGTAGGGTTCGGATCCTCGAAACCATTCCGAGCAATGAAATTGCTCCAACTATCCCCGTGCAGACTCAAATGACAGACAATGATGAGCTTGATAAGCCCATAATGAAAAAATCTATTGTCAGCCTGGTGTCTTTTGTACTTCTTCGACATTTTAAACAGGCTACGAAGCAAATAATAGGGCATATTGAGCTGATATCCCATAAAAACCATAAGCAAACACAGGTGGTGGAGGAATACAAGTCTGTATCGACCTTCGCAGGTCACAAAATGCTTGATTATCATCAATAAATCGTGCCAACGTTGTTTAAGCATAGTTACGAGCATACCTCTATCACAGGAGGTGATTTTGCGAGATTGAAACAAGAATGTCCACGGAACTTCCTTGACCTTGCAATTCTTAAACCAACGTTGTCCAGAGGTAGATAATCCCGTGGCTGAGCTGATGAACTGTTCATCAATCTCTAACTGTACATCACCTACCTTAGCTCGACAGCCATCGAAGGTCATGGCAAACGGTCGAGCTACACAAAGGTTAAAACCCTCAAAACGTTTCACGAAGGTAAGCCATCCACTGGCTGCCAAATCTTGGCGGGCGTTGTCAAACATCAGCAGGGCTTGATTACCGTTGGGTTCAACTCGCACGACTGGTTCCATGGAGCTTAATGCATGGTAAGGGAAAGGTTCGAATTCATCAACACACAGTAATAGAGCTACCCGAACCAACAGCAATGAATCGAGCCAAAAGGGGTAAGCATTAACGCAAGCATGCGAAGGTGGTGGAGTTATTCACCGCCATGCAAAACAATTATGGTCATAGTACAACCGCCGATATAGTTGTTCAAACAATCATAGCATAGCTCAAAAATCATATCGTTTGGTCAACCAAAGAATCAAATGGTAAGTTTTATGCCAACGTGCCAAATCAACATTAGGCTATAGTTTTTAAACCATCGACATTCAATGTGAAACCAACACCAAATGTTAGCCATGCGCCATTGTATAAACGTTTAACCAATGTGCCAAAACGACATTCATATAGTTGACAAGCCAAAAGATATAAAAAGATTAACATAAGGATTATATTGTATATGTATAAAACATTTAATCAAAAACTCCTATGTATTTTTTATAGAATCAATGATCAGGCAGGTCATAAAAGTGTAAATCCAAATGCTCAATGCCTTACACACTCAATAAAATCAAGTTATGCAATCAATATAAGAATGTCCAATGAGCATAGTTCGAAAGTCTTTCTAGTCACATAACGATAAACAAAAGGTAAGTGCAGTAGGCATATCGATGAAAAGATCATGACAATTCAGATAGTGATCGAAAATGTGACCTCGAAAGGAGAAGTTTTCACGCTTACAGTCGTGAAAACTTAACGAAGACAAATGTGTAAATGTCGCAAGAAATGAAAGTGTCGTCTATTTGAAAAATGCGACGAAAACTTGATGTTCGTAAGAAACAGGTGTAGGCAGCTTATAGGATCATAGAAAAAAGTGAATTGGCTGCCAACAGGTTCTTAAAAGGAGACCTGTGGTTATATGTGTGAAGGGCTCTAGTAAGGACCAAGAAGCCATTTCGGCTCAGAATAGGAAGATCCAAAGACCGAGAGGTCAAGCAGACCTTGTTGAGGTGTGGGTTGCTGCGTCACAGCACATGAGGAGCACACAGAGAGCAGAAAGAGGTTTCATATACCTTAGAAAGTTAAGCTCAAGAGGGCCAGTGACCGTGATCCCTTGAAGGGAATAGTTTCAAGAAATCAATGGTGAATATCTCATGGGGTATCTCCAGGAGAGTTGACGACCGTCGGTTCAGGGGAATTTGCAAGGTGGAAAACCCTTAAGAGCTTCAACACTTTGCTTATTCATAGGTTTAAGGAGTGTCAAGGAGCGGGATAGTTGCAATCCCGAAGCCAAAAGTGTAAAGTTGAATTTGGATCATTGGATCCAGGGAGGACACGTGGCGGTGATCTATGTATTTGGACATTTGAGACTTCGGAAGGAAGGAGGATAGTGTCGAGGTTACCAAGGGCCGAAGGGAGAAACACCGTCACCGTCGATTCTAGGTAGACACATGTTAGAGATCCACGAGGTTTGGAGTCAAGGAAAATCTTATATGAGGATAGAAGAACTCCCAAAGCCCTAAAGCAAAAGGACTCATCCTGACCACCAGTTTGAAGCGGCACGTGGATCAATCCCATGAGTTTGAGATATATCACTTCAGGATTTTGAAAGGAAGAGTGCTTTCCAAGAGTCTTGAAGCTTGAAGCTTAGCGCCTTTTGGGTTAAGTCCCAGGTCATAGCCCAAGGTCGTATGAGGACATGGGCCTAGCTGAGGAAGCTAGTGCCTATCATTTATATTTGTTTTCTTAAAGGAAAAAGCGCTAGGAAAGCACCCGCGGGTTTCAAAGAACCTACACAGAGAGATAAGGAGGGCCTATGTAAACTACAATTGGGTTTCAGAAAGATCCTAAGAGTCTATTCGACTCTGAAAGTGATCGATCCTTAACTGGGAGGTCGAGAAGAACCTGGGAGAGGCAGGGGATTTGCATCAAGACGATGAGGGGATATTACCCCACTTGTATGGAGGTTGTCCCCATTATTTGAGGGAGGTGTTTTGACATTCCTAGGAGGATATTGGAGGATTTGATCACATGGATCCATTCACAGGACCCCCCTAACACATGTGGACATGTCCTTGAGGTCATGGATGATGGGACATTTCCATGGATGATGATGATAGCATGATGGGACATTTCACCTTCATAGGAGTACATTGGTATTTTCCTTGAGGATGTTGCAACTGGAGAGATGATATGGCACCTTTCCATGCATGATGGCACCCTTTGATGATGAGACGTCTCATTTGGCTGATGGGATGTTGCATCTTGGAGATGATTTAACACTTTGATGAAACATTGGGGCTTATTGAGGATGACATCATAGCTTTTGATGATGTCACACCTTTTGGAATTTGAAGCACCCTTGGATATGAAACGTTTCACCCTTTCATGGAAACATTTCACCTTTTGGAGTGATTTGTCCCCTTTTGAGGCCACATGTTCCACACCTCTGAGGTCTAGGGCACTTTTGAGTGGGATTATTACATATTTGAGCGAGGTTATTTCATCTTGGAGGCATCATTAGGGGTCTTAGAGAGTTATCCAGTCTTGTACCATGGATTTTTTTATATCGTTTCCTTATCTCTAGTGTTTATGAGAGATAAAGGCATTATTTTATCGTTTGAGGGATTGTATTGAGTGAGAAGGGTGATAGATCTCTCATATAAATAAGAGAAACACTTATCGCATTCAAATCATTGCTACTTGTGGAGATATGATACTCTCTTTTACTTCTACTTGTTCTATATCATGAAGAATGCTATAGATGGTTAACTAGGGTGACTTCTTTGGGAGCTATGTTTGTGGATATTTTACTACTTGGATGACATGGAAATTAGGGTTATGATGCATGGAAGATGTTTTGAGTAAGTGTTCTCTTTTCATCATGTGTTTTTGTTTAATCATGCATTTTTAGATTGATGTTTCTCTAGTGGTGGTTCTTCATCCTCTTGGATAATTTTTGAACAAATCCTTTTGTCAAAATCCTTGGAAGGTTTATTAGTGGAGGAACCTTCCCTTGTATCATCCCTCCAACATTTTAGGAGGATTTCCTATGACTAGTAGTGGAAAAAATCTAATCCTCACCCTAAAATTATCCACTTCATTCACTCAAAGAAGTATCTCTTTTTGACCCCATATGCCCAAAATAGTAGGCACTACTATTTTTCTCGATAATAGTCAATCATTTTTGTTGAAATTTACTAATTTGGAGTTAGGGTTATAGTTTATTTGATCAAAATTTATTTTTTAGCCATAAAAACCAATGTGTCTAGGGTGTTTAGGCATACTATTGACCTAAACGCATTTTGAAACCCTAAATTTATTTTATAAAGTGTTATTACAACCACCTAAGGAAAAGCGTCTAGGGTTTTAGGGTTGATTATCATTGTTGATTTTTTTTATTTTGTTGGTAAATTAAAACCTAATTTAACCTAGTATTTATCCTTGTAATTTACTCGATCATTTCATGATCAAAGGGATATCCTTATACTGTTGGAAATTGACTATTTTATTATTGTTATAAATTTATTGCTACTGAAAATTCATTGTTATATTGTTGTTATACATTTAATACTGTTGAAAATAATCTTTATACTATTAGAGATAATTTATTTTATTGTTGTAATAACTTTCTTACTATTATTATCACTTTATGTACTATTGATATCTCACATATTTCTTGGAATTTTTACCCCATCCTTCGACCTTTTCTTTATTTCTTGTGTTTTGGGACCCTAGTCAACTCATACTTGACATGGAAGGCCTCTCTATTTGGCTTGATCCCTCAACACTTCAAATATGGAAATTGTCTTTATACACCACCTCTTATTCACTTTGCTTATCCTTATCTTGGTGGAAGTGTGAGTAGTCACCCCGGTGGGCCCTAGACTTGATTTTTTCTTTCCTAGGGATTCTTGGAGGCTACTAGGGAAGCCCCCCTTGTGGTCAATACTATTCCTTCACTAAAGAGAGGGAATTTGTTACCTAGGTGATAGTTGTGACATCTTCCATGTTCCACTTGTATTGGTCCCTTGTGAAAGTTTTGTACTTTGTGATAGACTACGTGGTAACATACCTCACCTTAAAAAGAGAACAATCATTGGAAAAAGGTGAAAAACACTCAAGACGTAAAAGGGATTTCGTGAACCACTCCATCGAGAGTTGGTCCACCATCTAGGGCTTGATCATCTTACATCATCACTCCACTCATGAATATGATCAGAAATGTGAGTGTCAGTATCTTGATACAATGATATCAAGAGCTTTGTTCCTAGATCATATCAAATGGGCAATTGGTAATCTGTTAAAAATGCCAACACCAAGTCATTAAAACTATGGAAGGAAGTGCCTTTTAATTCAATATACCATTAGGCAACACTTCCAGTCAAGGATCTATAAAAACTATGCAACCTTACGCTATCATCCATCAAGGAATTGGATGAGCACCACAAATGATATGTCATTATGTGCATGGAGGGGTCTTCACCCAGCTTTCCATTGAATTTGGGAATGTTTGATAGGAGCTTAGCAGGCATGACTGACCATGAAGGGTTATGGACAATGGGGAAATTTTTCAAATGCGACAGAGTAGGAAAGTATAACATTGAAAGGAAAGGCAACGATGTATGAGAAAATGGATACTGGGAGAACGATGAAGCTCTTGAAGTCTCAGATGAACCTTGTGGTCCCCAAAAGTTTGTGCTTTCGTAAGTATGTGATGTTTTAGTACGGTAGTTTCCCCTAGGGATGGAAGCACTGCCAAGACTAGACATGGCCCCTAGGGGATTACCCCCAAAGATAGGCATAGACCCTAAAGGAAAAAATTTCCCAAAACTAGGCCCGGAGAAGAACCCCCTAGGACTAGACGTATGGATGAAGGGATAGCCACCCCATTCTGTAAATTTTCCCCCAAGGGGTGTGCCCTCAGGGAAAGGTGTGCTAACCCATGGGAAATTAAATCCTCCAAACACATTACTACCCCCATACTGACTAGGGACAATCCCAAAACCACTAGGAATGTTCCATCCAAAGTTCAATCCAACACTAGACAACATTGGGCCGCTCATAGGAATGGAGGAGATGGAAGGAATCACACCCCTCATGTTGAAACCAAGGCTCATCTCCTCACTGGAAGGAAATCTAGGTGTGGGCATCGAAACTGATGGGATGGGCTTCGGAATGCTAGGTATATTGATGGACAAGAAAGAGGACACGACCTGTATCCCCCAAATCAAGGGAACTGTAGAAGCGGGCATAGATGGTGTAGGTCCAATGGAACTCAAGGATGGAAAAGTGGACATCATTGGGATGCACCTAGTCTTGCACATGGATGGGCTCGAAGGCTCAGCCACACCAGATGAAAAAATTGGGCATGACATGGTGTGAGGGTCGCTGCATAGAGAAAAAGGTATTAGAGATATAAGGATTACTATCTAATAAAGTTACTTCATGACTTTAGAATATGTTAACGTTTGTTTTTTGTGTAAAGCAATATATCCCACATTCATAAGTGGAAATTATTTTCTTAATGAAGAATGATATATAAGAAGGTAAACTCCTTTGTAATAGATGCACCAGTTATTCATTGATAATATCATATCATGTTATTGTAAGTATATTTCTTTGAGCTTATTTATGTGACTCGGCCCTATATAGGGTTTTCTCATTTAGTGATCTAGCTCACTTTTTAATATGGTATCAGAGTTGGAAGTTGTATCAAGTGTCTCAGGCCTTTGAAAGATAAGGTTTCCACTCTTGTGACTTCAATAGTCTGAGAGTCGTGAAGTGCCACAATTCAAGGGTGTTTTTTTTTCTTTTTAGTCACGATTTAATGAAGGATCCTTTTTAATTTTATCAATAAAGGAAGCAAGGATTTTATTTCAGTTCTACGAGCAATCTCTCTTAGATTTTCAATATTTACAACTCTAATATGTGTAACCTTTCTTTGCATCTGTTGGTAATTTTTTTAAGCATTGAAAAAATATCATATCTAATCATTCATGGATATGTCGTTAGAGAAGTACTCGGGTTTCAATTTCCATACGTGGAAAGTAAATATCCAGATGCAATTAATGAATAAAAACCTTTGGGAAATTGTCAAATGAACCAAGGAAGCACCTATAGATATGAAAAATTTGATAGAATGGATGATCAAATATGATAAGGAAAAATACATTATTGGCCTTGCCCTCTCAAATTTAGAGCTACCATGTAGATTTGGACAAATCATCCAAGGTGAGATCTGAGAAAATCTCAACAAGTTATTTGGGGGACAGGAAATGAATGGGAAATTTTCCCTAAAATTGCATATATATAGACTTAAGATGTCCATTGAAGCCACCATTTCAAGTCACGTCAACGATCTAACATCTATAATCAGACATCTTGCAGAACTTAAGGCAATAGTTGATACAGAGGATGCCAAGGCTCTTCTCCTGAAATGTTTACCACCTAAATGCAATAGTGTTATTTTTACCTTGGGTCATCTACCTTAACAAAGTCTGGATGAAATGATTGCAACAATGCTAGTAGAATAAATGAGAACCACTGAAGGTAATATCCAACCGAAACTTGCATTCTATGAAAGAAACAATCACAATAGATCAGCAAAAGACAAAGAGGAAATATAATGTCACTATTTCAAGAAGTTGGGTCATACAACTTGGAATTGTAGACAGCGAGCCAATGATGTTCTTAAGGGAAAGGTCAAATATAGACGACATAAAGAGAGTGTATCCATGATTGAACATCCACCAGATGTTGACAGTGGTGAATAATATATTGAAGAAAACATATTTTATGCATTTTAGGAAGCTCGTTCTTTGAAGACATGAACAGATCTATTAACAACTCAAAATGGATTATTTACCAGTTAGTTCAGAAATTGTGGATATAGGAAAATATCCCTCATCAATTGAAGAGGCATGCATGTGCATTGCAATCTATTAGTGAGGTTACACAAAATGCATGTGGATTGCTATCTAGTAATTGACCTCAGGAGATTCGAGAGTTCAAGGAGATGGAATCCGAGAACTCGGGAATTCAACTCAGCAGCTACATTGTTACGATGGTTATGAGGCAACTTCATGGAGCTCAAACTGGTCTAGGAACTGTGTTCAAATAAGAATCTTCTAAAGGATGTTATTGATGTTTAGTGTTTATTTTATGTGTTTTGAATTCAATATATGCATTTTATTTCAGCATTGTATGCCTTATAGGGGGGTATTAGATATATAAGGCTTACTATGTAATAAAGTCACTTTATGACTTTAGAATATGTTAATGTTCATTATTTTTGTAAAGTAATCTATCCCAAATTCATAAGTGGAAATTATTTGCTTAATGAACAATGATATATAAGGAGGTAAACTCCTTTGTAATAGATGCACCAGTTATTCATTGATAATATCATATCACTAGTAAATTTGGGTCATTTTGTGATGGCTCTTTCGACGCTCTTGTGACGTTATGTCATGGATATTGCAACGAATCTTGGGTCTCCCAAACATCACTTCATATGTCGTGGAAAGTGCGACGAACCTAAAACAATGTCGCAAGAGAGACGAAACTAGGAAGTTGTCACACGAGCGACAAAGAAGGGATATCGTCGCACGAGAAACAAAGAATGGATATCATCACAAGAGTGACAAGGTAGGGAATTCTTCGAAAGCACGACAAGGAAGGAAAATCGTCGAAAGTGTGACAAGGAAGGGAAATTGTAGCAAGAGCAACCAGTAATGAAAATCGTCGCAAGAGAGACAAGGTAGAGATATCTTTGCAAGAGTGACAAGCTAGGGACATCGTCGCAAGAGTGACAGTTTAGGGAGATCGTCGCAAGAGATACAAGGTAGGGCGATCTTCGCAAGAGTGATAAGGTAGGGAGATTTCCGCACAAGTGACAAGGTAGGGAGATTATCGCAAGAGAGACAAGGTAGGGATATTGTCGCACGAGCGACAAGTTAGCGAGATTGTCACAAGAGCGACAAGTTGAAGAATCTTGCGACGAATCAGCTATGGAAGGAATCGTCGCAAGAGCGACGAATTTAAGTATTCTTGTGACGAAATTTCTATACAGTCGATGAAATTTTTTCGTTGAATGTATAGAAATTTCATCGCAAGAATCCTTACAGTCGTCTCTCTTGCAACGACCTATATTTATTTAAAAAAAAAAAATGATGCCCTTATTCATGGTATGTTGATCATTGTTTTATGGTTTGAGAGATATTTCAAGAGATTTTATTAAATGTTTATGATATATGTTTCATGAATGTGCAAAGTGTTTACTGCATACAATTATAACATTCATTGCCAATTATAAAAGGATTTTTGAGCAAAAAAAATTGCCAAACATCTATAACATTCATTAATAAAAATTCACTAATAAAACACAAGTACAATATTGAACTACAATAGACCCTAAGAAATACTAAACCATATAAAAAACTATACACAATGAAAACAGTTAACAACCAAGCATTTAAAAATAGTGGTGTTTTTAGGCACAAGGAGGGAAATGTCTCTAATTTACAATGGTTCCATTAGTCATTTTGTTGTACTTATGATACTAGTGCACAACTTCCTACTCTATTTTCACCTTTTAGATTTTTTAACTTATGTTTTGATAGGAATCTGAACAATGATTTGATATTTCAAATCTGATATGAAAGACAGCAATGAAAATTCTATCATCTAGGCATCTGAATTTTATGCAACTTGTGTAATAAAGTGATGAATGCTGAAACAATAGTCCAAAAAGTAAAAGATATTATTTTATAATGTTAGTTTCCTTTCTTGTTTCCTGAGGCTTCCCCATTTCCTAGAGTTTCCCACATTTTGTGTTGTTTTCTGTAAGATGTCTAGCCCATGTTTCATCCTCTGGGTGGGTTCTATTTACAATTCAAGGAAACTGACAGTTGCAGATAAATAATAAAACGATATTTTCCACAATAAAGGAAAATTTTAAATTTATATCTGGCAGGGCACATGGAGAACAAAGGCACAATATTCTATTTAACTATCCAGATTATGAATCAACAATTGAACACAAAGAAAAAGCAAGACTTTTCCAGAACTCATCACTCTTGTCAATGACAGGTCAAGAATCTTTTGGCACATGCAAAGTCTTTTAAGGAGACAAGGAAGTTTAAATTCAAATGAAAAGGATTATGCACTTTGCTTTCATGATCAAATATGTTATCTAATATTAGCAGGGGGTTATCCATCGGTACTTTTACCTTCTAATCCTTAGAGGTTGTCATTCATGCCAAAACAATTCAAAATACAAACAAATTTAAGATGTCTAAGACTTAACAACCTTGAATGTTCCCTCCTCCGAGTGGGTTCCATTTACAATTCAAGGACAATTAACACTCGCAGATTAAAAAGATAATTTCCACAAAAATGCAAATTTTAAGTTTAAATCTGTCTGGGGACATGAAGAACAAAGGCACAATATTCTATTTAATTTTTAATTGTCCAGATGATTAATCAACAATTTCACACAAAGAAAATGCAATCCTTTTCCATAACTCATCACTATTGTAGATGATAGGTTGGGAATCTTTTGGCACATTCAAAGTATTTTAATGAGGTTTAAATTCAAATAAAAAGATTTATGCACTTTGCTTTCAATGATAAAATATGTCATCTAATATTATAAAGGGTTATCCATCATTACTTTTACCTGCCAATCCTCAGAGGTTGGCATTAAAATATGCAAAAAATCTTCATAATCCAAACAAATTTAAGATGTCTAAAACTTAAAATCCTTGAATGTAAAATGTTCATTGATCAAAAGCAAAGAAAAAAACACCCATAACAATAAGATCATAGTTTTAATGAACTTGCGTTATAAGTGTCTGACGTCGATATGGTTCAACGTAAAAGACAAAGTCCAAATCTAGATACTTGAGAGTTGTTGTTTCTTCAATTTCAACTTTGTTTGTTGAGAAACCTTGAGATGAACCTTTTCGATCAAAGCATCTATGTATGTGAAACTCTAAGCAAAACATATTACCCATAACTATAAAACAGACCTATTCAATTTCCCATTTCAATTTATTAGAGATGATATTTCAACTTTACAAGGACTTGAAAAAATAGTTTCTCATTGGGTAATATTGTAATACACAGTCTTAGAGACAACTACTGCAATGAGAACATTTTTAAATACTCTATACCTTGAAAACAAATCTTATTCATAGAATTTGCAAAGATCTATATATAGTTAAACCTCAAATATTGAAATGTTATCCTGGACAATAAGGACAATCATATGACATTGCATGTAGAACAAGAAACCTAATAAAGTACCTTATGCCCTCTAGTTGGCTTGAAAACATGTAGGCCAAAAAATTTAGTAATCAGAGTGCTTACATAGGTACAAACGTGATTATAATAATTTGGCATCATTCGAAGAAGTACTTGTAAATTGGTTGCATGAGCATGTCAGATAAGATAAGATAATTTTATTTATGTCCAACAAATGACCACAATAGTAGGTCAAAGGGACTAAAAGAGTACCACCATTGTAATACATAGTGGGAATTTAGTAGAAGCTCCTAGATCTAAGCTAACAACAATAAGTAAAGAGATAACCCACTTTACCAAATTACTCAATGCTTAATAAAGTATGGACGTGTGATAATAAAATGCAGAAAATTACTCAATGACCAGAAGATAAAAAGGATATTAGCAACTAGATTTTTTTGTAACTGGATATTAGCAACTAGAATGGATTGTGAGTCTTGTTTTTGGCTTGGAGCGTGCCCTATCCATTTCTTGGACTCGGTGAAGGGAGAAACCAAGAACACCGCCAATGGCATACGTTGAGGAGGAGATTATGGAGGAACCCATCCAGGTTCCTCTGGAATCCCTCCTCTTCATAGTGTCGAATGATTGGCAACCCCCTAGCCATAATCCAACAAGCACAAGAGCCCCATCTGCCATGGAAGGGGCCACATGTATAATTGAGGAAATTCCTCCATCTGGACTCTACAGCCTCAATTCAGAACATGAACAGCCAAGTCGGGACAATGGCGGAGGTGTTCAAGGAAGTGGAGGCTACGAACACCTTGGGCATGGAGGTGGAGGGCCACCTAGTCTTGGCACCTCCACCACTTATGAATCTCCCTTATTTCTTCCATTCTCCACCACCTTTATTCCATTCGGAGCAGCTCAAGCTCATCTTCTAGATAAGGAACCAGATGGCTGACTAGATACACTGAGACACCCTCATGCACTAGTGGATTGACATGCTCTATGATGCCTTATCAAATGCACCTGAAGCTCAGCATTGCCCAACCTGTGTGAGTCCTTTCATTCTCCAGCCCAGGGATGACCCCTTCAGCAGGGCTCCGAACGACATGCCCCCAGGTGCTAATGTGTAATTTCTTTGCTATGGTCACCTCACACACTCTCATCTCAGCTCTAAGTACTGTGATGATGCATTTTTACAGTTTTGACATCTTTTTTCATTTGATAGTTTTTCTTAGATTCATAGAATAGTTCAGTAAGAACTCGATATGCCACCTGCTCTGGTTTCCATTTGGCAGGGCATATGGTAGATAGTCATTTTGACTAATGACATCACAGTTTGCCACTTGTTCTGGTTTCCGCTAATTTTGTGGAACAGGTGGCAAACTGTTGATATGTGGCATTTTTGTACTCTAAAATCTCAGTAATAGGAAACTCCCTTTTTTATTTACCAAAAAAAAACTACCACTGATGCAAAAAATTCCATGTTGATCTTGACAAGTGATTTTATGGCCATGGAGATTCAAAAATAACAAATAGGACTAATGACACTTTATAATTGGTTCATAGTGAAATTCCTTACAACATATTTACTATAAAAATAATGAAACCAATAAACTACAATTATCATTTTTCACTTGCATACATCACACAAAGAACTTTTACACATTAAAAAAAAATTACAAAACTCACAGACATTATAAACAAAATTCTTGCAAATATATCCAATAAACTTATTACACACAATTTCTAAAATCTACAGTTGTGATAATACAATGTATACACAAAATTATTGCAATGTATTCAATAGAGTGATTACACACAATTTCTAAAATCTACAGTTGTGATAATGAACTATGTTTGTGATTGTTTCTCGTAACCAAATATCCATTTTTTGTTGAAAGAAATAGTGTAGTTGGATACAATACACCCATTGAATCATCACTAGTGTATAATCCAATTTGATGTTATAAGCCATAGATTAATTATTTAATCCAATTTTCCCCTTTAACGGTTAAAACTTTGGAAGGTTGCCAGAAATTATAGGTTGGTTTTGCATAGTACAAGGAATGGGGAATCACCAGTACTTTTTTAGATAAAGGTTCCAATAGAGTATAGAGAAAATAATTCCTAGGACAATTTGCAAATTGATGCTTATGAAGGAAGTTCAATAATAGCATTAACAATTACCTAGGAAGATTGGCCCCTTGTACCATTCAATGGAAAGCTAATAACCATTATTGGCCCCTTGTGCAACCAATGGTTATAATCTAGTTAGAAAATTGCTATAGCGGGAAAACCCCCCTATGGACTACATTAGGGTTCAACATGTAGCCAGATCTAACTGTCTAAAAGTCTCCTACTCTTTATACTACCCTGAATATACCCCACATTCATACAAGAAATACAAGGTGAAAATATCCAGTAACTCTACCTTAAAATATCCTTTCGCGTTTGATTGCTCCTTGACTACAAGTCTCCTCCCAAGGCTGACCTGCATTCATAAAAAGACAAACAAGAAACTATGAACATGCATCTCATATACAAATTAGTGGGTTAGATGTCAATATAAAACATGAATCAAACATAAATATTGAACACATCATATTGCGGGACAGAAAAAGTATTCCTTTTATTAGAATCACAAAGTTTACTTACAATGAGATCGGTGACTGCTCCTCGAACCTGCCTGGGCTCCTCTTCACCATGCTCCAACTGCACTTTCACATATATTTCTCCTCTCACATTTCTTCTATGTAAATGGCATAGGCTTATGATGGAGGAAAAAGGGAAAGAATGGGAATTCTGATGCAAAACTCACAAGGTGGCTGCAATTTTATGGGGCAAGGAGGGGATGTGAAACGGGCAAAGTTTCACTGTTCTTATGCTTTGCTTTGGAATGAGATCCCAAAACCTCCTTTTATATGAAAAAATGATGGTTATTCGATTGGGTGATGGGCTATAGGCGGTGGAACAGTTGGGAAACTGCCTAATAGCCCGTAATCTCAATGAATTCCTTGCAACTTTTTAATTTTTGCAACATTTGTGGATATACGCGGGTTGTAATGGTGCAGCTAGCATACGTACACAAGTTGTAGTGGTGAAACAATCATGTGTACATGGGAAGTAGTGGTGTAGGGCGTGTACATCTTCAAAAATATGGTTTTTAAGAAGAGCTACTCAGTGATGGCTTGTTAAAAATAGAAAGTAAGATGGCATGATGGTAGGTATGCATGTATGGTGAAATTTAGGGTTATAAAATATGCCCCCTAATGTGTGAGGTCAGAAGAGCATCTGATGGATGAAATACATTACAAATATTCACCAACGTACAAAGCGAGTGAGCTCGAGACCAGAGTTCAAGAGGTTCCATCTGCAAAAATAACAATTGTCTCACCAAGGTGGGCATACCCATGCTCAGGATAAAATAAATCATGGTTGCCAATAAAATACACTACATATCCATTTCATATAACTATATAAAGTATATTCGCGAGCAATACACAGTGGATCTACATCTCAAAATCAAGGATATACATGTATAATATGCATCTTCAAGAAGCCAATGACACCTGATGGCTGGAGATGAGGCCTTCAAATATCAAGAAACAACTTCAAGATATTCAAAACTCGGGTAGGAGTGTAATGTGAGTGTATGTATTCACTACCCAAAGGTCTTCGATGACTCATCGGGGAACAAACAAGAAGATCTTGGTGATCAGGAAGAGAACTTCAGTGATTTCGAACAAGGACTTGATTGGACTTTTGGGATGGCTGAGCATGAGGGCAAGAGACAAACTACAGAAGGGCCGACTCAAGATGATTAAAAAATTCCCTTGGATAAATAGCATGACAGATGATCATACTCAGGCATCATGACATTGACATAAGTTCACGATGCAGGAGGCAATGCAAAATCTCCATGTGTTTGGAAGAATAACCAAATGGAGGAGGACACAACTCAATGTAGCGAGAAAAGATTCCTAAGGTCATATTAAATCCAAAATCTTGACAAACAAACAGAAGGATGTGTTTTTTCCAAGGGCGACTCATTGTGTTGCCATAAAAATAAAATATTTTTCCCGTCCTCTTTTTGGGGTATATTTGATTTTTTTTGTCTTTTTCAATATTTTGAAAGAGCTTGAAAAAGAATAAAAGAATGCTACGTTGCAAGGAGGAACAAGTGTTGAAATCATACTAGTTCCAAGGGAAAGGAACAAACTAATGCTCAGAGCAAGGAGACATGTGCAGGAAAAGGACACTCGGGAAAATTCCTCCATGGATCAAGGTGTCAGGTCGCAAAGGCAAAGTGCTACAAGGCTTGCATATAAGGCATGCTTCAAAGGTTCAGTTGAGAGTAACATGGATTCGTCATTAGGCCAAAGATGCAAAGATGAAAATGTTATTAGCAGGACATGATGAGACCCCCTTCAATGTATTTTTCACGAGCCCAGAGAAGGTAAGCTCAGTGGTTTTTCATTTTTAAAGTCTAAAAAAGAATCAAATAAGACTCCGTTGGGGTACCTTTTTCGAAGGTAGTCTAGTCGGTTCAAAAAAGGGGTAAACTAGCACCGAAAAGAAATCTATTCAAAACTGTTTTAACGAGTGTTACAACGACAAGATCACTCAACAATCTTTTCAATTTTAAGGAGTCTGAAAAGAGCTTAACTATGGACTCACAGCATTTTTCTAGATTTAGTCTCCTTGGCCCGAAAAAGTATAAAATCTACTTGGGAGAACTCTCCCAATAATATGAATCTCCCGAGGTGTACCTTTTTCCTCCTTAATCTACAGGTCGGAAAAAGGGGTAAACGCATGCCAGTAGATGTTTTTATGAACCAATTAACGAGTGTGAAAGAACAAGGTCACTCGACGATCTTTTCAATTTTAAGGAGTCTGAAAAGAGATTAACTATGGACTCAGTAGGGGATATTCTTCTAGACCAATTTAACGAGTGTGAAGGAACAAGGTCACTTGGCTATATTTTCAATTTTAGGGAGTTTGAAAAAGAGCTTAACTATGGACTCTGTGGGGGTTCCTTTTTCGTACATTTAGTCCCTAAAGCATGAAAAAGGGTTAAACTTATGCATGAGAATACTCTTCTAGAAAACCATACTTCCTAGAGTATACCTTTGTTCATACAATTGACCATCCGAACCAAAAAAGGGGTAAACTACCGCTAGACAGACGTGCCTTCAAATTTTAGTTTGGCGAGCGTGAAGGACAACAAGATCGCTTAGCAATATTTTCATATTTAGAGAGTCTGAAAAGTTCTTAAAAGAA
The DNA here is from genome assembly GCA_009831015.1 of Picea engelmannii. Classification (NCBI taxonomy): domain Eukaryota; kingdom Viridiplantae; phylum Streptophyta; class Pinopsida; order Pinales; family Pinaceae; genus Picea; species Picea engelmannii. Next base: position 564,696 of record ML777640.1, read on the forward strand.
GACTCATCTTTTGGGATTCCTGAGGGTGAGGCCGAGAATGATGACACATCAGACATATGAGGCTCAAACTTGTAATCAAGACAAGACTAACAAGGAATCATGAGCCTAAAGTCATTAACAATGGCATGGACGCCAAAATGCAAGGAGGATCTACCTAGGGCATCCATGTAGAGGTAGGCTCTACCACTTCACGACGACACTTCTAAAATAGCAATGATGTTTTTGTATCACAACTTGGTGGGGTTGATCCTATGGAAAAGTGGAAAAGACAACGAGATGCAAAAAGTGGAGGTGGAATCCTAACTTAAATGCAAAAAGTTGAAGAAACGACTTTTACCAAAGGACCTTCAAAAGTGACCCATCTCTCAAAAAGTTTTCCAAACCAAAAGTGAAGTGTATCGTAAGATCTAATGAGAAACTCAAGAACCATGCTAAACGATTTTCAAGCCAGAAAAAACGACAAACGGGTTCAAAAAAAGGCCAAAAAAGTCTATAAATAGAAACTTACAGCTCATTTTCACCATTGAAAATTGAGAATTAACCAAAAATCCAAAAACACCCATTTTCTAAAAGAGTTGATTCCGAGAGCTTCAGAGGATGAAACGAACTTCCGCTCAAACCAATTACGTACAAATCCACCCCTCTTGCATTTCAATACTTTCCTTTGTATTTATTTTAGTTTTTGGGTGGGTGCACACTCCTAAAAAGGGGAGGTCCTACGTGTACGCGGGTTGTCCAAGGACAGATCGTGGGAAGAAAACAACCTACCCCCGTGCATACGTGACTGTGTCCAAAATACCCCGCGTACACCCTCCAAAAGGTGAAAAAATTAAAAATACAAGAGTTAACTCCCCTTTGAACTTGTCTTGTAACAGGATGTATGTCCACTGGAGAGAGAGGGAGCATGAAGATATAGATATCTTGGTCGATGAGGAACCTGCAGCTATGGCCACATTGAGACAATGCAGGCTATGGAAGTTCTTCCAGTGTCCATTCATGAGAGCACAACCCAGGCTGTTGAATGCCTTGGTGGATTACTGGCACCTCGACACTGAGGCCTTTATGCTTGAGGGGCAGTCATTGACTCCAATGACTGAGGATATATACTTTTTGACTGGCCTCTTGAGGAGAGGGGAACCAGTCAACTTGCGTACTTTTCCCCCTAGGCCTCATAAAATTGTTGAGTTGATAGAACTACATTGCAAGGCTAGCACTGAGAAAGTAGGTTCTCAAGTGCCCATCCACAAGATCACCAACCTATCACTACAAGTGATATTTTTACTCATTGGGAGGATCATTGGATCCGCGACCTTACATCAGGCCTCCCAGTTGCACATGCATCATGTGGTGAAGTGCTTAAATGCATGAATATTTGAATGGATCACAACCATGCTTGGCTGCATGAAGAGAGAGCTCATTGAGTGTCACAGGTGGAGCAACAAAAACTTTGGATTTGGGACCATCTTGTGCTCATTTTTCTTTGAGAGGGTACCCAATCTCAGTCCATGAGAGACAATGCGTGGGCATGTGGCCTCACTCCCAGCAGTGTGTATATGGGAAACATTGTTGCCATGACAGGGGGGAGGGAGGACCATAGAGGCGTTCGACAATACATTTTTAGACTGGTGGGCATGGTAGATTCCAGTGATAGAGGACTACCCCTATGCCAAAATCAACTTTTCCAGGGACCCGGACATGCCTATACCTCCTGGAGCTGAGCGAGGAGAGATAGGTACGTTTGTTTTTAATGTTATTTAATTTTTAATTTATTTATATATATATATCATTTTTATGTGAATCAGAGTATCTGACAACTATGTATATGTTTATGTACAGATGTGGGACCGGTGCGTCTAGCAGACTTCATGAGGACCAGGTGACATCCTTGACCAGAGACAGTACCAGCTGCAGCTGTTGGACTAGCAGCAACAACAGTAGTAGGTGGGGGACCTCCAGCCAGAGAGGCTGAGAGAGTTTTGAGACGGGTAGAGTGGAACCTCACTGCGCTCACTCGCGCAGTCCCTATGGCAGAGATCGAGGATCTCCCGCCATCAATGCAGCCTCACGTAGTTGGGGTGCCACGGACCTATGTCTAGATCTTCCGACATTTGGAAAATGTCGTGGTTCACTATGGCAGGGCCAACAGGCCTCGTGCTTAGCTTAGGATGGACCACTTACGTGTTGAGGGCACTCTCTTGTATATTTTTTAGGGCATAAGCCCCATGATGTATACTGGATATCTTATTTTTTAGGCGCTCATGCCCACCTATGTACTCTA
>ML777640.1:576394-656698 GCA_009831015.1 Picea engelmannii
GGGAGGAGAGTCCAAATGCATGTGGGTGTTTATGTTGCCATCAATGCCAAAGGGGGGGATTGTTGGCAAATATTTAACAGACAGTGCATGCTCGTATACTTGTCATTGATGGAAAGTACAATAGTGAAGATGGCATGAGTAATAGATGTGCATTATGAGAAGATGTTGCAAAGAAGATTCGAATAAGATTAGAAGAGATAGTGCAGAGGATTGTTGGTAGATCATCGATGGCAAGATCAGAGTAAGAGAAACAAAGTAAGCTCGGGAGGAGAAGCAGCATTTCTGATTGTTGGATTCCATTTACAATTCCCAATGACCGTCATATCAAGTGTTGATCTGGGTTGATCCGACTCCATTTCGGATTTCGCGACTCGCGACTTGGAGAGGCAAGAAACATAACCATCAAAATCGCGATATTCGAAATTGTGATTTAATCACAACCATTAGATCAAGGTGTGATCTGGACCGTTGATCCGACTCCATTTCGGAGTTTCACGACTCGCGACTTGGAGAGGCAAGAAATATAACCATCAAAATCACGATATGCGAAATCATGATTTAATCGCAGTAGTCAGATCAAGGTGTGATCTGGACCGTTGATCCGACTCCATTTCAGAGTTTTGTGACTCACAACTTAGAGAGTTAAGAAATATAACCACTGAAATCGCGATATGCAAAATCGTGATTTAATCGCAGCCGTTAGATCAAGGTGTGATCTGGACCGTTGATCCAACGCCATTTCGGAGTTTCGTGAATCGTGACTTGGAGAGGCAAGAAACATAACCACAAGAACACCGAAATCACGATATGCGAAATCGTGATATGATCTGAGCCATTGAATTAAGATCAGATCTGGACCATCAAATCATAGGACAAGTCGTTGACTTGGAGTCAACGAAGGATGGTGTGGAAACTCACGAGATGCGAAATCGCGATATGATCTGAGCCATTGAATTAAGATCAGATCTGGACCGTCGAATCATAGGAAAATTCGCTGACTTGGAGTCAACGGAGCATGGTGTGGAAACTCGTGAGATGCGAGATCGCGATAAGATCTGGACCGTCGGATCTATGGAGATTTCAACCATCGATCAGACTCAATGAAGTTTATAATCTCGCAAAATATGAAGTGCCTTTTGGCACAGCCTATGGTCACCGTCGATGGTCACGATAAGGGAAAGGAGTCAATTCAGATAAGCTCCATTTCGGGGTTGCGGGGATCGCGACTTGGAGAGTCGAGATGCCTCATCTCCAAATTCACAAAATGAAAATTCGCAAAAAGCACTTTATGCATAAGCGCTTGGTCATGGCCAAGGTCATACAGAGGAAGGAGCTAGCGCAAAAAGGCTCTGTATCGGAGTTTCGGAGATCGCGACATGAAGTTTCGAGACACTTGTACATAGGAATGCCTAAATGTCGAAACCCGATTTAATGGAAAGATTAATAAAGTTCATCCAATGGTGCAGATAAATGTGGATATGATCGGAGGGCTACTATTCTCTCTCACAGTTAATTCATCAGTTACAAATCAGTTAGCAAAATTGATTCATGATTCCTGCTCGGTTGGCGTTTCAGTTGCCTAGACGGTTTTTCTTTTGCCTTAGAATATTCGAAGAGGAATTGTTGTGGGAGTGGTGCATAAAAGAAAAAGATACAGACAGTGCGAGGTTGGTTGTTCTGGACGAAAAATGAATTAAACTGTAAGAAAGGGAAAATCACAGGATGCGCAGTGTGAGACTGAGAATATGCGCAGTGTGAGATAAAACTCGGAGAAGAGTAACAGATGAGGAAAAGACTTGAAGCAGAGCAGAATGACAAAACAAGTTGAAGCAGAGTAGAATGATAGAACAAGTTGAAGCAGAGCAGATTTGCAAAACAAACAAAGGAAGAGAAGAATTGCAAAACAATTAGAAGAAGACCAGATTTACAAAACAGAGAAGAAGTGGTAAGAATCGATTTATCTGTGTAGTTGGTTGTTTAATTTTTCATTTATATTCCAGGGTGGTTGGGAGGTGCTAGGGAGGACTGTTGTCCTTAGAGGTTCAAGTGGGAGCTTGAACACAGGGAGTTGTAGCCTCCATCTGGTTGCTTCCAGAGAAACCAAGGTGGTAGGGTGGTGCAAGGGAGAACAAGTGTTCTCTGTTATACAAGTTGGAGCCTGTGTAACTGGAAGTTGGTGCTTCCATCCAGTTGGTGCTGGAACATTAAGGGAGTTGGTGCTTCCTTCTAGTGGGTGCTAGAGAAAACAAAGAGTTGGTGCTCTCAAACAAGTTGGAGCTTGTAAAACAGAGGCAGCAGCCTCACATTGAGTTGGTGCTCAATTATAGATGATGTACAGAACTTAAAAGACTGCCTATCATTTCGAAGAAGAAGAGGTTTTCTCCCTTTATGGGTTTCCTCATGAAAATCTGTCTCTGTGTATACCTTATGTGTGACTGATGCTTATTACTTTTATTGTCCATATGTTGTATAATGTTGATGATCACTTGAAGAAAGATTAAGAATGTATTAATAGACTTAAAATTGTTTAAGCACAATAACCACTGATTCACCCCCCCCCCCTCTCAGTTGTCTTAGTAATTTCAACATAGAAAGCTAAGTAATAAAAGAGGTAATATCGACAAGTTGCAAAAGGTTCCATAAGAAACCTCACAGAAGGGAAATTTGCAAAATTGGAGCTTCATCGAGATATCAGATTAGCGACACATGGCACTTCGCCATGACGAAGAAATATAGTCGTTGGGGACATTATAATCGTTAGACCAATGCTCTGAATGGGTAGAAAGACATTTATGGAAATACATCTCGTCATCCAACCATTGGGACCATGCCATAACAGACAAAACAAAGTTAATGAAGGCTTCATACCCATTGCAAGCGACCCGTTGTCGAGTTACCTATTTATCCTGTCGTGCCATGCACCGAGAAAATTTTTTCCAATCATGGATTTGAACTCACAGACTTGTTGATTTTACAAAGTGGTCATTGCACTATTTCCCTCTATCCTATTACTGTGTCTAAGTTTCCCTCCAAACATGAGATTATTAACCCCGAGTGTGTATGTCAGATGAGTTGAGCGTTGCCAAGAAAATTGTTGAAGAAGTTATGATCGACCTCATGACTAAGAGAGTCATGTCGATGTCTACATGTGTATAAGCATCATCGATGAGAGGACTGCCAGCTTCTCCGTCCACTACTCACAGATCCAGACCATCCCGGCCATCAGATGGAAAGCGAACCAAGCACAGGGATGATCTAGTGAATGCCAAATTAATCCTGAGTATATTACCTGCCTATATTCCACCTCTAAGTGGCACACTAAATCGAGACAGTGTGCCCAGGGATTTTAAATACACCTTGGTTACGGCGTACCTTCCGAAGGGGATACGCACAGTTCATGTAGACCAATATAAGATTGCAGCGTTGAAGTTTAGCGACTTCAACCTTGGAGATCACAAAGTCTATAACATGCTCTCCCCACATAAGTACCTGACTAGAACTAAGGAGAAGAATTCAAATATAATCCCCCAATCGTGGACTATGAACCTCACGCAGTCCATTGTGCTAAACGTCATGAATATTCCTCACTTCGGACGACACCAGGAAGTGAATGCATGTGTCAAGCTACTGTTGTCTTGTTACCATGGAAGTTATTTGTGGCTAAACCTTCATATAACAGTTGATTCGATGTTGATCAATCAGACCACGGGCTTGAGTATGTAAGGACCTAATCCATAATATTTTTACCCCAGAAAAGACATGGATCGCACCCTAGCACAGAAGATCAAAGACACTTACGGCAATGTTGAGAAGGGCATGCAAGGCTACAAGGTAGCTTCTATCTAGAGTGGCGTGGTGCACCTCGCCTGTCAATTGATTGTGGGGAAGTTAGTACAAAATAACCTCCCTACCCAAGTCACCGGTTTTTATAGTCGACCTCACAGGAAAGTGCGCGGAAGGCCTTCAGATGAACTGGGTGAAGTACCTAGTGAACCAGTTGGAAATCGACTGTAGAGAAGCACAGGATCAAGGATACGAATTTCATTTCAGCTCGCTCTTGATCCTTATAGATTTTATTGCCTAGGAGATGCCGGAAGTTATGACCTTCCCAGACATTGAGCCTTTTGAACCACTGGCCGTGAAGTTCAGTACACTGTGGTATTCAAGTGACATGAATAAACAGTGGCAGTCAAATGTTTTTTTTCATATCTACTACAATCAGCTGAAGATAGCCATACATTTCGAGCCTCGCATGACTCAGAACACTCTACACTGGTTCCGACCTTTGATGAAGTTCAACACAGATCGACATTTTATTTACATCACAGCGCGCGCTGATGAACACAAGCAACAGCTTCAATCCTACTACAAGCTAACGGAGGAGGACTTGGAGGAGATCACAAAGGACTGGTCGATGGACCTCCTTATTCCAGCAGACCCTGTGGAGATATTTGACATTGACATCATAGAAATAGCACAGGATACACCTGGACCAAGCAAAACAAAGAAGACGGAAGAGGTCTAGGAATTAGACAGCACATCCGTGAAGACTGCTTCCATATAACCAGAGCAAGGAGGTGATGGCGAAGAGTTAGTGTTACACATTATTTTCATATAACCTTTACGAGTGTGAAAAAGTGATAAAAGTTTACTCGGTTACATTCTCATTGATTTACGATCACGATAAAGAAAAAAGACTAAGCTCAGTAACTTATTCTCGTGTATTTACGAGCATGAGAAAGAACAAAGACTAAGCTTATGATTGTATTCATTTTTACGCAAGCTTTAAAACAAAACAAAACTATGCTTGGGATAGATTTTATTTTTTTCACAAGATTAAAAACTAAACAAAACTATGCTTGGACCCAGTTTCATTTTTACACAAGCTTGAACCAGAGGAAACTATGCTTGAGGTAAGGTGGTTTAATTTTTACACAAGCTTGAACCAGAGAAAACTATGCTTGTGACTTCCCAACACATGGTTCATGGATTCACATGGTAAGTACTTAGTCCCCAACTTAAGAAGCTAGTGGCTCAACTTCAACATCAAGTCCAGAGGCTGGAAGCATTTCCCCCCAAGCTTCGTTTCTTCCAACTACAAAGGTGAATGAAATAAAGCTTCAAATACTAGACAAAGGACTTGACTCAAATAGAGAGGGGGAGAAAATCTATTTCATTTTTTAACGAGCTTGCCACAGAGAAGAAAAACTATGCTCGAGAATCTAGGTTCAATCCCTAGACCTCTGTTTCATTTTTTAATGAACTTGGCACAGAAACATGAACTATGCTCGTAACCTCTATTTCATTTTTTAACGAGGTTTCCACAGAGACGTAAAACTATCCTCATAATTGGTTTCATTTTTTAACGAGCCTAAAATCATAAAACCATGCTCAAAGATGGTTCCATTTTTTAATGAGCTTGAAATCAGAAAACCATGCTCAAATACTCTCTTCTTGATCATGGAATCCAAGAGGACAGTGCTCTGGAAGGATACCATGTCAATCGACAAAACTCGGTCATGGATTCCAAGTTATCTTCACTGTAAGGAAGAACAACACTCTGGAAGGACACCATGTCGATGGTCACAATAGGGGTAAGGAGATCATGCTCTAAAAACCCTATCGAAGAAATCACCATGTTGACTTCTGGATCTAATTCATCAAAAGTCGAATTCATGGGAGACAACGCCACATAATTGACCTGTGGCAAGGGTGATACCATATGCATATAAGAATCATTTAGGGAGTTCATTGAGTTGATGGTCAAGTCAGGGCCAACAAATGAAATTTGATCAATAGTCACCATTCTTCCATCGTGAGGGAAAGATAGCACGTGAAAAAGAGTGGACACAATAGATTTCATGGCATAGAGGTAATCTCGCCCAAGGAGTAAAGAGAAATACAAGGGATCTTGGACTACCATGACATCAATAAAGACGATTTTCCCTCCCAAAGTTATAAGAAACTGAGGAAGGGTCCCTAAAGGTTGACTGGGTCTTCTGTTGAAAGCTAACAAATTTTGTGTAACTAGCGCAAGCTGAGGAAAACCCAAAGATTTCCAAGCAAGAGAGGACAAAATAATAATGGACGCACCTTCATCTATCAGTGTTTGAGGAACATCCCGAACACAAACTTGTATTGTAATCTTGAAAGGAATGTGAGAGGGAAGACGAGGTTCAGTTAGCACACCCCAATTAAAAAGGATGGTCTCATTACTTGGAGGGGGTTCCAGGGGAGAAGGAGGAATACCCCCGAGCACGGTAGATTCTGTATCAGGAAGAAAAACATGAGCAGTATCGGGTTTACCCTCGATCGAGAGAGTAGGATCGATCGATAATGAGATCAGATCGACCACTTGAGTTCCATTATCCAAGGGGAGAATGGGGTCGACGGTTGGAAAAGGATCGACCGCTTGGGTTTCACTCTGTAACGGGAGAGTGGAATTGATCGAGGATGGGATCGAATCGAACACTTAGTCAACTGGTTCGACAAAGGACGTGACCATATTGACCACTTGATCAACTGGACTGACCGATGAATGGGATGGATTGATCATTCCATCAACTACAGGTGGGTCAAGAGTAAGTTTGTGATAAGCAGCTAGAAGTCGAGGCTGGGAAATAGTAATGTCTTCCAGTAATTTCGAGGCTTCGTCCATAAGAGGGAAAAGGTGAGTTATATGAATCCCTTTGCATAACATGCATGGGAACTTGACTCTACTTTTCTTCTTCCCAACAGTATTTTGACAAGTTGATGGGAGGTCATTAGTATGTTGTTCAGAGGTTGACGACATGGATTGGTGAGGGTGTGTAGACCATGCTTCTATAACCTTGGATAGACCAAGGAAATCCTTAAGAAGATGGATACCCTTACAAAGCATGCAAGGGTATTTGGGCGTACGGGTTGTTTGGGTGTTCTTGGCATCATCAACACTTCCAGTATGATTAACAGTAACTGGTTTCTTTCCAACACGTCTGGCAGTGGTTGGAAGTGTGGATCCTTTCTTATTTTTCTTCTTCGTATTCTTCCTTTTCTTCTTCTTCTTATTCACTGAGTTACTAGCTTGAGAGATTTCACTCAGCGAAGAAGATGAAATGGAAGAAGACCTTGCAAGTGATGAAGGCGAAGAATATCTTATTGGTAAAGAAGGTGAAGGATCAATAGGAGGTTGATGTTCTTGGGGGGAAGTGCTTACAAATGAAGCAGTAACTGCATTTGGGACTACCTGAGTGGAAAACAACCATACCAGTAGTCCAATTGTGAGACCTGGAAGGCTCAAAGTAGCGATGTGAGGAGGACCAATGTTTCTGTAAGAAGGAAAAACAAAAGGTTCCTCTATAGCAGGGTTTCCTTCATTGGTCATTTCAGGAACTGATGCCATCAAATAAAAATCCAATCTAGAGTCCACTAGGGAAAACAAACAACACATGCTAAATATCTAGTAAGCAAGCAAGCAAACAAAACCTTCCCACAATGAACACTAGTTGGTGATGAAATCCAACGTCACGGGAACAAAGTAAGAAAATGTTGAGATAGAGTGGGTGGAAAAGTTACGTTGACGACCTACTTAACAGACTTATTCCTTGGTGCAAGCTCCCACACATAATCGTGGGTATACCCTCCAAGGAGCTCGAGTGAGTTTGGCCAACGTTGATTCTAGGTACAGTGAAGACTTGCCCCTCCATAGTCACCTCGTGTAAATACCCTAAAGAGATAGGTCACTAAGGTTACCAACTACTACAGTGATGCCTGGAGAAATATTCAACAGTCTGATCCACGCGCAAAGGTAGGGTATCTAGCATGAAATCAACTCGAAAGTCTTCCACTCATCATTGTGGGTATACCTTTCAAGCGACCCCCATAATACATGCAATCTTTACACCGAGACCAACAAAGCAGGGTGAGTAACTCTTCCAGTCTCAATGCGACCTCAGGTTTGACCCTTGTGTGAGAAGGCCTTCCCAGTAAAAAATGTAACAAGTGGATTTCACCACTCCCTACTACAAGATTCTATGTTTGTTTACAGCTTTGGAAAGTTATCTTTCACACCTATTCCAAAGCCCTACAATTAATCTAATGTAGGTTTGCTACCAGAAAATATAAAAATATCTAATCAATTTTTATAAGTGATTTTTTTTATGGCTGTTGTTACTCAAAAGGAAAATGGTGTGGACAATATGGTGTTTTGACCAACTCGAAATTTATGCAAAGAGATGAAGATACAATCTTTTCATTTCGATGAAATCTATGCTACGAGAAGGAGAAAACATTTATCTTTCCCAAATGCACAATGTCCCAAAATTTATTAAACTCATCAATATCAATATTCGCAAGAAATGAGCAAAAGAGATTGTACACCAATACATGATTCATGCACCCCCCCCCAGCCATGGGGGGGGGGGTGAATTTTCATAATTTAATACCAAAAAAAATAAACAAGAATCATGCAATTTTGCTACTTCAAATGCAAGGATGCCCCCAATCTAATATAAAGCAAGAAATTAAAAAAAAAAAATCAAAGATAGCTAAAAGAAATAGTCAATAGATATGAAACAAAGAAACCCAAACAATTTTCTCTTTTAACATGAACTATTTAATAAAAGAAAAAGAAATTCTTTCACCAAACCATTCTAAAGAAAAGACAGTGCTTTGTAACTGAAAGACACTCAAAGCAAGAGACTAAATCTTTCAAAAGAAAACAAAGAAAAGATGGCTAAAAGAAGTTTCAAAGATATCAAGTAGACTGTAAACAAATCATAATCAAACCCAAAAATTCACCCCAAAATCAAATCCAAGGTCTGGGTAAGGAAAAAACCATCAAAAATTAAAATTTTCACAATTTTCGCAGGCTGTAGACTAACACAGTGTGGAAATCACTTATTTCCGCAGGCTAGATATGGGTAGGGTGCGGAGTTTCCACACTGGTCTAAATAGGTAGGGTGCAGAAATCCTAAGTCGTCGCACTATCCCTCAAAGCAGGGTGCGGAAATCAAACAAAAATGGAAAAAATTAAAAATTAAGAAGGTTTTCTAGTGAAGTTTAACAGTCAGAGAGTCAAGATGGATATCCCAGTGACTCAAAAAATAGAATCCAAGAAGTCAAAGAAAGAAAGAAAGGAAAACTAGGAAACAATCCATTCCCCAGTGGAGTCATCAATTTTGTTGTAGGATAAATCGGTAAATGCAGACATAAACTAATCTCCCTAGATCCACCTGGATCTAGAACAAAATAGACTAGGACATGATGCTTTCCATAAGTTACAATCATTGATATAAGTATCAAATAAGGAATTGATGACTTACCTTTGAGATTGCTTCCTTGTATCTTTGTTGTTCCCGCTTCGCTCCGGTGCTCTTGTGAAACTAGACCTGCAATGACACAAACCAACCAAAGTGAAAGCAACAAGAGTAGATTCAATGAAAACCTAAACATGTGATCAAGGAGTCATGTAATAAAATGAGAAAGATTTTATGGGAAAGAAACATGCCACTGTATTATATAATGTGGAAGAAAGATACAACTAGATGCCTTGATGTCGTTAGGTTCCTTCCAACGGTTCCTTGCTTCCCACACACTTCTTGCTCCAAGGATTCTGAGACCGTGTATCTGATAGCTACTCACAATTTATCTTGACAAAGCAAATCTCAAAGCCAACATAAATTTCCCAAGCTCAATCCAACTAACTTTCTCCATGATAGATCCTCTCCTTTTATAAGTTGAAGAGGATAAGGTAAGGAGGTTAGGAAGATCCCACTAAATCATGAAATCAAGTAAGATCCAAATTGTTCAGAGGCCACCTCACCATAGAAGCTTCTCCTTCTAGAAGCATCGAGAAAATGCTCATTTTTCCCACGTACAAAGGCCGCCGCACCCTAGCTATAGTACATCCCGTAGAAACTTTGCAGCCTAGCTATAGTGCAGCCTACGGAAACCGGGAATTTCCTCACCCTAGCTATAGTGCAGCCTACGGAAACTAGGAATTTCCTCACCCTGGCTATAGTGCAACCTGCGGAAACTAGGAATTTCCTCATCCTGGCTATAGTGAAACCTGCGGAAACCAAGAATTTTCACACCCTGTGTATAGAGAAACCTATGGAAATCCTCTTTAATAGGGTTTTTACAAAGGAAAATACAACTTCTTCTCTCAGGGAAAGTTCTTCTCCCTTCTTTCTTCAAGAATTCAGGCCACTGACCCCTCTGAAGGCAACAGATAGGTTTACATCATTAATGATCATAGGGATGACGAAAATAATGTGTAACAATCAGATGACAAAGAAGTCGAACATAAGCAAGGAGACGAGGTTGATCCCCTAAAAAAGAGGAAAGGTTCGCCTCCAAAACCTTCCTCCCAAAAGAAAGTGAAGGCCACCATGACCAAGATGCAGATTGTTCTCACCTCCGATGACTTCGATTTCCTCATAGCAACCATGCAAGATGCTTCGCTGGAAATAGCAAAGAAACAAGATGCAAAGCAAGAGGAGATGTATCAACCAAATTTAGACTGGACTCGGACGGGTGCAGCAGGCCCTATAGTCCAGCCACACAATCTCCACTACCCCCGGAGAACCAAAATTGGGAGATGAGCCAGCTCAACTCCACCGTCTAGCTAATACAATCAAAGCCCACCTTCGATGAGCACAGGAAGAAACATCACAAGCCACCCAGGCTTTGACACAAGTACAAGGAGTACTCATTGAGCAATACAGTGTTGAAGAATAGGAAAAGATTGATCTCCAAGCAAAGTTTGATGAATAAAAAGCACAACTACAACAAGAAAAGGAACAATTGCTCGTGGAGAAACTCAAAGTAAAGGAAGCGGTCAATAGAGCACTTCTCTCTATGAAAGTCTTAGAAATCAAGGCAGAAGATCAAATTACACAATAGGTGAACCAGCTCGCAGACGCCATCCAGCAGCTACAGCAATGCATAGCAAATTTAGAGTTACGCACTATACCTGAGACCCCACAAGATGTAAAAGACCAAAGGGAAGAAACGTCCTGGAGCATAGTTGAAAGGCTAAAGGATCTTACCCTAGAATGCATTCAACTTACCAATCGCAATGCCCAGACCTATGAACAATTCACAAAAAACCCAGAATTGAAGGCATTGGAGTCACAGCTCCAAGAGGCGAAGTATCAAGACGAAAAGATACAGTCGTAGTTGAAGTCCCTATCACTGTGGAAATAATGAAGCACTCCCAAGAGAAATGCACTGCACAACAAAAAATCCATACTATCTGGAGCAGAGTTATGGAGGTAACTCATAAACTCCAACCCGTACAAGACAAGGCCTATCAATTTTTTATAGAAGTAGAAGGCCAAGGAGAAAATCTAGATTAGGTTGTCACTACAGCTGAACGGCATCTAGAGGGACCTATCAATGATGCAGTCATCAAAGAGTTTGTTAAACAGGAGACTGTAGCATAGTAGCAAGTCAAAGCAACTTGAACCAAGATCGAGGCATTCGAAGCAGAGCTAGTCAGACCAGAGTGACTCGGGATGAGACATAGATGAGTGATGGGGGAATGTTGGCCCTTGACCAAGTTTTGGGAGATTCTTGGTCATGTTGACCTATTTTGGGACTTGAAATCCTGTCGAAGACAGAGTGCAAGATGAAGCAAAGATCGCAGGATCTCGGCCCATTTTTGGGTCATTCTTGGGATTTGGGAATATCTAATGGGTATGGGATGTCGGCCCATGGGTTTACCCATGTTTAGGCCTATTTTGTAAAGTATAAATAGATGCCTATGCAATGTAAGGGGAAAATAGGAATCTATGTGATGTAAGGATGATAAGCTAAGTGCAAGTATGATTTGTAGATGCTCTGTGCATACTGTGAGAGACTATAAAGATAAGTGCAAGTGGTTGTAACAGACTGTGAAAGGCTTTGTGCTAGACCTATCTTGGGGAAGGAGGATCTAGTGTGGTGCGCGCAAATCCCCTGTCCTATGCGGAGTAGGGTTTTTATGGCTCTGTGCATGTATATGACTGATTGAAGCTAATAAAGAAGAAGAGTTGGTGGACATAGCCCCAGGGTGGGGGTGAACCACATAAATACTGTGTTATTCTTCTCTGTGCGATGTGTTGATGTATTTATGTGTTATTTGCTAAGTGCTTGATATAGATAGATAGATAGATTTGTTCATGCTTTGTGCTTATGATGAATCTAGATGCTAGATCTGATATAGGTGAATGTGCTTAGTGCTTGAATCTGCTATATGTGATCCATTTATCTATGTTAAGTGCTTAGATACATTAGATCAAGGTGAATGTTGTGATGCTCTGTTTTCTCTATGGAGTAGATATTGGTTAAATAATAATGAACTAATGATGCTAAGTGTTGTATTAAGTATTATAATCACATATTTGTGTCCCAGCTAAGGTTGCAAACACCTGAGTCCTGCAACCACCCCTGCCTCTACCTCAGGTGAGACTTCATCTACTTCGCAGGTGTTGCCGAAAGGGCCGGTAGTTAGGGTTTTGTTGGTGCGTTGTTGTAGCGTTGAACCCTAGGTTTGCCCCTGTGCCAACAGGGACACAACCAGTTGTGCATCTAAGTAGACCTGAAGGTGAGAGATACCATGTGACAAAGTGTCACTAAGAAACTCTATTACTGTGTTATATTTGGCAACATTGTTTGTGGCATCACCTAGACATATACCTCCAGAAGATAGCAACTGGCCTTGATGTGTGAAGATCACCCAAGCTACGGAATCAAGCCTCAAAGTGTGTCGGATAGCACCATCCGCAAACCCAACGAGCACCTCTAATTCACTTGACATCTGCCACAGTGAAAAAAATGACATCAAAAATGATACTTCCATAAAACAAAATGATAAAAACTAACTGTATAAAAACTATACATATGTACAAGAAGTCACCCAAGGCGACCCACCTACGAGTAATACTTCTTGAGGTAGAACCCATTTCTAGGCTCCGCCAAATCATTCCCCTCAAAGTCAACTAGATGATAAGTGCCATTTTTTAATTCCTCCTTCACAATGAAAAGTTCAAACCACATGGGTTTGAATTTACCTGCCCCCCAGGGGAACCTTATCTTGGTCGTAGACCAGGACAAGGTTGCCTTCGGAGAAAATCCGAGGATGAACAGACTGATCATACTAACACTTAACTCATTGCTTGTGAGCCTTGTTAGCCAAGGCTGCATCATACCGTCGCTCATCGAGCTATTCGAGATATAATAAGTGTTCTTCAAGCAGTGGTCTGGAAATAACTGTACTGCCAACTTAAGAGATGGGATATGGCACTCTATAGTAAAGACTACTTTCAACCCGTAAACGAGTTGAAAAGGTGAGAAACTAGTGGTAGTCTTTACATACGTTCGGTAGACCCACAATGCTGAGTACAACATCAAATTCCAATTTGACTTGGTAGAATTGATTGTTCGTTGTAGAATGGTATTGAGAGAATTATTCATAGCTTCCACCTAAACATTCACTTGTGGGTAGTAAGGTGATGAATGTTCTTGCCTCAACCCAAGATTTGATGTTAACTGGGACATCATTTTGTTCTAAAAGTGACTACCATGGTCAGTGACAATCTCCTTCGAGATGTCAAACCTTGTTATTATATGGTTAAACAGAAAGAGAGTTGTTGTCTCTCCATCATTATTGAATGTCAACATAGCTTCGACCCACTTTGTGAAGTAGTCTACTGCTACAATGATATAATGGTGCCCCCTGACTGAAGGGGGGTGGCATGCAGTATAATCAATCCCCCACTTGGTGAAGGGGCCGACAGTAATGACGGGAAACATGGGAGCGGGGTGTGCCCTCATCTTCCTAGAGAAGATCTGACACGGGTGGCACTTCTTGACCGATTCAACACAATCCTTGATTAACTTCGGCCAAAAGTAACCTGCTCATAGAATCTTTTGGGTTGCTGCCAACCCAGACAAATGACCACCACACACTCCAGTGTGGCAGTCGTTAAGAATGAGTTCTACTTCTTCATGAGTGAGACATCAACGAAGGATACAATCTACACCTCGACGATACAAAGTGTCCTCGAGTATGAGATAGTTTTTTTCCTAATGGCGTATACATTGGCGCTCATCGTGAGAAGTAGAGGTTGGGCACTTCAAAGTCTAGAGATAGACTAGTATATAACCATTCCAGGGGTCCGAAGATGAAATCAGAAAAAGATCTCTTTTAATCGGTGATTCTTCGAGCGTAACATGATCACTTGATTTGACCGGAAGTTTAGAGATAAGTTCTGCAAAGACCAACGAATTTTTGGATTTCGCGGAAACAAAATCCAAGTCAAATTTTTGGAGGATAACTATCCATCTACTGATATTTCCTCTGATTACACGTATTGAAACGGATTCACAATGACAACGACGGTGGTCTTGCGAAGTAGAATATAATGATGGAACTGTTGGACAACATGTATTGCTGCCAACGCAAGCTTATCAACATGGGAGTAGTTGAGTTCTGGTCCAACCAGGCCTCGACTCAGGTAATAAATCACATGATCTTCAAGCAAATCATCCTCTTGAACCAATACCATACCGATGGTCGACTCTACAGTGGCCAAGTAGAATAAGAAATATTTATTATAATTGGGAGGTCGGAGCAGAGGGGAAGACGTGAGGGCACATTTCAATTCTTCGAAAGAGCGTTGAGTGGCTTAGTCCCAATGGAAAGGGACTCCCTTATTCATTAAACTCATAAACCCTTTAGTGATTTCGGAATAGTTTGCGATAAAACACCGAAGAAAGTTCACTTTTCTATGTAGGCTTTGAAGTTGAGGGACTGTGCACAGGGGAGGCAATTGAACTATTGCCTCAACCTTTAGAGGATCAACCATGATCTCTTTTGTCGACACTATGAAACCTAGTAGACGACCCGACGTCATGCAAAAACTGCACTTGTTTGGATTCAAGCAAATCTGATAGTAGCGACATCGCTCAAAGATTAGTCGGAGGTGCGTGAGATGATCAGCTCCCTTACGAGATCGTGATGCTAAATCATCGAGATAAGCCTTGACTATGTGTCTTAGTTCATGGAAAGAAAAAGACATGGCCCGCTGAAAAGTGCTCCAGCAGTATTGAGGCCAAAAGGCATCTTCCGATAAGCAAATGTACCCCATGGACAAATAAAAGTTGTTTTATGTTGGTCTTCGGGCTTAATCTGTATCTGATTGTATCTCGGAAAAACATCCATGAAAGAAAAGACCTCACAGCCTGTGCACTCATAGACAATATGGTCAATGAATGGGGTGGGGAAATTATCCTTGGGACAGGCCTTATTCAAATCACGGAAGTCCATACATACGTGAATTGTTCCCTACTTTTTGTTGACTGGAACGAAGTTTGACACCCATTGAGTCAACTGAACGGGGTAAATGAAACCGACTTTGAGCATTGTCTCTACTTCAGCCTTAATAGTTGTTGCTTTTCGAGGATTGACCGGATGAAGCTTCTATTAGACCGGCTTAGTGTCAGGATAAGTCGTTATTTTATGTTTGACAATTATTGGATCTATACCTGGCATTTCCTCATAAGACTAGAAAAAAATGTCACAGAAGTATTTAAATAAATTAGTGTAGATTCAAATCTCCTCGGGGGAGTAGTCCTCTCTGACGAAGACATTCTCCACGATGTCAGGGGTTCTGGAGATGTTAATAGGTATCATTTCAGCAATGGTTTCCATATTACCCTTGGCATAAACTGCGTGCGTATCCAGAGGATTAATAGGACAAGACCTATCTCCAATCATAGTCAACACAAATTCTCCTGCCTCTATTCTTCTTAACTCTTGGAGGAAATAAGATCTATTATGGAGATCATCCCAGGGTCTGTCTAAACTAATCAGTGCCTCTATAATCACCTCGTCAGAGGGAAAGACCAAGTCTAAAGAATCAATAGTGGCGGGGGAATCTTGAGCCCAAATAGGCTCAAGAACTGGATCTAGCTCCTATGCGGAAGTCAAATCGGGGTCGATTGAAGCTTGTTGGACAATGGAGTATGCAAATTCTGCCGCAAACAAGGGCATGGACATGCCAGGATGCCTTGTCCCTTCCATAGAAGCCTATGGGGAAGGAAGAGTCCACAGATCGTTAAAGTAATTCGTGCGGAATGATGACACTTGAAAGACATCAGCCTTAGGCTGGTTGGGGACAGTTGATATGAACTTGACATCGTCAGACAGATGTGGGTAATCGAAAGTACCCATTAAAGGTGGGCACACACCAACCCCTACATTGACAATGTTGGGATACAGATTATCAATCATCGGGACTGTGGATGCCCCCGACGAAGGGTCAGGATGGGAGAAGGAAAATTGATCAATGGACACGATCCGACCCTCGTGTGGGAACAACAAGACCCAGAAAATTGTTGCAACCACTACATGCATAGCATAGGTCCAACTCCTTCCTAACAGGAGGTTGTAGTTGAGAGGTGCATCGACCACTTCAACTTGGATGCACACAACCTTCCCTTCTAACTTCACGAGGAAAGAAGGGATGATACCATGTGGTATGAAAGAATGACCGTCGAAAGCAATAAGAAGAGTAGGTGATGGAGAAAAAATGGGTTGGTCAATGGCCTTCCAACACGCCAATGACATCATGCATGTCAAGGCACCCTCATCATCCATTGTGCGGAAAATATTTCGGGTAAAAGTTTTTTTGGTGTAAGCCACTACTATCTAAAATGCCACATGGTATGGGAGACAAGATTTCAAGTCGGTCGTATCAAGCATGATCGTTCCTGAATTATAGGTCTCAACAGATCCTAAGGAAGCTAACAGGGCCTTTCTCTACAAAGGGCAGCTTTGGAGGACCTCCAAAGTAGACATCGTGCAAGGGGTTTGTGACAAATCCTCCACCACAGAGTAATTCTGGGTGGCCCTCGCGTTTGGATTATGTGAAGCTTTCTTGAACACCCCTTTCAGGATGTGTGTCATTGTTTCTCCCATCGTCCTCTCAATATAGAGAGGAACAGATGGGTTTTCGGCTTCCTTACCCTTTTCAGCAGTGTTTGGCATTCTGTAATCATGTGCCCTAGTTGTTATGTGAGCATCACCTTTCAACATATAAACATTCAAGGTTGAGGGATTACTAGACAACAAAGAGAGTCCTTGACTACCCCCATCTACGCTTGAAGAGGCTTGAGTTAAATTTTTCCCATGAGGAAACAGGTTCGTTAACACAGCAGGTTGTTGTTGCGCTAATAACTTTTGGGCCTCTGCAAGTCAAGGGCATAGGTGAGTTGGATGGTCCTCTGTGAAAAGGTTACACAGATACTTCGACTTTATTTTCTCTCTATTGCCCCCACCAGCATTGTTGGTAGGTTTTTATCCCCCTTACCCTTCTTGTTTCTTTGTTTTTTCTTACCGTCAGACTGTTGTTTAGCCTTCGGGTTCGTTGACTGCACACTTTGTATGTCCGACGTTTGAGTAGGGGGAGCATCCAAACTAGAGGTTTGGTTGGTCGTTGTCTACTGTATCGACAACTGTTGCAATTGATTCAATAGTGGATCAGTGGGATTTTCTTATGCTGAACCAACTATGCCATCGAGATGTGGTCCAGACTTGTGTCTGGTCTTGTCAAGGATATACCGTGGCACATCTAGAAAAACTTCGTAGAGTAAACTGGACTAAGAGTATATTAGTTCAAGTTGTTGAGCTCTCATTATCGCCTCTTCCTTGGAAAACACTCCCGACGTTGCAACGTCCTTAGATAACTGGGGTACCAAAGACTTAAGGAACCACTCCAGTAGGAAAGTCGGTGGGACTGGTAATTTTATCAAACTCTTCCTACACTACCATTCTCGGATGTGATCTGAGATATGGTCAGCCTTTGTTTTCTCAAAGTTGGTGAGAAATTTGATGTCGGCATCGTATCTCATAGGTAGTTGAAAATGGTTTAAAAAAACCATTGCCAATTCGCCAAAAGTAGAGTATCTTGAGCGGTCAAGCTCGATGTACCATTTTGTGACACTCCCTATAAGAGTGCATTGAAACAGATGCAACTAAATGGAGTCGTCTCTCAACGATTTCAATGAGAACCATAGGTGAAAGGTAGTCACATGATCGTCTGGATCTTCGTTAGGCTTACCTTCGAACTTTGGAATTTCTAAGGGCAACTTGGTCGGCATGGGAGGCCAACGTGGATCGTGACAAATTGGGTCATTTAATAATATTGATAAGTCTAGAAAATGCAACGTTGCCAGAAATGGTAACTTAGGCTGTTGACTATGTACAGGGAAAAAGGAGCTTGGATTTTGACTGGCACCAGGTTGCCAGGAAAAGTTAGGTTGTTGACCAGGGATCTGGTAAATACAATGGCCTTGGCAAGCGAACAGATACTGCGTTTGTTGGGAACTCATCAGTTGACTCCCGTAGTTGGACATTGAGGGATGGGAAGGGATTTCTCTTTGTGTGGTGTTCCAAATATTCTAGAAAGGGTTGCCCCATGCCAATCCGACGGGCATAGGTACTGAGCCTTGCCCAGAGTTCCATTGACCATGGAAGGGGTTTCCCCCGATCGACATCCCTGACTAGGGAACTACTCCCTACCACAGATTCCATAGTCCTTGTGAGGAGAAGACTCATGTATGTGCCCCCTATGTAGGAATAGTACCCTACACAAGATTTTGTGGTCCAAAACTAGGGTTTCCTCTGGCCGAGACGACAGCTCACGAGAAAGCGTTATTTTTGAACGCACCGAACAAAGAGAATGACATTGAACCCACCAATGTGGTGTTGGAAGAAGTTCCTTGACTACTTGCTCCAAACAAGTTGTAGTTCATGTTCGGCAAGATGGGCTACTGAGAAGCACTTTCGAGCAAGGGGGACGACAGAGGTATATGACCCCCACCGTAAGGGAAAGCATTATATGGGGATGAGGTGCCCCCCATGGACCCTTGCAAAGGATCATTCAAGCTCCTTGCCCCTAGACCCATGGTTTGTAGAATGGAGTAGGATAGGACTGAGTTCGTATTGAAGTCAGACATCCCATATGAAAACGGAGGACCTGTCACACTCTGTGTGAACGGAGCAGTGATCACTTCCATAGATAGAATCAGACCACTGCTCGAAGTAAAGGTGGTCGAGACCATTGTGGTCCAGGCCAAAGAAGATGGGTTAGGAGGAGGAACTCCCCCAGTGGTGGCAATCATAGAGGGAGTGTGAGGACTCTGTGATGAAGTAGCATCATTTTCTTCCATCACTGCTTGCAAGACTATTTGTCTCTCACGATGAGTTACCCTTGGAGGGACAACTTGTACCACGATGGGCGTCGATAAGTCAGTGATCAAAGAATTAAATGGACCAATAGCTTTTACTCCAAGGTTAGAAATGGTAGTATCCTCTGGATTCGAGTGTTCTCCTCTCAGGGATGGCTCGGGCATAGTTTACTATGGCCCGGACACCTCAAATGACCCTTGATGGTCAAGTATTCTCCTTAGCGGTGGCAGTGGTGGCTCCAATGCAACTGGGGGTAGGCCCAAAATCCTTCGCGACTAGCAGAGCTCCTGATATTCCACTTTGTGATAAGATCAATGACACACTAGGGCTTTTACTAATGTTTAAAACTAGCACACACTAGAAAATTTCCTACAAGATAAAACAAGCAAACCACTAACTAGTTGGAAGAACAGTTACACCAGCCAACACTAGAGCAACTTACTAGTGCAAGTGAAAATCGAACATGGAATCACCCTCCAAGTATACTCTACAAAGCGTGGCCCGATGTCTACCCTAGGTACCGCGGTATACACCCACAGTCACCTGTGTAAGTTCCTAAATAAATTCAACTAGGTTGCCAACTCACGAATAGTCACCAGGTGGGTACAGTTGACGGTCGGGTGGACCAAAATGAGCAAGGTATCAAGCCCGAAACCTATCAAGGGTATTGAAAGAAAGTGGTCTGGAAGACAACTAAGGACCTTGAACGGATTTGAGATCCACGAAGCTCCGTGGCAAATGTGACCAACAGAATCCCAAGACAAGTCCTCTATATGTGTTCCCCACTACGCTTGGTCCGACTTTGGAGGGGTTATCTCCGCTACCTTTCCACACGCGACCTCGTGTTTATCCCCTATGTTAGAGGGGGGTCCTGGATAACTTTCACGTTTTCTGGACTTTTTACACTCCCTAGCATTGATTCTAATGTTTTTTTTTTAAACCTTGAAGAGTTTCCTCTCCAACCTAAATCAAGGCTCTAGCCTAGACTATTTGATGGACCCTACAAACATAAAGTCTAGTAAAATTTAATTTAGCGTTAATTTTAAGTGGCTTGTTTTAAGTCAAGGAAGTAGCAATGAAACTAGTGGTGTGTTTTAAGAGACGAAAGAGAAGAGCATTAAATGAAACTGAAAGCAAAACTACTTCTTTTGACAAATAAAGATTTGCAATTTCAACTCTTGAACCAACTTTTCGAACTAATTTTTCTAAGATCTTTTAAAGGAAAACCTAAAACAAGATTTCACCCAACAACGAGCTACTTAATGTTCTAATCATTCAGTAAATAACTTAAGAAAATCACTCCTTTTCCTGACAAGCAATACAACTAACCTAACTACTTAACCAAACAAAGAAATGAAATCTTTTTCTAGTTTTTTTTTATGCTTCAAATAAGAAACTTGAAAATAAATTCTTTTTCTTTTTCTTCAAAGAAAGAAAAAGCGGTAAAAGTGAAAACAAGACAAGACCAAAAACTGACTTCTATCCCACTGCGGATCATAGGGAGTCACTGACAATACCAAACAGGTTGATCAAAAAATACTCACAAACTTGTCTAAAACCCTTTCAAAGAAAACACAAGAAATCTTTAAAAGATAAGCAAACTGATGTCAAACCCAGGCTAAAGACTGTAATAACAGAGACCGGTACTAGATCAAGAAACCCCTGAGAAGTATGACTTCAATCAAGGAAGAGGTTGATTTCCTCTTCTTGAAAAAAGAATTTCTTGACACAAGCATGCTACTGACACTTAAGTAACCTATGTATGTACGTGGGTTGTCTAAAGGTAGGGCATGTATGTATGCATGCAGATCCACTGCAAGCCACGTACACCTCTGTAACTTCTCAAAAAAATAAAACTAACAGGTAGGCTGATAGGGCGGGAAGTACTGGTATGGAAAACTAGAATCCCTTAAAGACTCAGCAACTTAAAGAAAACTCAAAAAGGTAATCAAACCAATTAAAACACCCAAAAATCCCCTAAAACCCTAGAGGTTTCCCCAGTATGGTTGTCAGTTCTGCTATAGCGGGAAAACCCCCTATGGACTACACTAGGGTTCAACATGTAGGCATATCTAACCTTCTAAAAGTCTCCTACTCTTTATACTACCCCAAATATACCCCACATTCATAAAATAAATACAAGGTGAAAAGATCTGGTAACTCTACCTTAAACTCTGCGTCCAGTGTCAATCCTTTCACGTTCGATTTCTCCTTGACTACAAGTCTCCTCCCAAGGTTAACCTGCATTCATAAAAAGACAAACAAGAAACTACGAAAATGCATCCCATATATGAATTAGTGGGTTATATTTTAGTATAAAACATGAATCAAACATAAATATTGAACACATCATATTGCGGGACAGAAAAAGTATTCCTTTTATTAGAATCACAAAGTTTACTTACAATGAGATCAACGACTGCTCCTTGAACCTGGTCCGGGATCCTGTTCACCAAGCTCCAACTGCGCTTCCATGTATCTTTCTCCTCTCACATTTCTTCTAGGGAAATGGCATAGGCTTACGATGGAGGAAAAATGGAAAGAATGGGAATTCTAAGGCAAAACTCACAAGGTGGTTGTAATTTTATGGGGCAAGGAGGGGATGTGAAATGGGAAAATTTCCATTGTTCTTATGCTTTTCTTTGGAATGAGACCCCAACACCTCCTTTTATATGACAAAAGCATGGTTATTCGATTGGGTGATGGGCTATAGGTGGTGGAACAGTTGAGAAACTGCCCAATATCCCGTAATCTCAACGAATTCTTTGCAACTTTTTAATTTTTGCAACATTTGTGGGTATACGCGGGCTATAATGGTGAAGCTAGTGTACGTACGTGAGCTTTAGTGGTGCAGAAAGTGTGTGTACATGAGCAGTAGTGGTGCAGGGTGCGTACATCTTCAAAAATATGGTTTTTAAGAAGAGTTGCTCAGTGATGGCTTGGCAAAAATAGCAAGTAAGATGGCATGATGTCAGGTATGCATGTATGTTGCAATTTAGGGTTATAACAAAAATTATACTTGATATGGATGCATGCCATATATTATGTGGGCCTTTGAGGACTACACTAAACATTTTTGCATTAGAACAAAATCCACCGACCTTCAAATAAACATTAGTTCTTGATTATTTTTTATTTCTATATATATATATATCCATTGTTGGATTTTGCAAAAGATGTGCTACAATGGTTTGAATAAATGGTAGGAAAATCTTGTTGTCACTTGTGGAATTGTTGTTCCACTTATTTCTCTTGTGTTTTCCACAAAGAGTTTCACTTTCTAAGACACCATATGGTTGTTGAATGAGATGACTATGAAGATTTGGTATTCTTACTAAAGATCATGCTAAGGTGATGCAGTCAACAATAATAACTCTCAAAAATTCAATCCAAGTGAGACATTAGATTCCTCATGAACAATAGATATTATATGTAAATAATCACCAAGAAAATCGACAAATTTTGAAGGCCTTCACCTTGATTTAATAAACTAGACATCTTTTCAAGTCCCAAGTTATAAAAATAAAATAAAAAATGAAGGTCTCTCTCTCTTTCAAGTTATGAAAATCATGTTATACTAGCATGAATTAATCTTTGTATAGATCAGGGTGCATATTCAGTAGTTTTTGTTTATCTATTAAATTGTGCCAATGCTATAGAATACCAATGTCTTTCTGTAAAAATGAATTTTTAACTCCTTGGATCAATTATTATTGTTGACATTTGGGTTTATATAGACAGTCTAATATTGGGTAGAATCTTAAAAGAGATGGGTGTTGTAAATCATTTGGTTCACATGCAATTGGAGGAACAAAAACTGAAGTAGTGAAGAAGGTAGGTGGGAGGAAGCTTACAATGTTTTGGATGAGATGGTGTCCAAGGGATACAATCCTAATGTTGTAACATTTACTACATTAATGGATGGTCTTTGCAAGAATTAATAAACATTGAGGAGGTCAGTAGGATTCTTGATAAGGTGGTTAAGCATGAATGTTCTTCATACTTTTTCATTTAACAACATTATTATTCATGCTCTTCATAATGCAAGGAAGTTACTGTAAGAATTTCAACTTTTGATGAAATATCAAAGAGAATTTGTACTCCTGATATGACCCAACAAACATATATTTATTTTAAAAAATAATAATAATTGAGATAGGTTGTGCCCCTTCTAAAGGAGATAGCTTAAGGGTTGATCATTCAATAGAAGGTTATCTCTCTTACTCTAATATCATCTTTGATGTCTTATGTGGGTGAAATAATTTTATGGATGTGTTGTTGTGTCTTTGTTGAGCATTTCATATGGTTGTTACATATATATATATATATATATATATATATATATATATATATATATATATATCAAATATGTCCTTGACTGATAACACTTGTTGTTTGGTGGTTTTGTCACGTCTTCTTTATCGACTTTCAAGTTTTATATGTTGCCTAGACTCCATAGCCCAAGGACAAGGAACCAGTCTTGCTTGGATTCTCACATTATATCTTCAATTACAAAGAGATTACCATTCTTAAAAGACAAAGAGATACAAGTTTGGAACTCTTGAAACCCACAAACAAACAAGCATGTAAAATTTAAATCCAAACTTGAACAATTCAATCTCTTAAATTTCACATTTACCAATGCCTTCAAATCGCTACGATGATATCCATGGAGCCACAAATTGATGCATAAATTGTATGTCAAGGCCAATAGAACCAACAGAACCAAGGATTATTGAATCAATATATACCAAGTCTAAGAGAACCTGAAATTATCATTAAGTGTATAACAAAATTACATTCACAGATATATACAAGCCATAGAAATAGCCTTGTGTATATTATCAGATGAAAAAGTACCCATAATGTCAATGCATTATATGCATCATTACATGTTCAACTATATAATGTACATCTAACTGTCTTATAAAATTATTACACATCATGAATTTCTTTTAGTCTTGTTTTGTGTTTTCCAGGTCTTAAGTAATTCATCCATCTCCATGTCTTTGTTTATTGGGTGCTCTTCAGCAGCTGATGTTGTTTCATTCCTTTCACGCCGAGAACGTCTGGTCTCATACCCACGGCGTGGATGCTGTTGTGAGGGGACATCACCTACAAAAACATAAAATATTAAATTTATATGGCCAATTTTTAAATATCATTGAATTAGTTCATTAATATTAAAAAAAAACTTTGCAGTGTAATTATTTACCTAGTCCTCTAGTCGACACCATTGGAATAGATTCCATTTTCACCTGATGTTCAGGTCGAGGAGGATCAACTATGAAATTATCTGCCATTGAAACGTCAAAATTTATAAGTACAGAATTATTAAGTATATGATTAATATACAACCATTTTACCGTTGTGGGCCTAAGTCACTGGAACATCTTGGGGTTTCACCCCATTGGGATGGGGTTGTTGGGGAGAACCATGATATTATGGCCGCGTTGCACTATCAACGCTCTGTTGTCCAATACTAATGGTTTCGTTGATAGTGTTGATCCCATGATTAAAACAAATTAAGACATTAAATTATGGAGGATATCAAACATTCACGTATTTTATAAGTAATGAAAGGTTAATGTGGACTTATTTTTATTTACCTTATCCCGCAAACTAGATCTTAGGGTCTGACCCATGCTTTTCCTATGATCAACCACGGATTTATAACCGTACTTGTAACCAAGTTGGAGGTCTTCCTCCGTGGTTCATTTCCGAAGTCATCGCCCTGCATTGCATAAGGGTATGAATTTTTAATGTTTTTTGCTACAATTACCTGAAAGTTGTAAGGTGATACAAATAATATTCTTAATATGTTTGGTTACTTACGATTCGTGATTGTAACTCGTGTAGCCTCCCTGGCCTAGCTTGTGTTGGCCATGTTTGGAAATCCTTTCTTTGGTTGCCTTCGAAGTTTCAGGCAACCTATCATTGAAATTTTCAAGTATGTTATATATAACCACACTTTTATTTAGATCTAAAGAAAATTAAAGTTGGTATTGAAATCAAAATATTGTAATTTACCTTGGGGTACCAATTATTTTTTCTCCTGATTTTTTCAAAATCTTTTCTTTTTCATCATCAATGATCGCCTTCCACTCCCTCTCTGGAATTGAGGGAGGACACTCATACCTAGGATTTCCTTCCAAGCTTCGTTTATAAACATCCCACGTATATTTTAAATATTCGCCCGCTATAGAGGTGACCACTTTTTTATTGAACATGTATACTCCAAATAGGCCTTCAAGATAATCCATAAGTTCCTTTTTGAGGTTGGAATTCTGGCAATTCCACCTCATGCATAATGTTTCCCCAAAAATCAACAAGGCCTTTCTCTCTAGATGCCTATAAAAATGGTCGTTTCCTACACACAAAAAGATATGATCATTAATTTAAAATTAATAATCTAGATGATTTGTGTATGAGATGGACAACATGAAACGATTAAAATATGAAAAACTACCTGTGAGTCCTATTTTTTTTAATGGAAGTCCATTATCGTCGACCAAAAATGTGTCGGAAGGGTCCCTGTGCTTGTCACATGTCTAGCTCTAGGAAATGCAACCATGTCAACCACATCATCAGCCTCATCTATGTCACCATATTTAGAGTTTGAACGATGTGTGGATGTCTAGTGGTGTGTGTCATGGCTCCTATCTAAATTAGTTGTGGAAGATGGAGAATTAAATAGTACTCTAGCAGCTGTATGACCGCCTGCATCAGGACTCTATGGCGTCTCTACAGTGCCACTACTACCAACATTGGGCTGAACAGGCTCCAAAAATCTCTTTATAAAAAAGAAAATGTGTTTTCGTGAGATAATGTAAAAGTTAAAGAAAAATGTTTCATAATTGAACATATGAGTACATTAGAAAAAAACACTTTAAATTATGGTTATTACCTTATATGTGTTAAGTTGTGACATAAGGAGATTGATCTTTTCTAGGACATCGGAAGTTTGATCTAGATGATCTAATAAGCCAACAAGTTCCTTGTTCGCTTTAATGATCTTTTTTTTATTAATACCATCGGATCAGGGGATGAATACAACCCCTCCTCATCGGCAGAATCATGATCAACATGGCCTACCGACTACATATAATTTCAACAAAAACAATGTTATTTCAGTAAAATTATATAAGCAAATATTAAAATTCACGTAAAATGAAAGTGAAAATTAACAATCATTTACATGTTTTGCGGCTGGCCCTTTTCCACGATCATCCTGCCACATTTTAATATAATAAGAACCCTCAAATATTTAAAAATTTGTTAATGATAAAAAAAAACTGATTGCCACTCAAATAAAATCAACCTCAACGATCAATCTCCCACAATTGTATAAAATTGGGACCGTGAAATATTCAAAACAATGTTAAAGATAAAAAATATATATAATGCAATAAGTAGAGGTTTCTTAAATAGGTGTTTCATAAGTACCCTCACACTATTAGTCGATGTTTCTATTCGATTCAAATGGTAATCCACTAATAACTCTTCCTTGGGAGCTATCTTTTTTATTGCGCACGGGACTACCTGATTCTCTTCGCATCCCTCATATATGCAATTCGGTTGCTTGATTGTTGTCTCATGTCTTGTGTTGTTTATAAACCCTACGATATTGTTGAAAGCTTTAGGCCTTCCATCAATATAGATAGTCACTCCCTTATTTTTATCCTTGTTTATTAGTTGTATATAATTTGTGGCAAGTGCATATCTCTGCATACTTCGCATGTACCGGACCATCTGCATCCAATCGTTATAATTGTAACACGGTCCGACATAGTCCATCAATTCAGTTATTGTATTGTATTTTACAGTTATTCCATCCATGGAAAATAGCCCCAGGCCATGCAGGGAGGATGGTGCAATGTGATATGTCCTATTGTTGACAATGAAGTCAGCATCTATATGAGGTAGTTCCTTAGGTACCTATTGTTTCACCAGATTCTTATACTTGAGTGGCACCTCTATGTCTCCTATGCTCTCATCATCATAAGAGCATGATCCTCCTTCGGCAAGAAAAAATTCCATGCGTCTACAAAATTTTCTTCTGACTTTTTCACCACTGGTCCTTGTTTGCTTATCATATCTACTAGATGCAGTCGCATTTCCCTCTATTTTTCCTAATATTTCCTCACTCGAAGAAGAAATATCTGGAAGGTACTTGTTTGGTTGTACCTTCAGTTGCATGTGCATGTGTTGTTAGTGAGTAGTCCATCCTCATCCTAGTTCCAATTTTTGAACTTTTTTTTCTATATTCAAAGTTCTAAGTAAAAAATTTATATATTTAGTTTTGGATGCACAATTAGACTAGGGTGAAATTACCAATATTAGTATGGGCACTCATGCATGCAATGGATTCCCAACTTAGTGAAGGGTATGAATCTCTAGGTGGGTGCACCTTAATTCGACTCACTTATCCATGCAAGCAATATGCACTATGGTTAGATTTCACACTACGAAATAGTGGTCAAACCACCTAATGTAATGTGATATCCCTCTTGATTTTGGACATATTAAGAACATATTAATATGATAACACTAAGGACATGATAAGTTAATCATATGGATCTAAGAAAAAAGAAGTAGTAAGGTTGTTTTTTGTTGGATTTGTGCAAATTAGAATTATTATAAGAAATATCCATTGAAGATAAGGGTCAATGATATGGAGCAAGAAATCCAACCATCAGTTGGTGTGTTGCAAGTCTTGGGTTCTTTAGTTGGTAATGAGTCTAAGGCAAGCCAAGAGTAGAACTATACAAATATTAGTTTTGTTCAAGACAAGAGTAGAACTATAAAAATATTAGTTTTGTTCAAGCCAAGAGTAGAACTATACAAATATTAGTTTTGTTCAATCCAAGTTGAAGAATAAGTTAGTTATGGCGATGTTTAACAATAGTGCAACCCACATTTTTATGTAGGAAGTAGTGGTTGTTAAAATCAATGTGCAGTTGAAATTGGTGTAGTATGTTTTTAAGGCAGTAAACTCTAACACAAGTAGGGTGGTTGGCTTGGCTAAAGGAGTCAACTTATATCTTGGACACTAGAGTGGAACTAATAGTTTCAAAGTGGTACCCATGTATGACTTTGAAGTCGTTTTTGTGCAAGAGTTTATGAGGATGTGATAGGTGGCACCAATCCCTCACCTTAACAATTTGTTAATCTTTGATGACACGAAACTTCACGTAATTCCGATGTTGAGGGGGAAATAGAGTGCAATCACTAGGAGACTACCATGACTATGATTAGAACAACCAATCATGCAGTAGTGCAACCTTACAAAGAGGAATTTGGAGGTTTTAAGACATCAAAGAATATCTCGAGTGTAGGTTTTTGGTAACCTTTGGTGGATGAAGGCCCACAAAAAAAAAAATTACTAGGTTTGAATCCATAGTAAATAACACTATGTCTACAATATCCAAAGTAGTGGATTTCTATTTAGAGAACCAAGATGGTCTAAACTTTCGTTGGATGGTTCACTTGACTTAAGAAGTTCTAAAAAAAATGATGTAGACTTAACCAATTCGGACATTCATTGCCATGATAACCTACCTCCATTATGTTGTTTACATCTTTCAATCCATACATTCATCTAGTCAAGATTGTTTGCAATGTATAAATGCAATGCATCCCACTCTTAAGAAACTGAATCAAAAAATCATAATTCACCATTATTAAATATTAGTTATAATGTCCATGCAAGTTATAAATATTAATAAATTATGAAATAAATTATATTAATATATTAATGAGTATGATCATATACACAAAAAAAGAAACTTTATATGTATTATTAATATAAATCTCCACAATTATTAATATATTACCTCTCATTTTTTTCATTCTACCTTTCCCCAACAGATGCTCCTGATCTTCAAATTTTTTGATGGAGTTCACATCCCAAATGTGATCCACTGCATGCATAGTTGGCACTACTAATTTAGGAAGATATTGACTAATATACACCATGTATTGATATACCATATATCCCTCCACCATAGAAACCTCAGGACGTGCTCTTTGTCTAACCAACGCCTTCACTGATTTCAAGTGCCTCTCCACCATCCACATTGACCTTGTGTGAATAGGTCCACAAATTTCAATCTCCTCAACTTGGTCTATGAGGTAGTGTTCTTGTGCATTGAAAAATGTTGGAGGTATATACTTTTTCATTTCACACATTAGACAAGGAGTTTCTCTCTTCCAATACTTTATATCATCTTCATGGATTTCTTTCAATGACAACCATCTACATGAGATCATGACACAAGAAAATAACATGTTTCAACATAACATAATATAATATATTACATTACAAGTAAAACACATGTCATTAAGTACAACAATAATTTGAAAGAACATTTTGCATATAAATCACAACTACTTACCTCATGTATTTTCCAAGATCATATATAACTTTTTTGACGTTGTTGTCAAAGTCGTTTGGGAGAGATAGCGGTAGAACATACTGTAACAAAAAAATGAATTGTTATTATGTTTGAAGCAAAACCCGTGGGAAATTTAATTCTTTGAATGACCTATTTTATATCATTGCTTTGTTTCTATGTTAATAACGATGGAAGGTTATTTCGTTCTACTCCATCTGATCTATTTGATCGGATCACACTTCACATTGCATGATTGGCTTCTTGAATGTCAGTACAAATTTTGACAATTTTTTCTTTGTCCCTCCTACCATCTATGATTCGCCATAACGTTGTTGTCACATTCTTCCTTATATGCATTGTATCAAACAAATGAGCTATTTTTAGCTCCTCGTTGTAGGGAAACCTCATGAATTGAGTGGGATAAAATTTCATTCCTCGTGGAAGCCCACTATTAATACCTTCATGATGGTGGCCTTCATGAAGCATAAAAGAAATCACAAAAATAATTATCAAATACGGTAAAATAAATTCAATGATTAAAATAAACATTCAAAACATTACATGATATATGATACATAAAGAAATTGAGTACCTTGACGATTTCTATTATATTCCAACCTCCATAGGTGAGGTGTCATTCTTCGTGGTTTTAAACCAATCTCTTCTTTCCCATTGAAAAGATGTTTTTCAGTAGTACGATACCTATGGTTCTTAGGGAGGAGGTGCCTATACTCATCAAACACCACCTTTCCTAAAAACTTTGAATGACGATACTTCATCTTAAGACCACAAACTGGACATGCAAATTTACCCTTTGTTTGAAGACCTGCAACAAATGGATTAACGTCAATTATACGATGAGATTATTTAAAAATTAAACATGCAGCATGATATCATTAAAAAAATATATAGTATTAAAGAGCAATATTAGAATGCTACATACCACAAAAATGTGTTAGTACTGGGGCATCATGAATTTTCCATAAAAGTATTCCACAGAATTTAAATTTATTCTCCTCGATTGGTTTACAGATGTCATACATAGTGATTCCAACCCATAACTTTAGTATCTCGTCGATAAGAGGCTCGATATATACATTCATATATTTAACCTAGTACTTACCTAATTGTTTGAAATTACACATACTTACTATAACCATGATATCATGTATATATAAGTAAATAAATAAATAAAAGATATTATGCAAAAAATGAAACAAATGAAAATGTTAAATTCAAAAAATTAATGTAAACAAATATCTGGAACAATCATTGCCAACATTATGTGCTCCCTCTTTATTGACATCCAAGGAGGAATGTTATTGTTGATAAAAAAAATAGGCCACACTGAGTAAATAGACCTAATCTCTCTGAATGGATTAACATCGTCAGCTGCCAATGAAAGCCTAACATTACGAGGTTCATCTTTGAAATCTGCCCATTTTTCCTCAATTTCCCTAAATGCATAACCATCAGCAAGCATTCTAAGAACACCATCTCCACTTATGTTATGTGCATGGTAATCCATAAATTGTGTTATGCTTTCACACCTGAACAATCGTTGCAAACGTGGAATTATGGGAATATGACGAAGAACCTTTCAAGGCACCCTTTTTGTTACTTGATCGGTTCGATATATACTAATAAGACATTGTGAGCATTATGTTTTCGAAGCATGTTGTCCATAATATATAGTATGATCATTAGGACATGCATCTATAGTTTGATAATCCATTCCATTGTCTTTCATAATGGCATGCAAACCTCGATATGTGCGAGGTAAAATATTTGACGATGGTAACAAAAATTCACCTAACAATTTACAACATAACAAATAACTAGTTAATGTAAAGAACATTAATCGTAAAAATTACATTCATATTTTACACATCAATTAACACTAAAAAAAAATAGAGAAAAATCAACATTTATGTATAATATGAGATGAAACATTTTACATACCTTAGGATCTATGTCATACAAGTGTTCGAAAAAGTATTCATAACCTTTAAGTTCACTAGACACAATGTAACAGAGAGAATATTTTCTCTTGATCCTTCATAAAGTCGTTTGTTTGCCTTGTCTAATAGAGGTTCATCATAAATACCATCATTTTCCCCATCCTCATCTGGCCCAGAAAACAAATCTTGGATCATTTTATTTGTCCCATCATCTTCTTCCATGGGATCATTAACTTGATTTGTCCCATCATCTTCTTCCATGAGATCATCATTGCTTGATCATGTTCCTTAGCTTGTACAACATCATTTCTACTACTACTTGGTGTAATATTCTATGGAAAGTTAGAGGGTAACTCTAACTTTATAATTACAAAAAATCATGCAAAATTAGTGTGTACTAAAACAAACATTCAAAAAATATATATACATATATATAATTTTATATAAAATTGACAATATAAAAACAGATAATGAATATATAGCAAATTACCATGGGACGGTATTCATTCGATCTGCCATCAATGTGCCCATATTTCCTACAATGTTTTGTATTTGTTGTTATTAAAATTCTTACGGGACGTATGAGGCAACCAAGGATGATTTTAAGGATGGAATTTTTTATTAAAATGTAGAAACTTGGGCTAATCGTACTAGTCCTTAATATGAAAAATGTAAAATGTTGGGCGATAGTTTTGTTAAAATATTCAAATTTCTAAGAATGTTATGTAGTTTATATAAAATTTTGGCGATTTTTAAGGTGAAATAATTTTATTCTATGGAATTTGGGCGAATCATTTTTAGGAAAAATGGAAATTAGCGAATCATTTTTTGGGAAAAACCATGGAAAATTAGCCCAATTGCGAAATTTAGCCCCTAAAATTATCTATAGAGACAACATTTTTTGCAAGGGAAATAACATCTACCATCACCCTTTTCACCCGCTTTACTTTTTTTCCCACCTCTAATATTCTGCGACATTATTCCGCACAACTTCTGCACAAAAATACTATTTCTGAATCGTCGTTGTTATAGCAAGATTGTCTCAACATCTCTAATTCGTAAAATATTTATAGACAAAGTCAACATTGTTTTGGTCAATGTTCATCGCAATAGCGACAAACATTGACCAAATCAATGTTGACTTTGTCAAAGAGTATAACGGTCATATCATCACTCTTGCGATGAAATTTGACCAAATCAATTTTAACTTTGTCAAAGAGTATAACGATCAATATGGACTTTATGAAATAGTCTAATGGTCAATAGTTATCGTCGCTCTTGCGATGAATTCACAAGTTCGTTGCAATAGAGACAATCATCCACTATATTCATGATCGTCGCAAGAGAGACGAACATTTTCTTACATCAAGAGAGTGACGAATACGAGCTGGATTTATAATAAAATTGAAAAATTGAACTTTTTCTCTTGAATTTTGTGACAAAATGGTACTTTCCTCACAAGTAGTCGTCACAATTTTTTCAATATGTGGTAGAGTATGGTGTTATTGTGAGTATATTTCTTTGAACTTAGTTATGTGACTCAACCATATCTAGGGTTTTCTCATTTATTGATCTATCCCCTAGTCCCACTCGTGGATCGACTCGAAGGCTCAACCACACTGGAAAAAACATTAGGGCCTGACATGGTATGAGGATCGTTGAACAAAGAAAAAGGTTCATTAAAAAGTTCACTTACCTAGATAATTACGGGTGCATATAGATTAGTCAAAGGAGGGTTAAAGCTGGGTGGAGGACTTTCATTGACCACTTCCACTTCATCCAGAAGAGTCTCCACAAATCAAAGATGGGACTCTTTGAATTCTTGGTCACCTATCTCACGTCGCTTGAGAGGTGTTTGTACCTCCGTGATGGGATCCAGTCCTTGTAATTGACGAGACCGATGCAGTGATTCAGTCGCGGTGAAAATAGTATCTACAAATAAAAACATGATTCAACCTAAGGTCGACGTAGACTCATAACCAAAGAGCAGACCCCTAACAAATCTAGGAAAATAGCAAGAAAACTAATGGATCAGGGGGCTTTCGAAAACAAACCCTCTATGGGAGATGAATTCCCCACAACATTGGATAGTGAAGGTATGAGGAGTAGTTATGATGAACTACACAAAATAGCCCTAACCAGTGCAAGTACAATTTATTAAGGAGAGCACCATCCAAGGGAACTGAGATCGTGAAGGAACTTCTACCACAGGTACTACATGCACCTCCCACCTGCAGTCACCTATGTAGGCTACATAGGAGTGGTCACTAAGGCTACCATCTCACAATCAATGAATAGGTGAACACTCGTAGGTCCGACCACATGTAAGGGCAGGGTAACTTAGCCTAATTCCTTGAAAGTGCTACCTCACAGAGAGGTTTGTCACCAACTAAACCCTCGTATACATATTAATCAAAGCAATACCGAAAACACAATAACAAGAAGATAGGAGTAATATCCCTACTTTCCCTTATGTGACCTCGTGCTTGACTCCTATGTTAGAGGAGCTACCTGAGACACTCGTTGCAAAATTGGATTTTACAATCTTTAATTACTTGTAGGTTTTGTTTTGTGGCCTTGGAGAGTTCTCTCTCCAATCTTATCCCAAGGTCATAAACCTATCTAATGTTGGTTTGCTAGCAAAGAAAAGAGTCTAGTTAATTTTAGATTAAGCAAACTTTTCTTATGGTTGTTGTTTATTTCAAAGGGGAATGAATGAAACTTTTGATGGTGTTTTTTACTCTTGACCCAACCAAATAAATGCAAAGATGTCAATGCAATATGTTCAATTCAATGAATTCTAGCTATGGGAGGGAAAGAGATTTTATTTTTCTTTGCAAACTTTAAAATGTAACCTTACAAGCACCAAGAAACCATGCAAGACAAATCAGAAACAAACTTTTGACAAGATCTCAAACCAAATGCTTTCCACAATGCACTTTGTCCTTAATGCTTAAAAAGCTTGTATGCAAGCGATTTTTTTTGTTTGTTTTTCCAAATATGATGCAAACATTTTGTACTCTAAACAAGAACAACAATATGCAAATGGAAAACCAACAAATCAACAAGCAAGGGTTGTAGGAAATTCGTAGCGATGTTGAGAAGAACACTCCAATTTCTCTACAAGGATCCCAACCCAAAACTTAGTATAAAGGTGGATCTAGTGACGAACACAAATCATAAGAAAAGGTTGTAATAAAACTTTAATAAAGATATGATTCAAATAACAAGTTTATGACAGCAAATAAAACAATCATAAACTAGTAAGAATGCAATGAAAGATACATTAAATGCAATCCCAAAGACTATCAAACCAATAATCAATGATTTTTGAAATGAAATAACATGAAACTATTTCAACTCAATGCAAGATATCAAGCCCTAATGGTTGAAAACTACCATTGCTATGCAATAAATGATATTTAAGAATGTTTCTAACCAAGAAATGAAATAAAACCCTATGACAGAAAACCAAGTTGCCACACGCCAAGTAAGACTTGAAGGCCTCCTCTATGATGCACAACACTCCACATTCCTTCTAGGGTGATCTCCAAACAAGTGGCTCGTCCAACAAATTGACAAGAGATCTCCAACACCCAATGAAAGAACGTCAATTACAAACCATCTCTCGTGCTACAATCCATCTTGGACCATCCAAAGGTTGAACATACATCATGTACCACAAATCTCGTGAAGCACCACCAAACATGGTGTAAATATTTTTAGAGTAACCTAAAAAGATAACACTCCCTATTTACAAGGAAAGATTTTACATAGATACATGTTGACTCCCTCTGCAACTGCACAAACCCTATTATATACAAATCATTACTAGCTATAGCCCCATAATCAACCACTATCATCTGCAACAAAGCTATCAACCATTATATCACAACATCTCAATCATCCAATAAATGATGAGTGTTGGTTTACTATTTCCCTTCTCGGGTTGTCTGAGTTATTGACCTAGGGTTCATGTCATTCAGGGTTCCAACAAAGCCTCTAAAACTATCGGCCCTCCTGGTATACAAGAAGGCAACACAGCACCTGGAAGGTACTGCGTAGTCTCACCCGAGATAGATTTAAATGGGTGACTGTAAGACTCAGGTGTTTACAGCCTAGGATAGAGTAGGATATAGGGGTTTCTTGATTAAAGCCAGGTACCGTGAGTTGTAAGGTAAACTACTTATCCCTTGAAGTCACATATGTATATTTCATAGTTTAATTCCAGCAGAGTATAAACATATTCATAACAATGTGCTAACTCATTCATCAAGATTAACCATTAATTGTTGAAAGAAAGAAGAGGCATGCATACATTCAACATATTACATGAGTATTACCGTGGTTCACCCTCTCCTAGGCTACATCCACAAAGATTTGGCTCTTGGCTCTTTTATTATGGTAGTTCTGCATTCCTGGCGCCACGCACTTACAATTCTCCACAAAATTGGGTAAGATCTATGTGAGGCGAACTAGAATGCACCAGGCTCTACAGCTTGTAGTCTAATCCTTATATCTACCTTCCCTCGTATCTTCTTTGCTCAACAACTTACAAAATCGGTTCATACAACTAAAATAACAACAAAACCTAACCCTCAACAACAACAATAATAACAACAACCGTTCTCTCTCTATATGATACTTCCGTATCTATATTTATACATTTCGGCTCTTCAGTCTTTTACAGAATATTACCAAAACCCTAACCCTTCTTACGTTAGATCTTTCTCCCATGCGCGTGTTGTTCTTCCTCCAGCTATCGCTTTCCTTTGTGCATGCTTTCTTGCATGCACACATGTTGTTCTTTTGCTAGTTGTTACTTCAGTTTTCTGTACGTTTTCTTTCCCACGATCGTTCTTCTTTCCCCTTCGGCCTGGTGCCAACAGGCCCCCAACATTGAAATGTGACTCGTCCTGAGTCACCTAATTTCTCTGTGCTTCCCCGATCTCCTTGGTGATTGTCTGGAATTTTTCCTACAACTCTGTTTCTTTTGTCAGTGCCTACGTGGTTTTCTCCTTGATGGTGTCGACTGTCTGAACTACCACTTCCTCACTCATCAGTCCTGCGCATTTTAGTTGAGTCTGTGTTGTCTGTTTTCTAGCTTATTCTGCCTACGCAAGTACTTCTGCTACTTGTTCCTACAATGGTTCTATTTGATCCTGACGCTCTTGTTTATGTGTTTGCACAGTGATAAGTTATGCTTGTATCTTCTTCAACTCTTGTGTTCCCTTGACCCGTTCTGGAATTGGTATGGTCTTCTGGCGCTACCTAAGTTCTTGGATCGTTGCATTGATCCTCTCCTCCTCCTTGTCCCAGTGTTGGACCTGTGGATACTCTTCCAGCCTTGTCCAAAGTTGCGTTGCTTTATCCAGCAAGTCGGTTGTCATGCTGACCTGCTTTTCTTGCTCCTGCAGTTGCATTGTTGCATCCTGCTTCCTTCTCTCCCTCACTGTTGGTGGAGTTGTAGGTCTAATCTGTCCGTGGAGAGTCTCGATCTCCTTCTGATACTGATCAGTTCCCTGCGCAATCTGGTCGATCTTTTTTGCAGTTGGGAGTTCATTTCCTTGCGTAGTAGTTGGAATTTTCCCAAAAATTTCTTCCACTCTGCGTTCCAGCTCATTTATGCATTCTTTCTCCTCCTGATTTTTAGATTTGGCCTGTGCACAAACTGTTTCCAGTGCTTCCCGCTTCTTTGTCTCTTGTTTTAGATCAACTAAGTTTTTATGTGCTCGCGATTACATCTCGTGGTCAACGCTAGCCTGTAGTTTGTATAATGCCCTTGATGGAATCTGTGTCAAGATGAAATGGATATGATCCAAATCCTTAAGTGGTATCTGTCCCACAATTTCATCCATTCGCAGCATGCTAGGCTTTATGTAGACCGTGGAATGTGTGTGTGGTATCGGAAGAACTGGTTCGCATTCTTCTACCTCCACCCTTTCTGTGGTCTGTGCGGTCGATGGCTCTATGCCTCTACTACTACTCATGATCTTGGCTTCCCTGAATTTCTTAAGGAGTTGTCGCATTTCTGTCAGTTCCTTCTACAGTTTATCCCTGTGGTGTGTGGCATGATAGAAATCCTCTACGAGGTAGTCTTGGACCATTCTAGCAATCATCTCTCTGTCCTCCTTCATGATTGTGTAGTCCAGTGGTGGTTGTTGTGCCTTTGTTTTCTTGCGCACACCTGCTTCCTGTACCGTTGGTCTCTTAGTTCCCTCTGGTTCCTATGTGATGGGGTCCGATGTGGTTTCCTGTGCTCCCTCAGCTGATTTTTGTTGTCCATTGGTCAACTGAGTGGTTTACGTCCTCCCCTTCTGGGTCCCTGGCTGCTCTGAGCCATCATCTGCCTGAGTTGAATTGGTTAGGCCCGTTCTTCATTTCTTGGGTACTAGGATTTGTGGAGGCTTTGTTTCCACCTGCGCAGCCCCTCCTTCTGTTGTTTGTCCCGGTACTTCTCTGGGTATGGTTGGAATCCTCCATTCATCAGGCCATTCACTAATGATCATGCCGATATATCCCTCGGTGACGCAGTAGCACATCTGTATCCACTGTTTATCCAGATCCTTCCTTGGTTTTATCCACATGGCTTGTCACTTAGCCTAGAAATTGGTGATGCCCCCATATCGTGCGATAGCCTCTGGTGTTATTCTCGATGCTCGGTCGATGGCTTCCTATATCTCCTGTAGGTAAGCTTTGAATATAATTCCATTCTCCCTCTTATGCTTGGCTAGTGGCGCAGATGTCAGGATGTGATATCTTGCTCCTCCTAGTTGTGGTGTGGTACAAAAGACGACGTGTTCTGGTTCTTGCCATCCCATGAAAGCTATGAAAGTGATCAGCCATGAGTAATGAAATTCCATAATTGCATCCTGTGCATCTTTGCAATCTACTTGGAAAAAGTTTGATAGGTATGGATCCCAGCTCATGGAGGTGCCTTCTGCACACTGAGTTGCAACAACAATGAATCCTACCGGTACTTTGTCTTTGCGGCATTTTCTTAGCAGTTTGCAGGCTAAGATATTTGCGCCCAATTGCATCACGACATTGTTGATCTGTTTGATTATAATGCCTCTTGTTCCCCTGTCGGTGCCATATTTCTTCTTCATCTCTCCTGCCAATGTTTTTTCCTTGGACTTATCGTCCAGAATCAGTGCGGGATCCATACCCCCAATGGGTAGGCCATTTATCTATGTAATAAGTTTGACCGTTATGGGGACGGGTTTTTCCAGCCACACATCCCCTCCATGTGTAACTGCTAACAGTTGCTTGACACATGCCAATGCATATTGGCCTCTGCCAAAGTGTGGTATCTTCAACAATCCTAGAATTCCTGTTATGTCCAATCCAGTTGCCCACTGGTGTGGCTAAGTGATGGTTTCTCCGAGTTGGTTCACAACTACTTTCTGCATAAAGACCTATGGTGAAAGCTCTGGATATTTGGTTTTGTCTTCTACGCCATGGTCAGAATACTTGAGCTCGAATAGCTGTGGGTCTGCCTGTACTCCCTCTGGTATGCAAGGTAGCACAATCTCTGCACTTGGTTTTTTTCAAGGTGAGCTAGGTATCTAAACTCGGTCCTCCTGTTGTGTTGGTTGGCTCGAAGTTCCAACAACTCTTGGTTGTTCCCTTGTCATCCACTCTGTCCATGCCCAGGTAGTTCCAGCGGTCTCCTCGGTTGGGTGACCTAAGCTGGGTGCTTGCATATCGTCTGGTTTCTCCTATGCTCCCATATGTTGTGTCGTTCTATTCACTTCCACAGTTGCTTCAGTATGTTCCGGCGATATTTCCTAGTGGGTTTATTCTTCTTTGTTATGAGGCTTGTGCACTGTTGCTGGTGTATCATGTTCCATGGCCTCTATTTGTAGTTGCAAAATCTCCTCTAGTATTGATGTGGACTCTACTGGAATTTCCTCTGGCGACGATATTTCGTCAATATCGATGATCTCTAGTGGCTATTGTTCATTTTCTTCTAGTGGTCCTCATGACCTAGTCTGAACCCTGGTTGATCTGGATGTCTGGCCTGGTTCTACGAGCTTCATTGGTGCCATAATCGTGTCTGTCGAACGTTTGCTGAGTTCGAATGCCTTCGGTGAGCTCTGTGGTTTCACTCTGTTCGTTCTAGTTGTTGTTTCTCTTTTTTTGCTCTCCTTTCGTGAATAGACTAACTGCTTTTGTGCTAGTGTGTTGTGTTGGTGCTAGAAGTCACCCCCAGACTGCTATAGGGTCAAGCCTAGCACCCCTTCAGTTATTGCAATAATTTTATAAATAAGAATGTGTTTGGGTTTTGAAAGAAGATGGATCAGGTAGACGGGAGAGAAAGAAAAAGAGAAACGGGCTAAATGTCGATCAGTAAAAACACCATTGGGCATGGAGTCAATTAAACACCTTGTTGATCGAAGGCAATCAAATTGTATATCAGATAAGACATTTATATGTAAATGGATAGAAGAATAGGGAATAGACAAAAATTAGAACACCTCGTCAAACCAAGATTCTCTTTGTCAAATGGATGCAACGATACTTGAAACAAAACGCATGGATGATAGGCAGTCACAGCAAAATCTTTACCGCTCAGGAATCTATCATCCATAAGCAGCCATTGATTCTCAATGTCTGTAATTTGTTCAAGTAATACGAACGACAAAATGTAAAACAAGGAAGGTGGAAAAACAATGTTTAGACAAGAAAATCACAATATGATGAAACAAATGTCATATATCTCCAATGTCATAAACGATTACAGAAATACAATGCCTTCAGGCTTACAATCACTCAAGCTGGATGCTATTTCATCGATATCTTCTCAGGCCTTACCCTCACAGGTCTTCCCCCTTCCTGTGGTTTTCTCTCTGCCTCCCTTATATAGATCCCTCTTTTCTCCTATAAATAAAAATTAGTTATTATCCTGAGGATCGAAGATCTTCTTTGTCCAAAATAGAAATAACAGAATATGAGGTGTAACTAGAAGATAGGAAATTTTGTTAAAGAATAAACCCTGACTTCATGGGATTATTACGGCCAAGTTGAAAAATGGCTCTCTCCATTCCATTCTCTTTGGGTGTTGGTGATGACCCATGTGAAAGATGCCAACTATGCCTTGAAGAAGTTTTGTCAAGTGCTGAAAACACTACCACCTGTAAGAAAACTGACCTCTGCCAACTGTGCTTTTAAAAACCTGAATATGGTTTTGATCGTCAGGAATCATAGAACTGTTGAGGTTGAATGCTATATTTATGCTTCTCATGCTCTATTCAACTACCAAGTATCCTGAATAAATGGATTTGGAGTCTCGAACTACTGAAGATCACTGAAAATCAGATATGAAATTGTTTCTATGTCTTCAAATCTGGAAAGAATCAAGATCCCCTGCCACCGGTTAAATAACATGCATATAGTTGTTTTGGCAACATCTTGACAGTAGGCACCCAGGAATGTTCTTTCTAGGGATAATGAATCTGCTAAGCATGAATATGAGAAGAAGAGATAAAAAGCCTTCGGTATTAGCTAATATCATTGTTCTGCAAATTCCTGCCATAAGACGGAACAGGGACATTGCCATCTGATTGACTAGGAAGATAATAAGAAATTGTCAAAAAAACCTGCTAGCTTCAGGGGAAAACCCAATGGTGTAGTAAGTTGTCACCACCCA
Organism: Picea engelmannii; assembly: GCA_009831015.1. Taxonomy (NCBI): domain Eukaryota; kingdom Viridiplantae; phylum Streptophyta; class Pinopsida; order Pinales; family Pinaceae; genus Picea; species Picea engelmannii. Next base: position 617,621 of record ML777640.1, read on the forward strand.
AACTCCAGCCTCCAACAATGACATTGGAATTTTTAGTAGAAAAGTAGGAATAGTAAAAGCCCATGCAGGATAGAAGAGTAAATCCCATTGCTTGAAGAACACAGGAAGCCTGACGATTGTCATAGCCAATTCTACAAATCCATTGAACACGTTGGCGAGGATGCTAAAAACAAGTGCTCCGAGGAATATGTTTGCATCATTTGGGGTCTTATGATGCATTTCAGTCTTCCAGAATACAGTCGATGCAAAAGGGCTCCAACTATAATCTGTGTTATCTTGAATATGTAAAAAAAGGAATTTCGTTTGACTAGAAGCCATTCTTTTGAGAAACAGGCCTTGAAGATCTCCATTTTGGGCATAGTGTTCCTATCGAACACCAAAGTTTCTCTATGACTTCTCTTCTTATCATAGGGAACAGAGAGCTCATTTTCCAGTTGCAAACCTGCATGAAACCAATGTTGTCTTTCCAGACCCAGGGGGACCCAATAACAAAGTCATTCGAGATGGTTTGAGGATTCCACTTGAGTCTTTCAGAATTTTGAGATTTATTTTCTTTGTGAGTGATAGTCCAACCATGCTGAACAAGTAATCCACCAGGTTTTTAGCAGTATTCCATAGTGTAGGAAGACCTCTTCTACCAACATAACACTCTGCATCGACTGTCAAGTGCTCAAATCAGACTTCTACAGTTGGAAGTTGGATACCAACTCTGTCAATATGATTCCTGAGCTTCTTCAAGAACTTCTCATTATCTTCATCTGCCACTTTAAAGATACGATCAATGAAGGCCTGCCTTTCCATGAAGCTAAGCTTCTGAACATCCACTTGTCTGTAGCCAACGTCCATCATATTATTCTCCTCGAGTGTTTGTGTTGCGATTTGATGTAGGTGCTAACTCGTGTTTGTATGCAGGTACGCTTGAATCTGGACTTTGATCTCAATGCCCAATTGTGGACACACAAGAAACCTCTACTGTGTCATTTACCATCTGGGATGCCCTGTTGATATAAGCAATTTTCAAGCAATAATATACTAATAGAGATTTGGGATGCATGGCGGTTGGAGGATGAGAAAGTACTTTGAACGCTTTCCAAGAACTGCCAGTCATTTGAACACCATGATTCTCGACACCTATCTTCATATTCAACCAATGTTGTCCAGCATTCACAAATACCAATTCAACACACGAAGGTCTTTGAGAGATCAGATTTCTCCAATTTTTTTAAATATAATCTATAAGATTTATTCTTCATGCATAAAGAATGTAACATCATAAATATTTATATATCCCAAAGGTTCCAATCTCATCTGACACATACAGCAATGTAAATCCCTTCCCGTGGGGTCTTCCTCCATGTAGCTTGCATTTGATGTCTAGGCTTTATCTTAACTTGAATCTTGACTTGTAGCTAACCCTTGTTTTGTATGACTGCAGGCGCGTGGTTTCGAGGACTGGAGATTTTCCTTATGGCACAACCAAATTTTTGATAGAAATTGTAATAAAATCAACCCTGCGCAAAGGCCAATGAAACCCGAGAAACAATTTGGAAAATCCTTTAATGAAAATTAGCTTTTAAAGGCCAAATTATCTCAATCAAGGCATCATAGCCATACATCAAGGGTGTATGGAATAAGAAATTCCAACCTTCTTATACATCCTCTCTAATGAGGCGAACTAAGAGCTCAGTACTACTTCTGCCATATACGATATCGGTGCTCAGGAACAACACTTCTCGGTGCTATGGGAATAACCTCGTTCCTGTAACAAAGAGAATATTGAAAATTTAGTATTTGGATACTAACACGTTGTATGGGCTCATCATGAAGATTGTCGAGGATGCTTCCTCCATCGTGCGATTAATGTACCATTATTGTGGGTTCAATGCATCTACGATGGTTTTGTACTTGCCATTATGCCTACTCTACCATCTCTAGTTGGCACGTTTAATGTGACATCCCATCCGTCCTTGCCTTGCTTTAACTCTGCCTCATGCTGTCCTGTCAGCCTGCTTTTGCCGACTTTCATTTTCCTGCTTGTTTCCTTTTTCTATATGGTTGTTATCGTTTCCCTTGTTGGCTTCTTGTTTCGTATGCGGCTTGTCCCTCATGTTGTTCGCTTTTTTTTTCTTNATGCGGTGGGTGGTCGACTGTCCTTGTACAACTTCAGTCAGCTCCCATTGATCATTCCTCTGAGGTCTGCGCCTTCTAGATCTATTAACTGTACATCTCCTCCGTCCATGATAGATTTTACCTCATATGGTCCTAGCCAATGAATTCTGAGCTTTCCTGGGTGTTGCAGCGATTTACTGTCCTAGAGCAATACTAGATCTCCTTCTGTGAATGTCTTCCTCTTGATGTGGCAGTCGTGCCAAGATTTGTATCTTGATTTTCGTACTTGTTGGTGGAATCCTGCCAAGATTCAGTCTTCCTCCATCGACAGTAACTGATTCAATCTTTCCTGTATTGTGCCTCTTTATGTCATGTGTGTGATAGTTTCTACACGTAGACTGGGCATTAAAAATTCTAACAGCACTACTGCTTCTTGACTATAGACTAGTTTGAATGGTGTGTGGCCTATCAAATTTTTGCATGTGGTTCTATACACCCATAATATTGTTGGTACCTTGAGGTCCCAATCATCCCTGTTGACGTTACATATCTTTGTCAAGGTGTTCTCTAGAATTTTGTTGAAGGCTTCTACTGTGCCATTTGCCTATGGATGATACAGTGTGTTTTTTTGGTGATGAGCTTCAAACTCTTTGAGCATCGCTTAGATGGTACTATTTATGAAGTGTGTTCCTTGGTCGCTCATCAAAATTATTGGGCACCCAAATCTAGTAATTACCTATTCAAATAGAAAGTGTGCAGTTGTCTCTGCGCTGCAATCTTTTATTGGTGCGGCTTCTGCCCATCTTGTTAGGTATTCCGCCGCGGTGATAATATATCTTTCCCCCGTTCTTTTGGCTGGTGGGTTAATGGGTCCCACAAAGTCTATCGCCCATTTGTTGAAAGCCTGAAGTGTCACTTGCGGTCGTAGTGGCATCTCGTCCCTTTTGTTGGGTCTGCCTACCCTTTGATAGACATCACATTGTTGACAGTACTCTTTCAAGTCTTTGTGGATCATTGGCCACCATAATCTTGTGCGTAGTACCTTTTGTGCAGTAGTTTTTCCTGCATAATTCCCTCCTGCTATTCCCTCGTGGGCTTCTGCTAAAATTCTTGGTCATTCGTGGTCTAGTAAATATCTTCGTAAGATGTTATCTGCGCCCATCTTGTATAGATGTCCTGCGATCAGTTGATAGTCAGTTGCGCGGACTACCAGTTTCTTCTTATGCACAGGGGTATATTGTTGCGGTGCAGTACCTGTCCTCAAGTACTGGATGATCTCTATGAAGTAATCGTCGACAATTTGTACTAAGAATAGTTGTGCATCTGGGAAGTTGTCTTCTAAATTCGTTGATTCCTCTCCATTTGTGACCCTCGATAGGTGGTCAGGTCTTGAATTAAGTTTTCCTGGTTTAACTATTACCTCAAATTTGAATTCTTGAAATAGAAATAACCATCGACAGATTCTCCCCCCCAACATTGGCTTGTTGACTAGGTATTTCAGGGCTAAGTGATCTGTAAACATCTTAAAGTATTTTCCCAATAGGTAATATCTGTATTTATGTAGTGCATAAACCATAGCTAGGCCTTCTCTTTCTGTCGTGTTATAATTTTTTTCTGAGTCTAAAAAAAAATTTCTTGCAAATGTTATCGGGTGATCCAAGTATCCTGCTCTTGGTTGCGCTAAGATAGCTCCAAGTGCTATCGTTGATGCATCCACATGTACATGGAATGTCTTCTCCCAATCTAGAAATACCAATATTGGTGCGGTGACCATCTTTTCCTTCAGGGTATCCATACCGTGTTGACACTCGTCGTTCGATTGATACTTTGTATCCTTCCTTAACATTTTTTCCATTGGCAATGTAATCTGCGTGTAGCCTTTAATGAATTTCCTATAATATCCAGTATGTCCTAGCGTTGCTCTTAGTTGGCAGACTATTTTTGGTGCTGTTAGGTTAACAATGACTGTGATTTTGGCTGGATCCACTAGCAAACCCTGTTTTCATACTATGTGTCCCAATAGTATCCCAAATGGTGTTCCAAATATGCATTTCTTGATATTCAGTGATATCTGGCACTGTCTGTATCGTTCTAACATCAGTCGTAAAACTTCCACATGGTCTTTTAGTAAGCTATACACTGTCCAATTATCCAAGTATATTTCAAGGAATTGATGGATGAATTCCTTAAATGTTGCAATGACCACTCTAGAAAATATCGCAGGTGCATTCTTCAATCCGAACGACATGATTGTATACTGATAAGATCCCCATTCTGTCGTGAATGTGGTCTTGTGTCTATCCTCTTGTGCTATCTTAATCTGATGATATCCTGAGAATCCATCGATGAATGAGTAGGATTCGTGGCCTCCTATGTTCTTGAGTACTTCATCCGTGAACAGTGTGGATAATGGGTCATGTAGGCATGCATCATTCAATTTCTTCAAGTCGACGCATACCCTAATCCATCTTCCCTGTTTCTTGTCCTATACTACCATCAGGCTTATCCATTCTAATTCTTCGACAAGTTCGATGATGTCGGCCTTGAGCATCCTGTCGATCTCGTCTTTAACTTTATGTTTATATATGAGGTTCAATCTATATGGTCGTTGTTTAATGGGTCTTGCATCAAGTCTGAGTGGTATCTTCATTTCTCCTAATTCTCTGGCTATGCCTTTCATCTCTATAAAGGTTGTGGAAAAAAGGTTGTTGTATTCGCACAACAATTATGTGATGCTTTCTAGTGTCTGTTCATCCCAGTAATCTCCAATGCTGACCATTTTGGGATGCTTGTCAGTCCCTATTTTAACCTTCTTTATATTGATTGGTGCAGCGATGACCTCTAACTCTAAGGGTGGTCCTTCCACATCTCTCTCGCCTTCGACTTCTTCGATCTGAATATCGTTTGGATCATATTCATCCAGGGCTTCCTCCTGTACATGGTAGCATGACAGTAGATCCTTGACTGTCTTCTTATTCCTCTATTGTACCTTTGTGATAGCTTCTACTTCCGATTATTCAATTAATATGACGTTTCTGATCAGTTTCAAGGCCGCGTCTATGTTGGTGTTCTCATGCTCGAATGAGAAAGTGATTGTAAAGTTTTGTTGGAGTGTCGCCCATGTCTTGGTTACTTTACGCATTTCCTGGTCCGTATACCAATTCGCTGGTATGCCCTCTAAAGTATGAATGAAGTGGTGAGACCATTCCTCCAGTGGAGTCATTTTCCATGGTGTTTTACATGCTTCCAAGTGTTCTACTGGTGTGCCTAGTCCGTCATATTTATGTTGTTTGTAACCTGTCTATTCTGCGTCGAACCTTATGCGCAGTAATCGCTTACATTGGTACCAATCTGTGATAGTCTCTTTGTGTGCACCCCACCATCTTGCAGGCATAGCCTTTAGTGCTAAACCTAGTGCTAGAAATCTATGGTTTTCTAATACTTCATATTCATATTGTGTCAAGAAAGTTTCCAAATCATTTAGCCCGTGAAAACTGGGTGGTTCTCTGATTTCTGTGCCAATACACCTTACTGCGCGGTCTATTCTAGCACACCTTCTCGTGGATACTTCATGTATTCTTTGCTACCAATTTTCTAACCCAGTGTCTGAGTCTTTTGTACATGAATTAATGCTCTGCCAACTGAGTACCCCGTCTGCAATTGGGTTTATATAGTTCGCATCGTGCGCAATTGTTCTATACAACTGGTCGATTTCCTCTAAATCCAGACAAGTGGGTTCTACAGACCTCTCTCTTTCTGATGGGTCGAGTGGGGCTATGACCCTGTAGTCCCCCAACTCAAATGTCATTTTTCTGGTTTTTAAGTTAATTATGGCCTGGTTGTTGAACGCCCAATCCAGACCAAGTAGCATCGGGTAAGGTGTTGTGTCGTCTACTATTTTGATGACTTCAAAGTCTGCCTTGGTGCGCACACCATCCAGATCTACCGTCACTCCTTTCAGTCTACCTATTGGTATAACTCTATGTTGATTTGCTAGCTTTAATTGAACAGTTGAGTATCCCAATGTAGGTTCTCCCATATTTTGCCATTTAGCTTTTGGTAGTACATTCACTTCGGATCCTAGATCTAGTATAACATCTCCCATATTGAAATCCCTAATGTTAGCATTTAGTCTAAATTCCCTACTTGTTCTTCTTCTTGTATGTAGGTGGTTGACAGTTTTCAATTCTGGCTTCTGTTCCGTCTTGCTGCTACATTTTTCTAGGATGTTTTGCAATATTTTGACAGATGAAGGATCACTTAACATTTTGATGCATGATTGCAAAAAGTCTTTGATAGTACTTACTTGTTCCTTGGGTTGTATTCTGTTGGTATGGTCCAATGATGGTGGCATTTCATATTCCAAAGCTTCCTTGCTCTATTGTACAGTCAGTGCAATGTTCTCCTTATGGAATTCTTGTCAGACTTCTGTAAAGATCCCCTTCTCCTTATGCGTGTTGAACTGCTTCTTGGGGTCAGTGTTCTTCTTTACCCATTGGTTATGCGTTGGTTCATGTCGAACTGCGTCATTTCCTTTTTTCGTTCCTCCTCGAGTGACTATGTTGATGTTTCGTCCATCATCCCTTCTTTGGCTGAAATCCATTGAACATTCTGCTTATTTTGATTCCTTTTTTCATGGATCTTTACAAGTAATTTGGGACATTCCTCCGTATCGTGGTCCGTTGCGCAATAATACATACAAGTCATTGGTGACAGTGGGCACTCCTGTTCGTAATGTCTTGGTTGCTAGCAATTGTGACATGTGATTGGTCCTCTACCGCATCTGAAACCTCCTCTGGCTTGCCCTGCTCCTTTATAAGTTGCGCGATCACCTCGTGGCGTGTTATACTGTGGTCCCTTATTATACTGTGTGGTATTGTACTGGGGTTGTTTCGAGTTGTACTGTGGCTATGTGTTATTGTATGACTACGGTGCAGTATTATACTGTTGTTGTTCGGTGTTGTATGGGGATGGGGCTTGAGTGAACTGTGGTGATTCTTCCCCAGTCATCATTTCTGCCTGTACCCTGTATGTGTCTTATGTTCTTTCCTGCATCAACTCCATAGTTATGCAATCTTTGTCGTCATGGACGACTGACTTGCAAAAGGTGCAATATGAGTTCTTTGGCACTGTTTGGTATTTCTGCATCATCGTGCAGTGGTAAGGGTCATGACCCGGTTTCTTGCATGTTTCACACCATAATCCTCCCTATGGTAGTGGGTTTAGCATCCCCATCAACATATATTGTGTGAATGTTGGGCATTCATTCTTGTGGTGTCCTTCCATCCTACAGGTAGTGCACCAAACGGCTTCTTGTTTGTCATTATTCTTATTTTGGTTCAGCTGAAATGTTAAGTTCTTCAGATCCTCTTTCAGTTCTTCGATAGTCGGGTTCGTCTGTTGGTACTGATTCTCTTCCAATTGCAAGGTTGCCTGCAAAGCCTATGCCTGCGTATGAAACTTTTGTTGTCATAATGGATATTTTAAGTGTGGTAGTGGTGAGTTGACAAACAGGTGTCGATGTTGCATATCGGTCATAAGGTATTTTAATTTTACTTTTAATCGCTTGAATATTTGATCAATCTCCAATATTGATTCTCATGTTTTATGTCTTATTTCAATCATCTCATTCATGTATTGATATTATGAGCTCGTCTTGTGGAACTCATTTATCTATAGTTTCTTAATGTCATCCAGTGTCCTTGTCATTCTGGGAACACTATTCGTGTCTAGACTCATGTACCAGTATAGTGCTCGGTCTCTTAGCATGATCGCTAGCTACGTGAGTTTGGTGTCTTCATCAGTGATCTTCTTTGCTTCCCAGATCTTTGCACAAATAAACTGATGCTTCTCAGGGTCTTATGTTTCTTCTCCTCGAAACTCTGGTAATCTGATAGTAGGATCGTGTCCTTCCATTCCAAATACTGAGCTACTCCCTCCTCTACGCGGTGTAGATACTTGACTAAGGTTGTCAAAACTGGCTCCTCCAATTGTTGCTCCTTGTGTAGATGTACTTCATGTTGTCAGACTTCCTCCGAACTTTGGTTGTTTAAATGATGGTTTTCTCTTTGGTGTATTGGTCGCACATGGGTTTATGGGTTCCACGATGACATTAATTTTAAAGGGATGGTTGCCTTCTCCTCATGTTCTTGGGCCTCTTTTTTTCCTCTCATACGTGGTGCGTAGGATTTCCTCAATCTGCTCCACAGCCCGGAGATTCTCTACCTCTTCCTCATTGCTTACCAAGCCCTCCCTCTCGACTATGACTCTCTTCTTGGTATTCACCTTATATTGGTAGGGTTCTCCGCTACATGTCATTCCTGATGACACCAAGATCCACTTAAGTTGGTTGTCATCCATCAAGATCGGTTCTAAGGGTTCCTCCTCCTTCTTCTCTTTATCCTACCCTCCTTCCATTCATCCTCTCTCTGTCAGTGCTTCCCCCCTTCCCCCATGCACGCAGGGAAGTCTAGTTGTCTAATTCCATTATCATTACACCTTTGTTATATAGCAATACCTTGATAAAAGTATACAGTGATCGAATGTACCTTCCTATGGGTCCTCATAGGAATTCTTGCTCGGCTGTGATGTATGACTTTGATGTGTCTACCGCAACTTCTGTGATAAAGCCTGCCACAATACTGTCAAACCAAAATTCGACTGCACGGGTGAATTTGTTGTTCGCCTGTTGCAGTTGTTGGATCTATACTGGAGTCCAATCTAGCTTTCGAATCAAGTTCATCACGTGGTTATCCTTTAACCTTAAGATCCACTCCTGTAGTAGATGCGGAAAATCATAGAAAAAGACTTTGTGTAAATCCTTAAATACGTATTTATCCAGGTATTTATGCAGTGTGATCCTGGGGTTTCTATTGTCTTTATGTGCAAACTCTAGCTCTTTAGTTCTCAACCAACCCTCGATTTATTCTCTCGTGGGGTTCCAAGGTCTCAACATTCCCTTCCAAAGGCTCATTGCTCTTCTATTTCGCTCCTTCGATTTTTATTCATTCTATCTCATCTACTCAGCCCTCTCGTGTTCCTCTTAACACGGAAACGGAACCATTTGTTGGTTTACTATTTCCCTTCTTGGGTTGTCTGAGTCATTGACCCAGGGTTCATGTCATTCAGGGTTCCAGCAAAGCCTCTAAAACTATCGGCCCTCCTAGTAAACCAGAAGGCAACACAGCACCCAGAAGGTACTGCGCAGTCTCACCCGAGATAGCTTTAAATGGATGACGGTAAGACCCAGGTGTTTACAGCCTAGAACAGAGTAGGGGATAGGGGTTTCTTGATTAAATCCAGGTACCTTGAGCTTTAAGGTAAACTAATTATCCCTTGAAGTCGCATATGTATATTTCATAGTTTAATTCCAATAGAGTATAAATAGATTCATAACAATGTGCTAACTTATTCATCAAGCTTAACCATTAATTGCTGAAAGAAAGAAGAGACATGCATACATTCAACATATTACATGAGTATTACCGTGGTTCACCCCCTCCTAGGCTACGTCCACAAATATTTGGCTCTTGGCTCTTTTATTATGGCAATTCTGCATTCATGGCACCACGTGCTTACAATTCTCCATAAAACTGGGTAAGATCTATGTGAGGCGAACTAGATCGCACCAGGCTCTACAGCCTATGGTCTAATCCTCATATCTACCTTCCCTCATATCTTCTTTGCTCAACAGCTTATAAAATCAGTTCATATAGCTAAAATAACAACAAAACCTAACCCTCAAAAAAAACAATAATAACAACAACCATCCTCTCTCTATATGATACTTTCGTATCTATATTTATACATTTCGGGCTCTTTAGCCTTTTACATAATATTACCAAAACCCTAACCCTTCTTACGTTAGGTCTTTATCCCATGCACGTGTTGTTCTTCCTCCAACTATCGCTTTCCTTTGTGCACGCTTTCTTGCATGCGCACGTGTTGTTCTTTTGCCAATTGTTACCTCAGTTTTCTACATGCTTTCTTTCCCACGATCGTTCTTCTTTCCCCTTCAGCCTAGTGCCAACAATGAGAATCTATGAATATGAAGGAATATATCCCTAGAGAGAAAGAAACCTACCAAACTCCATCATCCTCCAAGTCAGCATCACAAGCCAACATCAACAAACACCACATCATGAATTCTCCAAGACATCCTGCAAAGGAAATCACATCTCTATATAGGATCAACTTGGTCCTAGAATACAAAGATCATGGTATATTCATCAAACTATGCAAGGTATTCATCAACTTGTCAAAATGAGAATCGCTCTCATGTACCTAAAATCCTCTAGAAACTGAACCAACCTAAACTATCTCAACTCCCTTATCTCGAGACAATCCCTCTATTTGAGAGAATTTGAAATCCCTCATAGCTTTGTACTCCATAATACTCCCATAGGCTGCAACTTTGGAATCAATCTCAACATCCTCCATCAAGGCATCGCACCTCTCCTCCAATTAACAAATGGAAGTATTGTGTATGGAAGAAACCAATGCTACATGACTAGCATATCTCCTAGTAGGTGCACTTACCTTCACTGATGATATCGACGCTCCTATATGCTCTTGATCCTCTACATCAACCATGTCCACATTCTCCTCAATCACTAAAGAACCCTGCGCACTAATAGATTTCACATCCTCATCTATATGAGATATAATTAGAGTGTTTGTTCCTGAACCTTAAACTAGATCAATGATATATCACCGTGCATGTGCCTCCTAAAAACTAGAAGGCCATACTAGCCTCTCGCTGGAATGTTAGAGTGCCACTAGATCAGAAAGTAACCTATAAAGGCCACCCTTTCTCACCCCTCTAGCCAAATTCCCCGAACTAGCTACACTACAATCACCGATGTTACATTGTTGTCCTTCAAAAGCAACTCTCCAATGTATACATGTCATGCAAGAAACTGAAAAGAGGTTTTTCCTCAAACCCAAAACAAATAAAATATCCTTTAACTCAAGAACATCACTATAAGGAATCCAAAATGAAATGTAGCCAACTCCTCTCATAACTTATGTGGAATCACTACCAAGATCCACAGTCATTCCTCCCTCTTGCTCCTAAATCCTACAAAATGGAGACCTATCATATGTCATGTCTCAAAGCTCCATTGTCCACATAGTAGCCAACACTAGACACAATGTTCAAAGATAAACAAGAAATCATATAAAAAGAAGTCTCAAACTAAGAAGACATCTCCCCTACACCTGCTACAGTGTCGACTACAACCTACTTCACACATTTTCCATTCTTTTTTCAATGAACACTATCCCACATAATGTCCCATCTCATGACATCGAAAGCACATAACCTTACTCACGTCATCCTTTCTTGTATCTATCCCATCCTTCTTCTTGAAGCATTTTTTTCTACCCTTCTTTGAATTTTCGATGAGGCTTGTTACCCACCATATTGCATGGGAATTACACATGTGATTTTGATCACATGATTCAATTTTTTTTTTCAAGTTGGTATGATGATTCTAGCCTTCCAAAGGCTGGAATGTTAGTAGTGGTTGCTTGAGTTGTTCATCAAGGAGATCACCTATTCATGTTCTAGTCACTTTCACTTTGTGTTGCATGGTTAGTTCATGTCTTAGTTGTGAGTGTCCTCTAGCATGGTGAATTTACCTAGTGTTTTCCTAGTTCCATACCATTTCCATAATTTCACATAGCTAATTTATGTGTTACAAGCAAATATTCACTTTTTCCTAGGTGGAACCCACTTCACCCTTACATTTTCATCTCACATCATCACTTTTCCTAGGTACTTTGTGTATCATATCGCATGTCTACATTTTACCTAAGTAAAATCTACACTTCACTTCATTCCATATAATTCCCTAAGCTTTATTCCATAATAACCCATCGTTTCTCATATTTCCACTTTTTCATGTGTAAACACACCTAACTAATTTAGGATATTTTAACTAAATCCTAAAAGCTTAGGATGAGTGCTTAATTATTGGCCTATTAGCACTCAAATGTTATAAATCTTTATCAACACTTATTTCCTAAGTTTTATTGTTGATTTATCACTAGGGAACACAACTTTATGGCTATGAGGTACACACATGAGACTAAGAACTCACCCATTGGCATACATTAGCCCATCAAAATAGTTAATTCATTGTACCTTATCTTAGTCGTGTTCACACATGCCAACTTAACCCATGTCATATCCTTATCCTTTGGCACATATTTTGAGGAGGTTGTTGATCCTTGAGTTGAATAAGGTATTATTTGAACATGCGCCCTCGGGTTTTGACCTCCCATTCCACTCATCCACTCACCCATTGACACGTGTGCATGTTGTTCTAGGCCATTAGGTGGTGCACTCCACTATGAAGACCCACTTACTCTTAGCATGAGCTTGTTTGCACCTTGTACACATTGTGAATTGACTAATAGTTGGTTTGAGTTGGTCAAGGGAGGTCCACTTGCACAATATTTGAAGAGATAAGATGATTTTGATGTAGACCCATTTGCACAAATATATAGGGCACAATTCCTATGGTGGCTTCTTCATAGTTGACTTAGTCAAAGTGCACAAATTTCAAGGGTGCACCACCATATTTTTTCAAGGGCACATGCCTACATGGAATATTTTATTATGGTGGTGGTTTTTATGGATAAGAGGCACTATCTCCTAGGGCATACTTGTTAAAAGAACATTGTATTGTATTATCCTAGTAAAAAAGATCCACAAAGCACTTTCTCCTAGGGTGCACTTGATAAGGAATATTTTAATGGCTTATGCTCTAGTCAAGTGGGAAAATAAAAACTCATTTCAAGGGAACACCTTCTAAAAAAAAATTATATAGTTCTTGGTCAAAGGGCTTTTAGAAGAAGTGCCATAGTCAATACACTTGACATTCACACTCATATATTGGATAGCGCCCTCATCATTGGACTTTTACACTTGGATTTTTCACACTGTTATTGGAAATTCTCCCTACCACTTTGACTTGGCATTTTATTATTTTATTTAAGGTTGTTACTCTTGAATAGCGCCCTAGAACATGGAGAAGACAAGTGGCTCTTCGCATGCACTTTGCATGAATTTGGAGGATGAGGAAGATGACATGTGGCATCACATACATATAGAAACTTTTATTTAGCATTTTGTATGGGCCTTTTTGGGATAATTCACCCACTTAGGCTATTATTGTAATATTTTCTAGTATTTTTCCTTGGAGAATAAATAAGGAAAATACAATTTTATTGTACAAAGAGTTGAGCTCAAACCTATATCAGGGTTTGCTCATTCCTTCATTTGGCATGTTGGATTTGGGAGAGATCCCTTGGAGATTAATGCAAGTGCTTGGAAGATCTACACAACTATCTTGTGAGTGTGGAAGTTTTTCATATTTCTATTATTATTTCTTTAAGTATCTATACATATTCTTTAGGAGTAAGAATTTGGTATACAGCTTCCATTTTCCCCTATGTTGTCATTGGAGTTTTGTTTATAATTGTATTTATTTTTCTACTTATGGATTGAATATTTATATACATAATTGATAATATCTATAATCTCCTCAAGTATTGGATGTTATCTACACATTTGATATCCTTAAATTAATTTCTGTAATTTGGGACATCAAGGAGAGAATGCATTTAGATTGTACATTTCAGCTATATTATCTATTTTCCATCATTAGGACAGCCTTCCTTCCGTTTGAGCCTTGCTATGACCCCATGAGCCCAATGGATAAGACACTAATATTTAGTCCACTTCTTTTCCTTAACTTGTATAAATTTGTTTTGTTGGAATTTACTCTTCATATCATCTTTATATTTCATAGCCGCCTAAAATTCCCTCAATTCTATTTAGGGAAGCCACTTTGAAGCAAAGGAGATTCACCCTAGAGTGAAAAAGCAGGTTGTGACAATGACCTTCTTTCTTAGTTACACAAAGTTATCACCTAGGTGCTTGGGACTTTATGATTTCGTGGGTGACAGATTTTGTGGTAATTCACCCCTTCTTATAACATTCTGTTACAAATTCATCCCTTCTTATAACATTCTGTTACAAATTCATCCCTTCTTACAACATTTTGTAGTTATAGTATATACAGACTCAACTATATCACTGAAACCTCTGATGGAGGCTTACCTAGGATTCTATTTCTATACTTTCTTTAGATTATATGTGCGTTCTTCCTTCAACTTCTACTAGAAATCCAAGTATCCTGCATTACGAGTTCTTCATACATTTGCACCAAAATTCCAGAGTGATTATAAGAAGGGGTGAATTTCAGCAAAAAAGTAACAATCCCAACTAACTCGTAATCCATTGTTTCAGCATATCATTTTTGTTTGGAGCATGTCTTGGGGAATAGCTTAAATTGGTATCAGAACCATGTTGCAAAAGTCAAGCCTTTGAATTTTGTTATTAGCTTAACAGATGTACCTACCATGCTTGTTTGGTGAAAGTATAAATAAGTACAATGGATAGAAGAGGTAGAGGAAGCGTTTGATGATGAGGACATCAATGATGGGTACAAATTCCTCACAACAAATTGGGAAGAGGAAGAGGAAGACGATGCATTCCAGGACCTGTGAAGAAATAAAACTAAGGAAGATCAAATATTTCTGTTATCAAATATTTCTAAACAGAAGTAGAATTAGGTTCTTCTCCTTCTTATGAAAATACACTATTAAACAACACAAGCAATAAAATAGAGCAATTTTATTTATATCAATCCGATGTAAGAATACATTCACTTAGGCAGAGTTCACATATCTCATACGACCTATACAGGTCCTTACTCTTGCAGATAATGTTTGACAAAACCATAAAATACAAAACCGGAGTTGCAACTCAGCTTATATTTGACTGGTGTCTTCTCGAAACACAACTTATACAAATATATCTGACCTGAGCATGCTTTAATTTCCAAGCTGGGTGAATGTACAATCCGTACGTAAGTCGTACAGTACGGATTCTTGTTTCTTGTCGTTGTTTGCTACTTCAAATAGTTGTGTATCAGCCCTGTCGCGGCCTCCTTTGCTTCCTTCAACCTCTACTCGGTTTCTATCCCTTAATTGAGATAATAGTTGGCCCTTAGCTCGGCTCCTCATATCTTCAATGAAGCTTTTGCTTGCCTCCTGGTGCACACACAGAAACCCGACTTTATTTCTGTAAAGACCCAACTTGGTCTTGAGTTATCATTGCCTTCTTGGTGCATACATAGACCCGACTTGATTTATGTTTATGCTTGCCTCCTGGTGCATGTAGAGAGACCTGACTTGGTATCTGTCTCATCCCTTCTCGGCCTCCTCTCCTCTCCTTCTATCTGGCAGACCCCGTCTTTGTCCTTCTAGAGGGCCTCCACACGCTAGTCGACCTCCCTCTCTTTTTCCTTATTTTGATAGTGATGCTTCTAGGTTACTTGTATCCCTATCATCTTTTCCTCATTCATTCCTAGCCCTTAGATCTTCATATTATGAACTTGATCCAAGGGTGGGGATTTAATCAAGCAGTAAGATGCATCAATGGTTGAGATGCATTCTTAACTTGATTTAGGTGGTCCCCACCATTTTAATTTTTGTCTAGTCATCAGATGGGTTTTTTCTCCTCGTTACTAGACACCCCTAATGAGGAGGAATTACCTTCCCGAGATATACTCTAACACTCCCTCTTAGAAAGGGAGGTAAATTCACTGGAACTTTCTTCTCGAGGATCCACCTCACTATATGTTTCTCCCTCTAAGTTTGAGAGGCCCAACCGCTCAATGTCTAGACATTCTATTTTCTCTGCTAAGATGTGTCTGCTACACCCTGTACCAGGATTATCTGAGTATCCCCACTCATCCAATTGGGTCCATTCCCACCATGTGGGTCTACTGATAATATCCTTCTGCTCTCTTACAGTTTGACTTGCAGAATCATTGTTTTCTTTTGTGAGTCTGTAAACAGGTTGTCCCCACAATTTATATATCCCATATTCACTTATGCCTATCATTACAGGTGGTCCTAGTTCTTGACCTTTAACTATGGATGTGTACATTGCAGCAAAAGAATCCATATCCTTGATGTTCTAAGGCTAAGATTGAGAGCAAGCTGATTCGCATACATTGTGCATATAGTACTTCTGGTATCCTGAGGATTCTGCCTGATTCTAGTTCTAGTGATATTGCCCCTTTTCCATGAAATTCCATCATACCGGAATGCACCCCACACTTAACAACTCCTGAAGCTTCACTTGACAATTCTTGAAGTGCAAGTCGGTCACCTGTCATGTGACTCATGGCCCTGTTGTCTATGTACCAACCTGACCTGGTTCTATCCTTTGTATCCAAAAATAGAGTGTACTCATCCTTAAACATTCTAGAAAACTCTCTAGTTGTGGCATCCAACTGTTTCTCTTCTTCCTCTTTTTTTTTTTCAACTTCTGCTAAGGCTGCAATCTCTTTTCTTCTCCCTCTTTCACCAAATCCCTTCTTAGCTTGGATGCACTAGCTAGCAAAGTGTCCAAGCTCTCCACTCACATAAAATTGGATGTGTGACAAATCTTTCTTTGGTTTTCCACTTGTGAATCCACCTCTAAAGTTTGTTCCTATTCTTCCTATGCCTCCCCTCTTGGAGGTAAGAGCGAGGTTTTCCTCTTCCTCATTATCACCAACATCTATGCTTCTCCTTATCTCTTCTTGACAACAATCATTCCATAATCTGTCCCAATCTCGCAATTTCTCCCTGGCCACTATCCCTGAGATGAAGGGGTCCCATTCATTGGGAAAACCCCTGAGAGTAGAACGAACTATTTAAATTGGGGATAATTTTACCCCAACCGCAAGGAACTCATCTAAAATCATCTTTACTTTGGTCAGGTAACCTGTCACATTTTCCCCCTTTGACATTTTGGTATACTAAATCGTTTCTTTGAGAGACATGATTCTTCCCTCATGATTAACTTCAAACATACCTTTTATGTGTGTCCACATTTCATGTGCAGTCTGTTTTTCACCAATATTTGGTACTAGATGGTCCTTCACTCCATCTAGAAGTATCCTCTGAGCACGTATTTCTGAGGTGAAATATGTTTCTTTGTCTTTAGCATCGTTGGGAATTGACATTGGGTTTTCAACAATGTTCCAAACCCTTCTCTCTTGAAGATCATTTTTCACTCTGTACTTCCATTGTACATAGTTGGAGGCAGTGTCTAGCATGTCCTCATATCTGAGGTTAGTAGACATACTACTATTGGTCTCAACTTCTCTCAGTCCTGACTCACTTCCTCTTTCTCTGAGCAGAACGACCCTACTTGGTCCCTCCTTCGGCTTCAAACTCTTCTCTTGTCTCTGCAACACAATATCTAACCACTTCTTTTGTTTGGGCTGTCAGAAACTAGCTCTGATACCATGAAGAAATAAAACTAAGGAAGATAAAATATTTCTAAATAGAAGTAGAATTAGGTTCTTCTCCTTCTTATGACAGTACACCATTAAACAACACAACAAGCATTAAAATAGAGCATTTTTTATTTATATCAGTCCACTGTAAGCATACATTCACTCAGAAAGAGTTCAGATATGTCATATGACCTATAGAGGTCCTTACTCTTGCTGATAATGTTTGACAAAGCCACAAAATACAAAACTGGAGCTGAAACTCGGCTTATATTTGACTAGTGTCTTCTCAAAACATAACTTATACAAATATCTATGACCTGGGAATGCTTTACTATCTAGGTTGGGTGAATGTGTGATTAGTACGTAAGTCGTACAATATGGATTATTGTTTCTTGTCATTGTTTGCTACTTCAAACGTTTGTGTATCAGCCTTGTCATGGCCTCCTTTGCTTCCTTCAACCTCTACTCGGTTTATATCCCTTAACTGAGATAATAGCTAGCCCTTATCTCGGCTCCTCGTATCTTCAATGAAGATTTTTCTTGCCTCCTGGTGCACACACAGAAACCCGACTTGGTTTTTGTAGAGACCCGAATTGGTCTCGAGTTATCCTTTCCTTCTTGGTGCATACAGAGACCCGACTTGATTTCTATTGATTATTACCTCCTGGTGCATGTAGAGAGACCCAACTTGGTCTATGTATTGTCCCTTCTCGACCTCCTCTCCTTTGCTATCCGGAAGAACCTGTCTTGGTCCTTCTAGAGTGCCTCCACACACTATTTGACCTCCCTCTCTTTTTCCTTATTTTGATAGGGATGCTTCTAGGTTACTTGTAACCCTAACATCTTTGCCTCATTCATTCCTAGCCCTCAGATCCTCTCATTATGAACTTGATCCAAGGGTGGGGATTTAATCAAGCAGTGAGATGCATCAATGGTTGAGATGCATGCTTAACTTGAGTTAGGTGGTCCCCACCATTTTAATTTTTTTCTAGTCATAAGATGGGTTTCCTCATCATTACTAGACACCCCTAATTCGGAGGAATTACATGCCCAAGGTATACTCTAACAACTTGGCCCTTGACCAATGCAGGAATTTCAAAGAGGAAGATGATGACCAAAAAATAATTAATTGCTACAAGACCCAAAAATGGAAATATAAGATATAGAGCATCTTTGCATGTGGATTCCATCCAAAGGTATGTAGTGAGGTTTCTTCTATTTCGGAGGTAGAATCTATGGATATAGAAGATGGAAATACATTAGCAATAAATTCAACACTTTCTACATCTGAGAAAGAGAAATTTAGAAGGGTGTTGGTGACCTCCAAAGACATTTTTTCGTGGTTATACGTAGACCTCAAGTGTATCCCCCTATTAAAACCCAAGATTATTCCCTTGTAATATCAATGCCAACTTCAGTACCATGCAAATGAGTTTCGTCTACAACCAGCCTCAGGACAAGAAAGTTTGAGATTTGAATCACATGTTTCAGAGAAATTATAGTAGTGTACATATTTAGAGTAAGTGGTTTTATGGAGATAGCTTGGGCACACTTCCCAAGGAAGACCATTCCCTGTTTTATGATGTTGTTAGAGACACTCTTCATGGGTTCTTTCTTCCTAATTTAGGAAACTTATCTTAGCATGAACATAATGATGAAAGGTGCTTTCTAGCACTACCTTGTTGTTGGGAGGCAAATTACCTTCACATCTTAGAAAGGTGCATGGAAGTTGGGCTAATCTTAATTGTAGAAGCACAAACGTAGTACACAATGGGGTAGCTCAAGATCTGGACATAATAGCAGTCCACCTATGCATTCCACTATCATATATTACCATAAGCAAAGGAATGGATTGAGAATGATGAAGGTGACAAAGGAAAGTTATGCCATATGCTTATCAGATATGTATTGCTTTGTAAATACTTCAACAAGAAGTGCCATGGCTATTGTGTTAGTGCAATTTGTTGAGGCTACTTTAGTTGAATTGGACTAGGTTATCTGAAAACTAACAAATTTTCCTCTAGCTCAAAATGTGGATTTTTTGGATGGTGATGTCAACAACCCAAGACAAGAAAATGTTCCAATATCACTTTTGAAGGAAACATTGCATTCTAGAATAGAACCTCTAGTGTGGATACTTTTTGGTGCAGCCGCGCTCGCAAGCACGTCTTCTCACAGGATCTTCTCTCTCCCTTGGACCGAAGAACTCTAAGGCTCTTCTAATTCCCTATCAAGAATTCTGCACCCACAGCAATCCTCGTGGGATCTCCCTTCCTTTACAAATCGGGAGATCAGACTTCGCGACTTCGCGAATCCAAAGGTCGAGCGTAGGTTCCACGAATCCCCGAAACCCGATGCAAGTCAACGCCGACCCTTTTCTCTCTTCTATCGGAAATTTCCCCTAACGCGATTTCAGCACTCGCGATATCAAGCAACTCGTCTTACCGACTCCCGAACCCCGATATACCAAAACTCCGATGCGCTCACGAGTGGACTTTTTCAGCGATCCCTTTACTCCATCGGCATTTCGGAGTTCGCAAGTTCACGAATCCTAATGCATATGTTTCGGACTTTCTCGCCACGAAACTCCGATACACTGTGCCACCTGTCCACTAGCCGACTCCGCTAGGGCCCCACACTATCCTTTTGGCTGTCAGAATATCGCATTTTGCGATTTCGCGATTCTCGTTGCTATGTTCACGGGACTTCCACCTGCGAAACCCCGATACACGATTCCACGTGCAAATCTGACGGTCCTCGTGGCTCGGATCAACAACTCTGCCCCTTCTGAGATTTTAACCTTGGGAATACTTCGCTGTATCTCCCTTGCACCTCTCCGAGATCTAACGGCTCAAAGGATGTCGCGAATCCTCCTCGAAGAATTCCAACCATCTGTTCCTCCTGATGAAATCTGAGAAACGACTAAGCGTTCCTCCGCAGAATTCGTCCACCTGCGCGCAACTTGCAACGCCTGCTTAAACACTTCATGCACAAGTTCCTTGTGCTTCCCTCCAATGGATTCGAAGGCCTTATCCTTCCTGATCTTTTCCACGACTTTCAAGTCCTTCAGAAAACTCTTGCACACACTGCTTGCAGCAAACCTTCAGCCACTTCCCAATGTTGAACTTTCTTCGACCCTGTGCACTCTTGCAGCAGCAGTCTTTTCTTTTCTCAGGTTCACAACCCCAAAATTCACTCAGCCTGCGCACTCCTTGCACGGCTCCTGTTCATGTCTGCACTTCTGGATGAATGAGAACAAAATCTATCTCTATCTGAACTCACTGTCAACGCACTCCTTGCGGACACTTCAACTGCACTCCTTGCAGGAATCTCTGACTCAGATAGAGAAACAATTGAAACTCATTCCTACTTCCTCTCAGACTTCACACTCAAACATGAAATCACGTACACAGCATATAAAGCAAATGTATAACAGGAAGCAAATACTCATGAGCATATCATTCATCATAAATACACAGAGAAAGCACAAAACCATGAATTTGAATCAAACTCTTTCCATTAATTCAAATATCTGTACATGGGTGTTCTTACACAGCTCTCTGCTTTTTCTATGCTCCAATGCTTCATACTATATGTTACAATGCACAATGAGGGTGTCTATATCCCGTTTCCCTCTTGCACTCTCAAACAGTCTAATCTAGAATTAAATTCTATCTACTTTACATTAACTATCTTAAATGCCTCCTACCTACTAAGGATGAGAACTAAAGGCTCAAGGTTCGATTACAATATACAAGTGCGCCTCATCTTAATGGCTCATTTAAGATTGCGCAACAACTTCCAAGGCAATTTCAAAATGTGTGTTGGCGCTTGTCCAGCTATCCTTTGGCTTCCGCGCTGGCTCGCTTGATGTGGGAGATGCTCCTGCATCATACTCCCTCGCTTGAAAACTTTCAAGGGCTCTTGTCCATGAGCTCCTGCATGATTTTTCCATGCTTCTGTATTTCGGTTTCAGTCTCCCAGCTGGCATCTTCAACTGGATGGTTCTTCCACTTGACCAGATACTCAAAGTATTCTTTCCTCCTGGTCTTCTTGCCAATTCTCTTGTCCAGTATGCATTCCATCTGTGGCTTCTCTGCAACTGGCATCTACTTTGTCCACTGGATCATTGGTTGCTCATCTCCAGTCTCTGTTTCCCCAGCTCTATATGGGTACAAATCCAAGATATTGAATGTCGGATAAATTCCGATCCCATCAGGTAATTCAATCTCATAAGCATTCGCCCCAATTTTCCTCAAGACCCTACATGGCCCGATTTTCTTCATCTTCAACTTATTGTATGTTCCTCTCGGGAACCTTTCTTTTTGCAAATGTGCCAGAAACAGATCACCAACCTCAAACTGAAGTTGTCTTCTATGATAATCTACCCTGCGTTTATACTCCTGACTTGATTTCAGTAGTCGCTGCTTCACCTGGCTGTGAAGTTCTTTCATCGCCTCTGCGAATTCTTCTACACTAGCGCTCCTAGTCGCAGTCTGTTCTGAATCCCTCAGTTCAGAAATTCCTCTCGGCTGCATCCCATAGACAACCTAAAATGGACTCTATCATGTGCTTCTATTCACCGAGTCATTATACGCGAATTCTGCCTGTGGTAATACACTGTCCCACTGGCTATGGTGCTCTGTCACCAGGCTTCTCAACAAGTCTCCCAGACTTCTATTCACCACTTTCATTTGTCCATCCGTTTGAGGATGATAAGTTGAACTAAACGACAAGCTAGTTTCCAGCTTCTTCCATAAGGTCCTCCAAAAATGCCCTATGAATTTGGTGTCTCGATCCGAAACAATACTTCTCGACAACCCATGAAGTCGAATGACCTCTTTGAAGAACAGATTGGCAATGTGAGTTGCGTCACTGGTCTTCTAACATGGAATGAAGTGTGCCATATTGGAAAATCTATCCACTACTACAAAGATTGAATCAACACCTCTTTGTGTCCTTGGCAACCCCAATACAAAATCCATGCTAATTGCATCCCACGGCCTCTCTGGTATGGGCAATGGTTGATAAAACCCTGCATTCTGCTTCCTTCCCTTCGAATGCTGGCAAATTCTGCATCTATCCACAAATCTCCTGACGTCTGCCCGCATTCCCGGCCAAAAATATGACTCATTCAACTTCGCGAATGTTTTGTCATGACCGAAATGTCCAGCCAATCCTCCACTGTGTTTCTCCTTCAGCAAATTCTCCCTCATGGAGCATTTTGGAATACACAGTTGATTACCTCTAAACAGTAATCCTTCCTAGATCATATAGTCTATCCATTGGCTTCGGTCTCTAAGAATTGGATTCTCAGTTGCTTTATACACTTCCTTGAAATCTAGATCATCAGCGTACATGTTCCTAAGATCATCAAAACCTAACGTTTTGACTTTGAACTCCTGCAACAGCAAACATTTCCTGCTCAAAGCATCATCCACTTTGTTAGCAGTACCAGAAATATGTTTTATCACAAAAGTGAAATTTTGCATATACTCAACCCATTTAACATGTTTCTGATTCAACTTCTCCTGTTGAGTCACAAATTGCAGTGCGTGATTGTCAGTGTACAAGACAAATTCTTTTGGGATCAAGTAATGCCTCCATTTCTTTAGTGCCTGAATGATAGCATAGAACTCCTTATCATAAGTGGAGTACTTCAATTTTGCTTCATTCAGCTTCTCGCTGAAATATGCTATCGGCCTGTCTTCCTGACTCAAGACTACCCCGATTGCAAATCCGTTTGCATCGCATTTCACCTGAAATGTCTTATGGAAATCCGGCAACACCAACACTGGTTGTTCCGTAATCTTCCTCTTCAACAGATTGAAACTCTTCTCAGCCTCTTCAGTCCAGTGAAAAGACTTGTGTCTTTTCTTCACTGTATCCATCATTGTTGCGTTAATTCCACTGAAATTCCGGATGAACTTCCGGTAGAAACTAGCCAATCCATGAAAACTTCTCACCTCAAAAGCATTTCTCGGTGATGGCCAATTCTTAATCACTTCCACCTTATCTGGATCCATCCTTAACTCATTTTCCGAAATAACAAATCCTAAGTAAATGAGTTATGTCTTCATGAATGAGGACTTCTTCGTATTTATCAACAGCTTCTCTTGTTGTAACCTCTGCATTACTGTAGCCAAATGCTCCAGATGCTCTGCCACTGTCTTACTGTAAACCAGTATGTCATCCAAATACACGATGACAAATTTTCTGATGAACTCCCTCAGGACTTCGTTCATCAACCTCATGAAGGTACTCGGCGCATTTGTTAAGCCAGACAGCATAACAAGCCATTCATACAAACCTTCGTTTGTTTTGAATGTTGTCTTCCACTCATCACCTTCTCTCATGCAGATTTGACGATAACCGCTTTTCAAATAAATCTTTGAAAAATATTTTGCTCCACTCAAGCAATCCATCAAATCATCCATCCTCGGCAATGGAAATCTATACCTGATGGTTATCTTGTTAATCGCCCTCGAGTCAGTACACATCCTCCAGCCTTCGTCTTTCTTCGGAATGAGTACTGCTGGAACAGCACATGGACTCAAGTTTTCCCTGACTAATCCTTTTTCCAACAAATCCTGGACTTGTCTCTTAACTTCTTCATTCTCCTGCGACGTCAATCTGTACGCGACTTTATTTTGCAAACTAGCTCCTGGTATGAGATCGATATGGTGACTCACACTTCTGATCGGTGGCAATGAACGAGGTAGTTCATCCACTATGATGTCAGCGAACTCTTCCAACAATTCCTGAACTTCTTTTGGTAAATCATCCACTCTTGTGCTAATCAGAACAATTTTTGGCTTTCTGACCATAATGAACTGTGGATCCTCCTTCTTCTTAACCTCGTTAAGGAGTTCCTTCCCACTCATGAGAAGTACAGTGTTGCTTACTTCCGTTTTTACCTCCTTATCCTTAATTGGAAGCAACATGTGTGTCCTCCCATTCTTCTCCAGGGTGTATGTGTTCATTCGCCCATCATGAATCACATTCCTGTCATTTGCCATGGTCTACCTAGCAATAGATGACAAACATCCATAGGAATGACATCACACAATATCTTATCATTATATCCACCTATCTTGAATTCAACTAAACATTGTTTAGTGACAGTTACCTGGTGTCCCTTCTGTAGCCACGAAACTCTGTATGGGCTTGGATGATCAGTCGTCTCCAGCTCCAGCTTCTCTACCATCTCGGTTGAAACGAGATTGTCCATGCTACCGCTGTCCATAATGACCTTGCATACCCTGTCCTTGGTCTTGCAAGCAGTCCTAAAAGTCTGGTCCTTTGGAATGAACTCTCCACCTCTTTCTTAGGTGTCAAAAGGACTTTTCGCATCATCGGTGATATTCCACCTTCAGCGTCTTCTGCCTCAACATCCCGCCTCTGCGCCTCGGCAATGTGAGCTTCTCCAATGTCCTTCTTCTTATCTGGACACTTGTAAGACTTGTTCCCATTCTTTTTGCATGTGAAGCATGTGATTACTCCACCTCTTCCTCTTCCTCTAACTCTAGTACGAGGAAAAGTGTTGTTGTCAGCATAATCTCCTCTCTTCTCATTATGTTGTCCCCTCGGTTCAACATATGGTCCTCTCTGTGAGGTCCCACCTCTCTCTGTTCGAATCTGAGGTTTCTTCCAGTTCTCCCTGGGCTTCTGGTATTTATCCTGGGCAACTGATTTGCCTCTGGGATGACTTCTTCCTTAGCCCCTCTGACTCTGCTTTTGGCTCAGCTTCTCCTCCGCTTTCAGAGCCATCTGATAAGCATATTACACCGTTCGGATGGTTACCATGCTCATTTCATCCTGGATATCATATCTCAGACCATTCATATATCTGGCAACTTTTTCATCATCGCTCTCCCGATGACCTGCCCTGATGTTCAGTTTGTAGAATTCCTCAATATATTCCTTCACTGTCATCATCTTCTGTCTCAGGTTCTGCATTCTCCTGAACAGAGTAATTTGATAATCCCTAGGAATGAATTTCGCCTTCATCTTCGCGATCATTCGATCCCAGCTCTTGATCTTCTGCTTTCCCTTGCAGCGTATGTCAGCTTGTAGTTCATCCCACCACAATGTTGCATGTCCCTTTAATCTTGTGACAGCATGCTTGACTTTCTTGTCTTCTTCGACATCTTCATAGTCGAAGTATGTGTCCAGAGCTCTAATCCAGTCTAGAAGCTCCTCTGCATCCAAGTTTCCCTCATAAACTGGAATGTCCATCTTCACTTTTGCACCCATTCTGGCAATAGCTTTAATCAAACACTTGTTTGATGCATCTTCGGTTGCAACTTCCTCTTCACGTTCAGCCTCAATCTCTCTTTCGGAATCACTCAGATCCCCAACACCGACTGTGCATCTTTGCGCTATCTCCATGTCTTCGAGTCTTGCTCAGAGATCACGCATTTGTCTCTCCATAACTGGATCTGTCATCTGCCTGCCTCTTCTGCACGACATTTCCCTATCCTCTGGTGGATTGGGTGTCTGCATGTCCCTTCTCCTGGGTGGCATGGTGAATTCTTTTCCTCTGCTACAGAAAGCAAAGAGTCTTTCTGAGCTCTGATACCACTTTTGGTGCAGCCGCACTCGCAAGCACGTCTGCTCACAGGATCTTCTCTCTCCCTCGGCCCGAAGAACTCTAAGGCTCTTCTAATTCCCTATCAGGAATTCTGCACCCACAGCAATCCTCGTGGGATCTCCCTTCCTTTACAAATCGAGAGATTGGACTTCGCGACTTTGCGAATCCAAAGGTCGAGCGTAGGTTCCACGAATCCCCGAAACCTGATGCAAGTCAACGCTGACCATTTTCTCTCTTCTATCGGAACTTTCCCCTATCATGATTTCGGCACTCGCGATATCAAGCAACTCATCTTACTGACTCCCGAACCCCGATATACCGAAAATATGAAGTGCTCACGAGTGGACTTTTTCAACGATCCCTTTACTCCATCGGCATTTCGGAGTTTGCAAGTTCGCGAATCCTAATGCATATGTTTCAGTTTTTCTCGCCATGAAACTCCGATACACTGTGCCACCTGTCCACTAGCCGACTCTGCTAGGGCCCCACACTATCCTTTTGGTTGTAGGGATATCGCATTTCGCGATTCTCATTGCTATGTTCACGGGACTTCCACCTGCGAAACCTCGATACACAATTCCACGTGAAAATCTGATGGTCCTCGTGGCTCGGATCAACGGCTCTGCCCCTTCTGAGCTTTTAACCTTGGGAATACTTTGTCGTATCTCCCTTGCACCTCTGCAATATCTAATGGCTCAAAGGATGTCGTGAATCCTCCTCGGAGAATTCCAACCGTCCGTTCCTCCTAATGAAATCTGTGAAACGACTAAGCGTTCCTCCGCGGAATTCGTCCACCTGCGCGCAACTTGCAACGCCTGCTTAAACACTTCACGCACAAGTTCCCTGTGTTTCCCTCCAATGGATTCGAAGGCCTTATCCTTCCTGAGCTTTTCCATGGCTTTCAAGTCCTTCAGAAAACTCTTGCACGCACTCCGTGCGGCAAACCTTCAGCCACTTCCCAGTGTTGAACTTTCTTCGACCCTGTGCACTCTTGCAGCAGCAGTCTTTAAACTCTTTTCTCAGGTTCGCAACCCCGAAATTCACTCGGCCTGTGCACTCCTTGCACAGCTCCTGTGCCTGTCTTCACTTCTGGATGAATGAGAAAAAAAGCTATCTCTATCTGAACTCGTTGTCAACTCACTCCTTGCGGACACTTCAACTGCACTCCTTGCAGGAATCTTTGACTCAGATAGAGAAACAATTGAAACTCATTCCTACTTCCTCTCAGACTTCACACTCAAACATGAAATCACATACACAGCATATAAAGAAAATGTATAATAGGAAGAAAATACTCATGAGCATATCATTTAGCATAAATACACAGAGAAAGCACAAAACCATGAATTTGAATCAAACTCTTTCCATTAATTCAAATATCTGTACATGGGTGTTCTTACACAGCTCTCTGCTTTTTATATACTCCAATGCTTCATACTATATGTTACAATGCACAATGAGGGTGTCTATATCCCGTTTCCCTCTTGTGCTCTCGAACAGTCTAATATAGAGTTAAATTCTATCTACTTTACATTAACTATCTTAAATGCCTCCTACCTACTAAGGACGAGAACTAAAGGCTCAAGGTTCGATTACAATATACAAGTGCGTGTCATCTTAATGGCTCATTTAAGATCGCACAACAACTTCCAAGGCAATTTCAAAATGTGTGCTGGTGCTTGTCCAGTTGTCCTTTGTCTTCCGCGCTAGCTCACTTGATGTGGGAGATGCTCCTGCATCACTTTTCCTCTTCACAGAGATAAGCCTTGATAGTCTCCAGAAAAAAACCTCTTCAGAGTGACTTTGAGGCTTTATAAGCTCTTAGCTACTATGACAAACTCTGCATCTCTCCTCAAGGATATAACAAATCTTTGCTCGGCAGTAAATTTCAAATGCTTGTAGACGTAATATATAGAAACCTCATAGACCCTCTTTATAACTTTGTGTTTGTGATGCAAAGGCACCAACAAGAGAATCTACAGGAAAAAGGTAGCATGGAGGACTATGAAAAATATCCTACCCAACTTAGTAAAGTCACTAAAGGAAACCTGATGAGGCATGTCAAACGCAGTACTACAAACAATCCTAAAATACTTTATACAAGTAAGAAAACAAGCAATTTTCTTAAATATTTTCTCTTAGTTTGTTTGAAGCACTTGGGATAAGATTCTTGTTGAGTGATCCTGGGCACTCAATTTGAAGATGTATTCAAGGTGTGTACTCTTTGACAGAAGAAAGTTGCACTTATTAATAGGTTTGGCATGCAGAGGGGGCCTTTGGAGAGTCAACGCAATGAGATTAAAGCCCATTTTTATTGGAATTTTATCCTAGGGATGACAAAATTTTATTTGAGGAATAATAAGTATTAATGCATGTGGAAAGAGAACCTTTTATCCATACTTTGATATTTCTCTTGAGCACCTAGTTGGGGGTTCTGTGTAGTATTTTCAAATCAAGAAAAGCACCTCTTCTATTGTTTTTTTTAAGCCCTGTCTCATGCCAATATGGACTGGAAAATTGCACCACTTTATCCCCAAATGCATGGGTTCTATGTTTAACAAGGAGGGTGCACCACTTTCGATTTATTTAGCAACAAAGGAGGCGCATTGTTTAAGGGTCTATTTTCAGGTTGGATTTGTGCAATGTTGTGTTACCTCCAATAGAACTTGGATACTTCATATGGGGGAATATTTTTCATGTCCATCAGTTATTAATGACAGGTGAGGGCACATATTTTAGAGCGGATTTTGAGGAGTTAATGACATTAGATAAGGCACACTTCCCAACAAAATTCATGTTGTTTGTATGAGATATTTTGGGCATGTTGTTTGAGGTAGATTTATATCTGTCAGACCTCAATAATACCCTATTGTCAGAACTGTCCTTTGTCGGCATCTTCAAACCTATATTGTGTTAATTTTAACATATGTAAGGAGTGTTATAGCGCAATTTGTAGGTTGGGAAAATCCCGACCCAACCAAAAAAACAATTGCTACAACTATGGGACACTACACCCAATGTCACCTCGATGTAGGTCCCACACTTCAAGGGTGAATAGGTCACTCTAGGGAGGAGATCTCGGTCACGCTAGGGGGAATGAGGAGGATGAAGGGAAGAGTAAGGATAAATCCCCCGGAAGTTCAAGTGATGGAATAAATGATTGGTTGAAAATGGTAAGTGAAGAGAGGCAAATGGATGCCAGGTAAAGAGATAGTTACCAGTGCACCTGTACATTCCCGAGACACAAGAAAATACACTTTTCCAACCAATTATAGTAATGGATCAACAAGTTAAGATTGATTTCCCTAAAATATAGAATCATACATGTTATTAAATCAGCAATATATTACATCCAAATCACCAAGTAAAAAGTCTATATTAGTTAGCAATGTAAACAATAAAACTAGTAACCAATGTGGACTGAAAATAACACTTCAAGACTGAATAAAGATAGTTGTCATAAAAGTAAATTTCTGCAGTAGTATATCAGCCTTATGGATGTAGCATTCAATGGAGTACAAAATAAAATCTGACCATCAAAAATTTCCAAAAGCTATCCCAATAGATGCACCTAGGTTAGTAGGTTAAACTAGCAAAGTTAGAGGGTTAGTTTATGAGATATTAGCGGTTAGGGTTAGATTTTAAAGAAGCCCTAATGGATGTAGGTTATTTTTACTACAACAATAATAATTTGTGGGAGAAAGAGGATTTTAAGAACCAAAGACTGAATACAAAAGCACCACAACAGATATACAAGAAAAATATGCAAAATTTCCTTTATTACTATTAAACCTTTGAGGTATGGAAACACCATACAATGGATCCTATTATGGAAGGGATCATCTCCTATTCACTTGCCTCTTCGAGGGGGCATCCTCCTATTGAGCTATAGCTCACAATACAATAATTCTCTTCATGTCTCGTTACATTGCTTGAACCTCTTTATATAGTGCTACCATCACCTAAGAACATTCTAGAGGAGGAATATTATAGAAGTAGAACTTTCTAAGAAGTCCTCTTACATTTATTATATCTAACTACCCATTTATTATATCTAACTACCATAGTGGGNCTTATTTAATAATATAGTGGACCTAGTCCACCTTACATTGAATGGCCTCCACTATTATCACTATGGGCCCTTTGGGCCCCCACTACTACCTCTCTAGATACCTAATAGTAATAAAGGAGATTTTGCATATTGTTCTTGTATATCTGTTGTCGTTCTTTTGTATTCAGTCTTTGGCTCTTAACAATTGGTATCAAAACACTTTTCTTGGCAGACATTGTGGGCAAATATTTTTTATTTTTGTAGGATTTTTTTTTCGAAGAAGAAAAAAGAGGGCCACGACATTCCAGACATTTTCGGTATATTTTTGTGCAAAATTTGCAGAAACAGGTTGTATATCTGAGTTCCTCTCAGAAAAACACCCAAGTTGAAAAAACAAATCGTCCAAAACGGAGTCCGGGAAGTCAAGATATTGAAGTTTTAAAATCTGCAATTTTTCAGGGTTTTTTCCAGAAAAAAGTCGCGATTTTCTGTTGTAACTTATTGGTCTATTTTTTCGGTTTTTTCATGACAGTTGTGGGACCAAAGAGTTTATAGGGTGGTTAGATGGATATTTCCTCTCAAACCCTCAAATAAATTCTACAAATTACTGAACATTCAAATCACAATTGTATGACACATTGGATGCTAGATTGCATGTCCTTGCAAATGGCCTCAATGATAGTTTTTGTAGTATTCAAGATTCATTGGATAGCATGTAGGAGATATTTCTTATGGAAAACATAAGGGATGAATATAATCAAGAAATATATGCTTGGTATGATTTTGAGGCCGATTGTGATGATTGGTATATGGATAGTTGTCATTTCTGGGATGACAACCACTTTAATATTCTTCACTTCAGCATGGTGGCTTTGCTTTCTACAT
Source organism: Picea engelmannii (assembly GCA_009831015.1). Lineage (NCBI taxonomy): Eukaryota > Viridiplantae > Streptophyta > Pinopsida > Pinales > Pinaceae > Picea > Picea engelmannii. The sequence continues at coordinate 648,627 of ML777640.1, forward strand.
GGGACCTTGGTTCTCCAGTATTCTTCAGCATTATGGTCCACAATTATCCATGGGACCCTGTTATATGGTTGTACATCAAGCATTGAGGACAACGCTTTCATAAGGGGGGTGGAATGTTAGGTAGCTAGAGAGGTAGTAGTGGGGGCCCAGAGGGCCCATAATGATAATAGTGGAGGTCATTCAATGTAAGGTGGACTAGGGCCACTATATTATTAAATAAGGCCCACTATGGTAGTTAGATATAATAAATGTAAGAGGACTTCTTAGAAGGTTCTACTTCTAGAAGATTCCTCCTCTAGAATGTTCTTAGATGATGGTAGCACTATATAAAGAGGTTCAAACAATGTAATGGGATATGAAGAGAAGTATTGTATTTGGAGCTAAAGCTCATTAGGAGGTTTCCCCCTTGAATAGGCAAGTGAACAGGAGAGGATCCCTTCCATAATAGGATCCATTGTATGGTGTTTCCCTACCTCAAGGTTTTGATATAACGAAGTGTGGTTTTCTATAGTGTTTCATATATCTTGTGTGGTGATTATATTCAGATATATTTGGATCTATTGTGATATTTGTATATCTATTCAGGATCTTAACAAAGGATTCCATAAGGGAGTAATAATCCCCAAGGCATCAATATCATTATCCAAAAGAGATAAATTCAATACTTGAAATTTGTACATTTACCAAGGCAACAATTTATTTCTCCTGTGCAATAAGTAAATGAATAGTTCCTTTAAGAAAGGGTAAATGGATTAAAGAGAATGTCAATAAGCTATATAGGCTACTTCATTGGGGGTGTAAACCCTTTTACTCCCCAAGACAAGCTTCTCTTATCTAGGGTTTCAACTAGGAGGGTGTATGCAATTATACTCCTCTCAGTAAACCCTTATGAAGCAATACTCCCTTTGCAATAAAATGGTGGAAACACAAGTAGGGGTGTATGCCTTTATATTCCCTACTTGGCTCAAGAAAATAGAACCTTTAACTTGTACAAATGATAATACAATGAAATAAATGGCACCTTCAAGCATTAAAAAGGTAATAAAAGCTAGACTAACCACCAAAAAGCAATGAAGAAAACCTTCCAAGGCTAGCGCACCATCTCCATCAACCATAACCAATACATAGCCATAAACAAAGCACAAGAGTAAAAATACTCCAAGTGTAGCGAAAATTTCAATCCAAGAGCCTCTCACAATGGAGAGTTATGTCTTATGTAAAAATGAAATGAGGTCATCTCAATTTATATCATCCTCCTAAACATGATTTTTCCACAATTTTCCTTAATATTAGGGTAAAACACAAGACAAAGGGATAGAAAACCTTGTCTTCCCCATTTACAATAATTTAACATCATTTTACACATAGAAAACCCTAAAACAAAGGTTACATCATCCCTTGAAGGAGGACGTTTTGGTAAATTGAGCAAGTTGTTGGAGTCAGGATGCAAAGTAGGGCCTCCAAAGGCCATGTGGAAATCATCCAGAGCATCTCCACCTCAAAATACCATGTTCCATGCTTTGTTTCATCATCAACCACCACATGCCCCTCAAATGTGACGCCAAGCCCCTAGGGAGTGATGTTTTTCCCCTTTTGGGAAATTTGTTTGGCATGCAAAGGGTGGGTTATGTCTATCCATATTTCTCCTAGGCCTATGAAGGCATCTCTCTGTAGTCTAGAATGTGGGCCTATGTCATCCATTGGATGGGTTTCCAGCCCCATGGAAGCCCAATCTGGGCTTGTTCTTCCAAAACTGGCCACCACCCTGTACCTGCAAGGAAAATGGATACACCCTCCAAGGATCTCAAGTCAAAGCATCATGATGAGTAAATCAATTTAATCATAGAGCCATCAAAGTATGTATATCAGGACTACATCATACAAACATGTGCCTAAGAAACTAGACATTTTGCCAAGTTTGGTTGTGGGAGGGTTGGCATGGTACTCTTTTCAATGGATAAAAACCCGTAATTCTAGGTACAACCCTATTTGAGTCATGTGAATGAAGTGGAATGGATGGGGGAAGTACTCAATGGGCATGGGTTTCATGATATGCAAGGGTCCATAGTATCTCATTTATGGGTTCCTTTGTGGAGGGTGTGTCGCACCTTCGTCCATAATGCATTTTTTTCCAAGCCCATCAATTGCCTTTTATCTTTATTTCTTTGTATTTTATTTCAATATATAATAGGGTGATTTGGATCCTACTACCCTGGCATGGTGACCAGGTAATGGCAGTGTCACCCACAAGTACTTTCACGGAGATGAGAACGTTGCCTCGTGATGAGACCCTCTTTACCTCAACCATGCAACTGAGAACCATTACCTTGGTGTGATGGATAGAAATGGTAATGTCATACCATTATATACCCATGACGTGATATAATGGCTCATGTTGAGACCCCTTATCCTCAACTGATCCTTTAAACGTCTTTTTTTATTCTTTTCATGGGGTCCTTATTTTCTTTCGGAGAAGCTTTTCATTTCTTTCTCGGATCCCCTAGGCTAAGCATCTAGAAGTTTCTTTCATTAGGATTTTATATTTTTCCAGCTAACTCCCCTCTAGGCCTTCAACCCCTTCTTCCCATGAAATGAGGAATGGTCCCTTCTAGGGCCAGTCTACCCCAAAATCCCAAGAGATGATTTCATGGGGGGAAATAATGATGGGAAGTGGTAAGTATGGTCAGGAGTGGCACAATGAATCATCAAAGGAAGCTCCCAGAAACACCCCATCCTAAGGTTGACCATCTACTTGAGTGCCCCAAGCCAATCACCAACATTGAAACAAGGTAAAAGGCATGGTTTCCAAAGCAAATGTCTCATAATAAAAAATAACCTCTCATACACAAGCTAGAATGCCTCAAATATTAAAATGATACTCGCCATCATACTTGACTTGTACCGCATGGAGAAAGACCCAAGTGACCTGTGGTGGCAAGCTGGTGTGGACAATGACCAAGTGTTGGATCACTGTGGTGGAAATGCGGGTCTATGGCTCTGAAAAAGGGATATTTTTGGTCATGTGGCCTCTCGGCACTCCATATTTTCAACCTAAGGGCCTCGAGATGTAATATCCTTAGTTATCCACAAAATGAGGATAACATTTGGCTCTTACTTGGGGACATGTTATCGTCGTAGAGTGCATGAGAACCGCAACATCTCCTGGTAGAATTGTTCTTGCAAGGAAACATCAAACTGCCAAGTGCAGGATGGCCTAGTCATCCATGTTCTCTATTGGTCATAATCAAAACCAACTAAGCTAGAAAAAGAAAATTTTGACATTTATTCAAAAATTTCTAAACTAAGCATGAAGTCAATATGCAAGTAGAGAAAAATGAAAAAGTAAATGATAAATTCAATCTAAACTACTATGAGCAAGAAAGATGCAAGATGAAAGAAATAAATATGACTTGCCTACTTACCTGGGGCCTCGAGGCCCTAATGATCAAGTGCCTTAGATGCTAGGTGAAATCATATAGCCAGTGCAACCAGTTGGTCATCTCATCATGATACCTCCCCCTGTGCTTGATTTTGTCATATAAAACTAACAAGTTAAGCACATAATAATCATTAGCATAAAAATACATATAATCAAATATGAAATGAAACTCATGAATATGGGTGGGAGGGAGGAAATCCTGCTAGAAAGAGAAACCACAATCTCAATCATCATGGAACTCCCACTTGAAAGCATAGCCACAAGCCTGATCTATCCATCTTTGTAGTAGACTGGCATAGGTATATGATGGCTCATATTCATCCTCATCAACACAATTATGGGTCCCTAAAGATTGAGAAGATGTGAGATAACTCAAGAAGACCCCATGCTTCACCCAAGGGGAATAAATGAGGTACGGGACGAGATTAGGTCTAGAAGAAGAAAAGTGTTGCTTCTTCATCTGTGAATCCTCGTGAGAATCTCCAAGATGACAAAACTTTCACTTCATAGAGTGAACCTCTAATTTCCCTCGGGATGGATATGCCTTGGTACTCTTCGAAAATCAAGGGTGAAGATGGTTGAAAATCCTCATAGAACAAATATGCATCCTTGAAAGGATATGCATCACAACTCCTAAGGGATGACTAGAAATCACCCTGAAGATGTTGTGGAAAGTCATCATCAAATGGATCGAACAAATCTATGATCATACCACCATCACCATCCAAAACATTTGAGCCATATATCGATGGAGATCAATCCTTTGTTTGAGGGATACCCTCAACATCGTAAGTGGGATCTTTGTCAAAGGTGAAAAGGCCCATGTCTCATCCACGCTTTCCAATATGTATGAAAGTGTCAATATGTTGATAATTTTTATTTGAGGGCTCTTCTAGTGTTCCTTCACTTCCAGGATCATGGAACAGGTTGTCATCAAGATCCTCGAAAGGGTCATAACTCATAATATTCTCTTCTTGATGTGTACAAAAAATAGTGGCTTGGATTTCTTCATATGGGTCATTAAGTAAAACTACTTCATCTTCATTAAATGTCTCCTCAGAATCTTCAACATGATAAGCTTCATCAGCTTCTTCTTGGAAACTTTCTTCATAAGCATGTTCTTCAAGCACCTCTTCACCTATGAGGGATTTTTCTTCGATAGATTCATGAAATAACTCCTTTACTTGGTTCATCAGCTCTTCAGTGGTTTTATTAGAAGCTCTTTCCCTTTCCATATCCAAAATTCATTTCCATGATAAATGGATAGGTTTTGGTTGATTCCAATGTGCCATAGTCCCATCAACTAGAAGAACACCTTAAAGGAGTAGCTGAGAGAGAGAAAGGATCATCAAAGGATGAAAAGGGGAAGCAGGGGAAAGGTAAGTAAGGGAAAGGTGGGTTCAAGAAATGGTGGAGTCATCAGACAAACTTTGAAGAAGGTTTTTCAAAGGAAAAAAGGGTAGGTTCTTGGAGTGGAGTCGCCAGGCAAGCTCGGGTGAAGGATTTGGGAAAGAGACTTGCCAAAAGTGTCATTTAGGGCATGAAGAGGATTCAAAATCCTCCCCGGCAGCGATGCCAAAATGCTATAGCACAAGTTGTATGTTTGGAAAATCCCAACCCAACCACAAAACCATGTGCTACAACTATGAGACACTACACCCAATGTCACCTCGATGTAGGTCTCACACTTCAAGGGTGACTAGGTCACTCTAGGGAGGCGATCCCGGTGACCCTAAGGGGGAATGAGAAGGATGAAGGGAAGTGTAAGGAGAAATCCCCTGAAAGGTCAAGTGATGGAATAAGTGATTGGTTGAAAATGGTAAGTGAAGAGAGGTAAGGATACCAAGTAAAGAGATAGTTATCGATGCACCTGTACCTTCCCGAGACATAAGAAAAGACACTTTTCCAACCAAGTATAGTAATGGATCAACAAGTTAAGCTTGTTGTCCCTAAAATAAATCATCTTATAGGTTAGTAAATCAGCAATATATTACATCCAAATCAACGAGTAAAAGTTCTATATTAGTTAGCAATGACAACAATAAAACTAAACTACTACATATTGAAAATTTTGCGACGAAAGTACTCTTTCGTCTCAAAATTCAAGAGAAAAAGTTCAATTTTTCAATTTTGTTCTAAAGCCAGCCCGTATTCGTCGCTCTATCGATGGAACCAAACTTTCATTTGTTTTGTGATGATCATCAATATAGTGGACTATCGTCTCTATTTCGACGAACGTGTGTATTCGTCGCAAGAGCGACGCTAACTATTGACCGTTACACTTTTTGATACTATCCATATTGACCATTATACATTTTGACAAAGTCTAAATTGATATAGTCAATGTTCACCGCAAGAGCGACGATATGACCATTATAACCGTTATACTCTTTGACAAAGTGACCTAAATATAACAAATAACTAGTTATATTTAGGTCATTGTTCTTCGCAATTGCGACGACAATGACCTAAATTGACCTATAAATATTTGACGATTTAAAGATGTTGCGACAATCTTGCTATAACAACGACGGCTATAACAACGACGGTTCCGAAAGGGTATTTTTGTGCGGAAGTTGTGCGGAAGAATGTCACAGAATATAGTTAGAGGTGGGGAAAAAAGTAAACTGGGTGAAAAGGGTGATGGTAGATGTTATTGCCCTTGCAAAAAATGTTGCCTCATACGTCCCATAAGAATTTTAATAGCAACACATACAAAACATTGTAGGAAATATGGGCACATTGATGGCAGATCGAATGAATATTGTCCCATGGTAATTAGCTATATATTCATTATCGGTTTGTATATTGTCAATTTTATATAAAATTATATATATGTATATATATATATATATATATATATATATTGAATGTTTGTTATAGTATACACTAATTTTGCATGATTGTTTGTAATTATAAAATTAGAGTTTCCCTCTAACTTTCCATAGAATATTGCACCAAGTAGTAGTAGAAATGATGTTGTACAAGATGAGGAACATCATGACTAAGCAAATGAGGATCTCATGGAAGAAGATGATGGGACAAATCAAGTTAATGATCCCATGGAAGAAGATGATGGGACAAATCAAATGATCCAAGATTTGTTTTCGTAGTCGGATGAGGATGGGGGCAATGTTGGTATTTATGATGAAACTCTATTAGAAAAAGAAAATAAACGACTTTATGAAGGATCAAGAGCAAATCTTCTCTCTGCTACATTGTTGCTAGTGAACTTAAAGGTTATGAATAATTTGTCTAACACTTGTATGACACAAATCCTAAGGTATGTAATATGTTTCATCTCATATTATACATAAATGTTCATTTTTTTCTATTTTTGTTTAGTGTTAATTAATGTGTAAATAAGAATTCAATTTTTATGATTAATATTCTTTACATTAACTAGTTATTTGTTATGTTGTAGATTGTTAGGTGAATTTTTGTTACCATCGTCAAATATTTTACCTCGCACATATCGAGGTTTGCATGCCATTATGAAAGACATTGGAATGGATTATCAAACCATAGATGCATGTCCTAATGATAATATTATATATTATGTACAACATGCTTGGAAAACAAAATGTTTGCAATGTCTTATCAGTAGATATCGAACCGATTAAGTAACGAAAAGGGTGCCTGGAAAGGTTCTTCTTCATATTCCCATAATTCCATGTTTGCAACGATTGTTCAGGTGTGAAAGCATAGCACAATGTATGGATTACCATGCACATAAAGAAGTGGAGATGGTGTTCTTTGAATTCCTACCGATGGTTCTACATTTAGGGAAATTGAGGAAAAATGGGCAGATTTCAAAGATGAACCTCATAATGTTAGGCTTTCATTGGTAGTTGATGGTGTTAATCCATTTGGAGAGCTTAGGTCTATTTACTCAGTGTGGCCTATTTTTTTTTATCAACAATAACATTCCTCCTTGGATGTCAATAAAGAGGGACACATAATGTTGACAATGATTGTTCCAGGTATTTGTTTACATTAATTTTTTGAATGTAACATTTTCATTTGTTTCAATTTTTGCATAATATCTTTTGTTTATTTATTTAATTATATATATTACATGATATCATTCATATAGTAATTATGTGTAATTTCAAACAATTAGGTACGTACCAGGTTAAAGATATGAATGTATATATCGAGCCTCTTATCGATGAGATACTAAAGTTATGGGATGGCATCACAATGTATGACATATGTAAACCAATCGGGGAGAAGAAATTTAAATTCTATGGAATACTTTTATGGACAATTCATGATGCCCCTAGACTAACACATTTTTGTGGTATGTAGCATTCTAATATTTCTCTTTAATACTATATAATGTTTTAATGTTATCATGGTGCATGTTTAATTTTTAAATAATCACATCGTATAATTGACATTAATCCATTTGTTGCAGGTCTTCAAACAAAGGGTAAATTTTCATGTCCAGTTTGTGGCCCTAAGATGAAGTATCGTCATTCAAAAATTTTAGGAAAGGTGGTGTTTGATGAGTATAGGCACCTCCTCCCTAAGAACCATAGGTATCGTACTACTAAAAAACATATTTTCAATGGGAAAGAAGAGACTGGTTTAAAACCACGAAGAATGACACCTCACCTATGGAGGTTGG
>ML777640.1:656748-676347 GCA_009831015.1 Picea engelmannii
TAGTGGAGGTCATTCAATGTAAGGTGGACTAGGGCCACTATATTATTAAATAAGGCCCACTATGGTAGTTAGATATAATAAATGTAAGAGGACTTCTTAGAAGGTTCTACTTCTAGAAGATTCCTCCTCTAGAATGTTCTTAGATGATGGTAGCACTATATAAAGAGGTTCAAACAATGTAATGGGATATGAAGAGAAGTATTGTATTTGGAGCTAAAGCTCATTAGGAGGTTTCCCCCTTGAATAGGCAAGTGAACAGGAGAGGATCCCTTCCATAATAGGATCCATTGTATGGTGTTTCCCTACCTCAAGGTTTTGATATAACGAAGTGTGGTTTTCTATAGTGTTTCATATATCTTGTGTGGTGATTATATTCAGATATATTTGGATCTATTGTGATATTTGTATATCTATTCAGGATCTTAACAAAGGATTCCATAAGGGAGTAATAATCCCCAAGGCATCAATATCATTATCCAAAAGAGATAAATTCAATACTTGAAATTTGTACATTTACCAAGGCAACAATTTATTTCTCCTGTGCAATAAGTAAATGAATAGTTCCTTTAAGAAAGGGTAAATGGATTAAAGAGAATGTCAATAAGCTATATAGGCTACTTCATTGGGGGTGTAAACCCTTTTACTCCCCAAGACAAGCTTCTCTTATCTAGGGTTTCAACTAGGAGGGTGTATGCAATTATACTCCTCTCAGTAAACCCTTATGAAGCAATACTCCCTTTGCAATAAAATGGTGGAAACACAAGTAGGGGTGTATGCCTTTATATTCCCTACTTGGCTCAAGAAAATAGAACCTTTAACTTGTACAAATGATAATACAATGAAATAAATGGCACCTTCAAGCATTAAAAAGGTAATAAAAGCTAGACTAACCACCAAAAAGCAATGAAGAAAACCTTCCAAGGCTAGCGCACCATCTCCATCAACCATAACCAATACATAGCCATAAACAAAGCACAAGAGTAAAAATACTCCAAGTGTAGCGAAAATTTCAATCCAAGAGCCTCTCACAATGGAGAGTTATGTCTTATGTAAAAATGAAATGAGGTCATCTCAATTTATATCATCCTCCTAAACATGATTTTTCCACAATTTTCCTTAATATTAGGGTAAAACACAAGACAAAGGGATAGAAAACCTTGTCTTCCCCATTTACAATAATTTAACATCATTTTACACATAGAAAACCCTAAAACAAAGGTTACATCATCCCTTGAAGGAGGACGTTTTGGTAAATTGAGCAAGTTGTTGGAGTCAGGATGCAAAGTAGGGCCTCCAAAGGCCATGTGGAAATCATCCAGAGCATCTCCACCTCAAAATACCATGTTCCATGCTTTGTTTCATCATCAACCACCACATGCCCCTCAAATGTGACGCCAAGCCCCTAGGGAGTGATGTTTTTCCCCTTTTGGGAAATTTGTTTGGCATGCAAAGGGTGGGTTATGTCTATCCATATTTCTCCTAGGCCTATGAAGGCATCTCTCTGTAGTCTAGAATGTGGGCCTATGTCATCCATTGGATGGGTTTCCAGCCCCATGGAAGCCCAATCTGGGCTTGTTCTTCCAAAACTGGCCACCACCCTGTACCTGCAAGGAAAATGGATACACCCTCCAAGGATCTCAAGTCAAAGCATCATGATGAGTAAATCAATTTAATCATAGAGCCATCAAAGTATGTATATCAGGACTACATCATACAAACATGTGCCTAAGAAACTAGACATTTTGCCAAGTTTGGTTGTGGGAGGGTTGGCATGGTACTCTTTTCAATGGATAAAAACCCGTAATTCTAGGTACAACCCTATTTGAGTCATGTGAATGAAGTGGAATGGATGGGGGAAGTACTCAATGGGCATGGGTTTCATGATATGCAAGGGTCCATAGTATCTCATTTATGGGTTCCTTTGTGGAGGGTGTGTCGCACCTTCGTCCATAATGCATTTTTTTCCAAGCCCATCAATTGCCTTTTATCTTTATTTCTTTGTATTTTATTTCAATATATAATAGGGTGATTTGGATCCTACTACCCTGGCATGGTGACCAGGTAATGGCAGTGTCACCCACAAGTACTTTCACGGAGATGAGAACGTTGCCTCGTGATGAGACCCTCTTTACCTCAACCATGCAACTGAGAACCATTACCTTGGTGTGATGGATAGAAATGGTAATGTCATACCATTATATACCCATGACGTGATATAATGGCTCATGTTGAGACCCCTTATCCTCAACTGATCCTTTAAACGTCTTTTTTTATTCTTTTCATGGGGTCCTTATTTTCTTTCGGAGAAGCTTTTCATTTCTTTCTCGGATCCCCTAGGCTAAGCATCTAGAAGTTTCTTTCATTAGGATTTTATATTTTTCCAGCTAACTCCCCTCTAGGCCTTCAACCCCTTCTTCCCATGAAATGAGGAATGGTCCCTTCTAGGGCCAGTCTACCCCAAAATCCCAAGAGATGATTTCATGGGGGGAAATAATGATGGGAAGTGGTAAGTATGGTCAGGAGTGGCACAATGAATCATCAAAGGAAGCTCCCAGAAACACCCCATCCTAAGGTTGACCATCTACTTGAGTGCCCCAAGCCAATCACCAACATTGAAACAAGGTAAAAGGCATGGTTTCCAAAGCAAATGTCTCATAATAAAAAATAACCTCTCATACACAAGCTAGAATGCCTCAAATATTAAAATGATACTCGCCATCATACTTGACTTGTACCGCATGGAGAAAGACCCAAGTGACCTGTGGTGGCAAGCTGGTGTGGACAATGACCAAGTGTTGGATCACTGTGGTGGAAATGCGGGTCTATGGCTCTGAAAAAGGGATATTTTTGGTCATGTGGCCTCTCGGCACTCCATATTTTCAACCTAAGGGCCTCGAGATGTAATATCCTTAGTTATCCACAAAATGAGGATAACATTTGGCTCTTACTTGGGGACATGTTATCGTCGTAGAGTGCATGAGAACCGCAACATCTCCTGGTAGAATTGTTCTTGCAAGGAAACATCAAACTGCCAAGTGCAGGATGGCCTAGTCATCCATGTTCTCTATTGGTCATAATCAAAACCAACTAAGCTAGAAAAAGAAAATTTTGACATTTATTCAAAAATTTCTAAACTAAGCATGAAGTCAATATGCAAGTAGAGAAAAATGAAAAAGTAAATGATAAATTCAATCTAAACTACTATGAGCAAGAAAGATGCAAGATGAAAGAAATAAATATGACTTGCCTACTTACCTGGGGCCTCGAGGCCCTAATGATCAAGTGCCTTAGATGCTAGGTGAAATCATATAGCCAGTGCAACCAGTTGGTCATCTCATCATGATACCTCCCCCTGTGCTTGATTTTGTCATATAAAACTAACAAGTTAAGCACATAATAATCATTAGCATAAAAATACATATAATCAAATATGAAATGAAACTCATGAATATGGGTGGGAGGGAGGAAATCCTGCTAGAAAGAGAAACCACAATCTCAATCATCATGGAACTCCCACTTGAAAGCATAGCCACAAGCCTGATCTATCCATCTTTGTAGTAGACTGGCATAGGTATATGATGGCTCATATTCATCCTCATCAACACAATTATGGGTCCCTAAAGATTGAGAAGATGTGAGATAACTCAAGAAGACCCCATGCTTCACCCAAGGGGAATAAATGAGGTACGGGACGAGATTAGGTCTAGAAGAAGAAAAGTGTTGCTTCTTCATCTGTGAATCCTCGTGAGAATCTCCAAGATGACAAAACTTTCACTTCATAGAGTGAACCTCTAATTTCCCTCGGGATGGATATGCCTTGGTACTCTTCGAAAATCAAGGGTGAAGATGGTTGAAAATCCTCATAGAACAAATATGCATCCTTGAAAGGATATGCATCACAACTCCTAAGGGATGACTAGAAATCACCCTGAAGATGTTGTGGAAAGTCATCATCAAATGGATCGAACAAATCTATGATCATACCACCATCACCATCCAAAACATTTGAGCCATATATCGATGGAGATCAATCCTTTGTTTGAGGGATACCCTCAACATCGTAAGTGGGATCTTTGTCAAAGGTGAAAAGGCCCATGTCTCATCCACGCTTTCCAATATGTATGAAAGTGTCAATATGTTGATAATTTTTATTTGAGGGCTCTTCTAGTGTTCCTTCACTTCCAGGATCATGGAACAGGTTGTCATCAAGATCCTCGAAAGGGTCATAACTCATAATATTCTCTTCTTGATGTGTACAAAAAATAGTGGCTTGGATTTCTTCATATGGGTCATTAAGTAAAACTACTTCATCTTCATTAAATGTCTCCTCAGAATCTTCAACATGATAAGCTTCATCAGCTTCTTCTTGGAAACTTTCTTCATAAGCATGTTCTTCAAGCACCTCTTCACCTATGAGGGATTTTTCTTCGATAGATTCATGAAATAACTCCTTTACTTGGTTCATCAGCTCTTCAGTGGTTTTATTAGAAGCTCTTTCCCTTTCCATATCCAAAATTCATTTCCATGATAAATGGATAGGTTTTGGTTGATTCCAATGTGCCATAGTCCCATCAACTAGAAGAACACCTTAAAGGAGTAGCTGAGAGAGAGAAAGGATCATCAAAGGATGAAAAGGGGAAGCAGGGGAAAGGTAAGTAAGGGAAAGGTGGGTTCAAGAAATGGTGGAGTCATCAGACAAACTTTGAAGAAGGTTTTTCAAAGGAAAAAAGGGTAGGTTCTTGGAGTGGAGTCGCCAGGCAAGCTCGGGTGAAGGATTTGGGAAAGAGACTTGCCAAAAGTGTCATTTAGGGCATGAAGAGGATTCAAAATCCTCCCCGGCAGCGATGCCAAAATGCTATAGCACAAGTTGTATGTTTGGAAAATCCCAACCCAACCACAAAACCATGTGCTACAACTATGAGACACTACACCCAATGTCACCTCGATGTAGGTCTCACACTTCAAGGGTGACTAGGTCACTCTAGGGAGGCGATCCCGGTGACCCTAAGGGGGAATGAGAAGGATGAAGGGAAGTGTAAGGAGAAATCCCCTGAAAGGTCAAGTGATGGAATAAGTGATTGGTTGAAAATGGTAAGTGAAGAGAGGTAAGGATACCAAGTAAAGAGATAGTTATCGATGCACCTGTACCTTCCCGAGACATAAGAAAAGACACTTTTCCAACCAAGTATAGTAATGGATCAACAAGTTAAGCTTGTTGTCCCTAAAATAAATCATCTTATAGGTTAGTAAATCAGCAATATATTACATCCAAATCAACGAGTAAAAGTTCTATATTAGTTAGCAATGACAACAATAAAACTAAACTACTACATATTGAAAATTTTGCGACGAAAGTACTCTTTCGTCTCAAAATTCAAGAGAAAAAGTTCAATTTTTCAATTTTGTTCTAAAGCCAGCCCGTATTCGTCGCTCTATCGATGGAACCAAACTTTCATTTGTTTTGTGATGATCATCAATATAGTGGACTATCGTCTCTATTTCGACGAACGTGTGTATTCGTCGCAAGAGCGACGCTAACTATTGACCGTTACACTTTTTGATACTATCCATATTGACCATTATACATTTTGACAAAGTCTAAATTGATATAGTCAATGTTCACCGCAAGAGCGACGATATGACCATTATAACCGTTATACTCTTTGACAAAGTGACCTAAATATAACAAATAACTAGTTATATTTAGGTCATTGTTCTTCGCAATTGCGACGACAATGACCTAAATTGACCTATAAATATTTGACGATTTAAAGATGTTGCGACAATCTTGCTATAACAACGACGGCTATAACAACGACGGTTCCGAAAGGGTATTTTTGTGCGGAAGTTGTGCGGAAGAATGTCACAGAATATAGTTAGAGGTGGGGAAAAAAGTAAACTGGGTGAAAAGGGTGATGGTAGATGTTATTGCCCTTGCAAAAAATGTTGCCTCATACGTCCCATAAGAATTTTAATAGCAACACATACAAAACATTGTAGGAAATATGGGCACATTGATGGCAGATCGAATGAATATTGTCCCATGGTAATTAGCTATATATTCATTATCGGTTTGTATATTGTCAATTTTATATAAAATTATATATATGTATATATATATATATATATATATATATATTGAATGTTTGTTATAGTATACACTAATTTTGCATGATTGTTTGTAATTATAAAATTAGAGTTTCCCTCTAACTTTCCATAGAATATTGCACCAAGTAGTAGTAGAAATGATGTTGTACAAGATGAGGAACATCATGACTAAGCAAATGAGGATCTCATGGAAGAAGATGATGGGACAAATCAAGTTAATGATCCCATGGAAGAAGATGATGGGACAAATCAAATGATCCAAGATTTGTTTTCGTAGTCGGATGAGGATGGGGGCAATGTTGGTATTTATGATGAAACTCTATTAGAAAAAGAAAATAAACGACTTTATGAAGGATCAAGAGCAAATCTTCTCTCTGCTACATTGTTGCTAGTGAACTTAAAGGTTATGAATAATTTGTCTAACACTTGTATGACACAAATCCTAAGGTATGTAATATGTTTCATCTCATATTATACATAAATGTTCATTTTTTTCTATTTTTGTTTAGTGTTAATTAATGTGTAAATAAGAATTCAATTTTTATGATTAATATTCTTTACATTAACTAGTTATTTGTTATGTTGTAGATTGTTAGGTGAATTTTTGTTACCATCGTCAAATATTTTACCTCGCACATATCGAGGTTTGCATGCCATTATGAAAGACATTGGAATGGATTATCAAACCATAGATGCATGTCCTAATGATAATATTATATATTATGTACAACATGCTTGGAAAACAAAATGTCTGCAATGTCTTATCAGTAGATATCGAACCGATTAAGTAACGAAAAGGGTGCCTGGAAAGGTTCTTCTTCATATTCCCATAATTCCATGTTTGCAACGATTGTTCAGGTGTGAAAGCATAGCACAATGTATGGATTACCATGCACATAAAGAAGTGGAGATGGTGTTCTTTGAATTCCTACCGATGGTTCTACATTTAGGGAAATTGAGGAAAAATGGGCAGATTTCAAAGATGAACCTCATAATGTTAGGCTTTCATTGGTAGTTGATGGTGTTAATCCATTTGGAGAGCTTAGGTCTATTTACTCAGTGTGGCCTATTTTTTTTTATCAACAATAACATTCCTCCTTGGATGTCAATAAAGAGGGACACATAATGTTGACAATGATTGTTCCAGGTATTTGTTTACATTAATTTTTTGAATGTAACATTTTCATTTGTTTCAATTTTTGCATAATATCTTTTGTTTATTTATTTAATTATATATATTACATGATATCATTCATATAGTAATTATGTGTAATTTCAAACAATTAGGTACGTACCAGGTTAAAGATATGAATGTATATATCGAGCCTCTTATCGATGAGATACTAAAGTTATGGGATGGCATCACAATGTATGACATATGTAAACCAATCGGGGAGAAGAAATTTAAATTCTATGGAATACTTTTATGGACAATTCATGATGCCCCTAGACTAACACATTTTTGTGGTATGTAGCATTCTAATATTTCTCTTTAATACTATATAATGTTTTAATGTTATCATGGTGCATGTTTAATTTTTAAATAATCACATCGTATAATTGACATTAATCCATTTGTTGCAGGTCTTCAAACAAAGGGTAAATTTTCATGTCCAGTTTGTGGCCCTAAGATGAAGTATCGTCATTCAAAAATTTTAGGAAAGGTGGTGTTTGATGAGTATAGGCACCTCCTCCCTAAGAACCATAGGTATCGTACTACTAAAAAACATATTTTCAATGGGAAAGAAGAGACTGGTTTAAAACCACGAAGAATGACACCTCACCTATGGAGGTTGGAATATAATAGAAATCATCAAGGTACTCAATTTCTTTATGTATCGTAGATCATGTAATGTTTTGAATGTTTATTTTAATCATTGAATTTATTTTACCCTATTTGATAATTATTTTTTTTATTTCTTGTATGCTTCATTAAGGTCGCAATCATCATGAAGGTATTAATAATGGGCTTCCACGAGGAATGAAATGTTATCCGACTCAATTCATGAGGTTTCCCTACTATGAGGAGATAAAAATATCTCATTTGTTTGATACAATGCATATCAGGAAGAATGTGACAGAAATGTTATGGTGAATCATAGATGGTAGGAGGGACAAAGAAAAAATTGTCAAAATTTGTACTGGCATTCAGGAAGCCAATCATGCAATGCGAAGTGTGATCCAATATTCAAATAGATCAGATGGAATACTAGATTGAAATAACCTTCCATGGTTATTAACAGAGCAACAAAGCAATGATGTAAAAGAGGTCATTCAAAGAATTAAATTTTCCACGGGTTTTGCTTCAAACATAAATAATATCTTAACCTAAGAAAGGTGAATTTGGTGGGGTAAAAACACATGATTGGCATACCTTATATAAGGTAATAATTTTGGTATACATATTTATATATATTGGCCTTATACATCTTTTATTTTTATTTTTTTTTCTTGTCTAATTTGGTCGAAACAAATAACAATTCATTTTTTTGTTACAATATGTTCTACCTCTATCTCTCCCAAATGACTTTGACAACAACGTCAAACAAGTTATATATGATCTTGGAAAATACATGAGGCAAGTTTTTGATTTATATGCAAAATGTTCATCCAAATTATTGGTGTTCTTATATAATGACACGTGTCTTACTTGTAATGTAATATATTATATTATGTTATCTTGAAACATGTTATTTTCTTGTGTCATGATCTCATGTAGATGGTTGTCAATGAAAGAAATCCATGAAGATGATATAAAGTATTGGAAGACAGAAAATCCTCGTCTAATGTGTGAAATGAAAAAGTATATAACTCCAACATTTTTCAATACACAAGAACACTACCTCATACACCAAGTTGAGGAGATTGAAATTTGTGGACCTGTTCACACAAGGTCAATGTGGATGGTGGAGAGGCACTTGAAATCATTGAAGGCACTGGTTAGACAAAGAGCATGTCCTGAGGGTTCTATGGTGGAGGGATATATGGTATATCAATCCATGGTGTATATTAGTCAGTATCTTCCTAAATTAGCAGTGCCAACTATGCATGCAGTGGATCGCATTTGGGATGTGAACTCCATCAAAAAATTTGAAGATCGGGAGAATCTGTTGGGGAAAGGTAGAATGAAAAAAATGAGAGGTAATATATTAATAATTGTGGAAATTTATATTAATAATACATATAAAGTTTCATTTTTTGTGTATATGATCATACTCATTAATATATTAATATAATTTATTTCATAAATTATTAATATTTATAACCTGCATATTGGACGTTATAACTAATATTTAATATTGGTGAATTATGATTTTTTGATTCAGTTGCTCAAGAGTAGGATGCACTGCATTTATACATTGCAAATAATCTTGACTAGATGAATGTATGGATTGAAATATGTCAACAACATAATGGAGGTAGGTTATCATGGCAACGACTGTCTGAATTGGTTAGAGAAGCTCATCATATCGGAGATTCCAATGTTACGCAAAGGGAAATTGATTTAGCATATGGTTTGAAAGATGGACAGGTAAGCAAATTCACCCATTTTATTCAGTTATTTTATATTATATTAATGTGACTACATTTGAACTATATTTTTCAGATACTTTCGAAGTTATATAAATATATATGTTAATTTATTAATTGACAATCTTTTACATATCTGGCATATTGCAGTTGAAACACCACAAGGCTATGTGGTGCGATGGTCATAAATTTTGCATCAAACAATTGGATGAAACCAGGAAAACTTCTGATAGTGGGATAACTGCAGTATTCCAGGTCACTAATGTTTCCTCAAGGAGTGACAGACATCCCTAAGAATCTGAAAATAGATACTATAGGTATTTAAACGATATACTTGAGTGTGACTTTAATTCCTTCAAATTAGTTTTGTTCGATGTCAAATGGTATAGGCTACGAATGCATGAACGCGATGAGGAAAGAAATGTTATTCAACATGCCAACAAATTTCCAATGATTAAAACAACAATGTTTGAAAGAGGACATGATCGTTATGTTTTTCCAAGCCAATGTGAACAGGTCTTTTACTCAAATGTTCTAGGTGAGAGGGATTGGTCATTTGTTGTTAGATATGATCCAAGAGGAAGGCCAATTAATTATACTCATTTACAGGAAGAACATGATATTGAACATCAAGAAGATTATTCGACAGATCAGACAAATCTGGAAGATCATCCAGGGTTGTGTTGACGGGTGAAATTGACCGTCCATCAACTGAGAGATTGGAATCGGTCCAGGGTTGTCTAATAACCCAAGCCATTTGGGATGAACCACCCTGATGGGTTTAGCGGCTCCGTTAGCTGATCTAAGGTCTTAAAAGAACAAAAGAAAACTAATCTAAACTAACTAATCTAACTAAAACTATATAAAACAAACTAAACTACCTAATAAATAAAACTAACTAATAAACTAATCTAATTAAAACTAACTACAAACTAAACTAAAACTGATTATTAAAGCAATATAACTTATTCACAAAATGTACAATATCCACAATTACAGATTTAGATAAAACCAGAAAAACTCATTTACATTCTGCCCTAAGACAACGAGAGATATTTTTATTGCTTTTATAATTTTATGAACAGAAATAAAACAGAAAAATAACTAAACTAAATTACTAATCTATACTACAAATATATCTAATCAAATTAACGAAAATAATCACAAACTAACCTGGAGAAACGCTCCAGATTTTCCCTGTGTATGATGACTATGCTAGTAGATCGGAGGAAGGAAACTCGCACCGAATAATCCAGAAGCTACTCGTAAACGATAGTTGTAGTGCTCTTTAAGTTTGTTTACAGGACAAAAAAGACATAAAAATCACAACAATTATATGATTTATAAATCTCCACAATTAGATAAACCCGTATGTAAAGACTTATACATTATAATTCAACTGATGAAGAAGAGAAATCTGTCATTCATAAACTGAATCAAGTAATTGTTGTATTTTTAGTAATGGAAGAAATCAGATATGGATGAGACTATAATTAATTTTTATCATTTTGCAAAGACTATGATAGCTAAAGTAGTCACAGGTCTAATGCAAATTGATAACATAAACATGAAAAAAAATATTGATATTATGAAAGCGAAAGCTGTAGCAGAACATCAATTTTTGTCTCATTCTGTATTAGATATCCATAATCTTGGTTCTCCCACAAGCGAGGATGATCCTTATTACACAAAATAATAAGTATTTAAAGGTTTTCCACAGGGTAAAACCTCCCTATGGAAGTTATAAAACTGTTTACATAAAATCTGGGAAGATATCCCAAAGTTGTCTAAACTAGAAAACTAAAATAAAAGTAAAACATCCAAATATCCTCTATACTGTCCATCAAATCCCATGCAATTCAAATTCACCTGAAAAGGACAAAAATGAACAAATTAGAAGGATCTTTTATTAATAAAATGATAGAAAATTTAATTCTATAGACTAGCTACAGAATCATCTGATTCTGTAGCTAGTCTAAATAAGGCACAGAATCAGCATTGAAATTAATCGAAAATATTTTAAAAGATTTCAATTTAATTGACATCCAATAGCAATTTGAAAACGAATCATTTAATTTGAATTTGTTATGCAATTCGAAATCAAACAGGATCCAAATCAATTGAATGATCATAAAGATAGTCGCACTTTGTTTCTTGTGTCACCACAAAATCGAATGAACAGAACCATAATCCCAACATAGTGAAATTGTGTGATATCAATTTGGAATCGACACAATCAAAACAAATCGCGTACAATTGTTATGCTATCCTATCAGCAAGGGATACGATCGGAACCAAACAAGATCGTTATCAAATTGTTATCACTGTGTTGACATAGCCACGAATTAATTCAAACTGGCGTGAAAATCAATTGAAATGAAATGGTAACAGGATCAATTGATTAGCCACAGAATTCATAATTTGTTACTGCGAATTGGGAAAACAAGATCGTTTTGACTTTGGTCAGAATCATTCATTTGGTAATGAATTATAATCGGATTTGACAAGAATAACGAATGTCGATCAATTTGTTTTGCGAATCAAACAGAGCAGCAATCAAAACACGAGCCCAGTTCACAAAACAATCTTGCCAATTCATAATCCAATCAGAATAGAAATGAATCGAATAGAAAAGGTTTCAACATAGTGATTACGAATCAAAAACATCTCACGATTCAGGCGCATTCACACAGGTTTAATGAAATCATTTTTTATAAAACAGAGTATTTCTTTCCAAATTAAATTAAACAGAGGGGTACTCATGATTTGGAAAATCTTATGACACAACATATCATAACAACTACACTCCCGAAATCATTTGCCAAACACAGCATACGAATCATACGAGATCGAATCCGAGCACAATCGTATTCTAAATTGAGTATGGAACTTCCCGTGCGGAGTGGATACAAAACGAATTGTATTGAAAACACACCATTAATTTTGTTACTTCACTCAGACAGACTTAGCAAATGAAATCCAAACGAATAAACATTCAAATCTAATATAATCTATGAGCAAATCGTATATCAAATCGAAATTCCTTCTATTTTTATCAAAACGAAACCATGTACAGGATGATCACCGAATGACAGAGGCATTTGGATGAGTGACTGAGTCATTTAAAAATAGAATCCAAATAATTATATCAACCTTGATTACTCACAAAAAACAATATCAAATTATCATACATGTATAGCGACGAGGCTTCTTGATCATGCCAGTTTGGAATTGACAACGGTCGTGGTTGATTCCACGTTTTTGAAAAGGATGGAGCCGGTTGTCTTTTGTTTCTTATCAGCTGCTTGGAGCTTGACTTTTTGACTGGTTAGCGCTGCAATATGGTCTTCCAGTGATTGATTTTTTTATTGGAGTATGGGAACATCAATGTAATATCGTTCCAACCATGAATCGCATTCGTCACAGGGTGGTTGTGTGGGTTTAGAAAGAGCAGGTGAGGGTTTGGCCAAATGACCGAGGGTTTCACAGGGCAATTTAATACCAAGGTAGCTAGGGTCGTTCTTTAGGCAAGGGGGAAGGTTTGTCACGAAATCGTAAGGTGGTTCAGGACACAAACCCTGCGAGTAAGGATACTCGTCGACTAAAAACCGTTCAATGTCAGAATCGAAATCCTCACTCAGAACTATAGGTTTTGACTCAACAGAGGGTTTAGGCTTGTTCCTGGCCATCCGTGAAATCAAACGAGCGTTCTTTTTACCCTTAGTGTTATCAGTAGGGTTTTCCTTGGGATTTGTTCTCACAGGCTTTTTAATAGTCTCGGCACTCTTAGTTACAGCGTCGGGTAATTCGATAGGAGGGTAGGACGAAAGCTTAGGAGCAGGCAATAGGATATGGAAGGGCACTGGGGGTACAGGCTTGACTTCACTCACCATAGGTTTGTTGACCTGTATAGGGTTTGGATCCTCGAAACCATTCTGAGCAACGAAAGTTCTCCAACTATCACCATGCAAACCCAAATGATAAACAACGATAAGCGTAATAAGCCCATAGTGGAACAGGCTACTGTCAACCTGCTGCCTTTTGAACTTTTTCGACACTTTATACAGGCTACGATGAAAATAAAAGGGCATATTGAGCGGATATCCCATAAAACTCATAAGAAAACGCAGGTGGTAGAGAAACACAAGTCCGTATCGACCTTCACAGGTCACAAACTGTTTGATTACCATCAAAGTATCATGCCATCGTGGTTTAAGTGCAGAGATGGGCATACCTCTATCACAAGAGGTGACTTTGCGCGAGAGGAATAGCAGTGTCCATGGGACCTCCTCAACCTTACAATTATTGAACCAAC
This sequence comes from Picea engelmannii, assembly GCA_009831015.1. Classification (NCBI taxonomy): domain Eukaryota; kingdom Viridiplantae; phylum Streptophyta; class Pinopsida; order Pinales; family Pinaceae; genus Picea; species Picea engelmannii. The sequence continues at coordinate 670,703 of ML777640.1, forward strand.
GTTGTCCAATGGCAGGTAACCCTGTGGCAAGACTGATAAATTTCTCATCAATTTCCAATTGTATGTCGCCCACCTTGGCTCTACATCCATCGAAGGTCATGGAAAATTGTCGTGCTACACAGAGGTTAAAACCCTCAAATCGTTTCATGAAGGTGAGCCACCCATTATCTTCCAAGTCTTTGCAGGCATTGTCAAACATTAACAGGGCTTGGTTGTCGTTTGGCTCGATCCACACGACTGGTGCCATGGAGCCGAGCACATGGTAAACCGAGGGTTTGGATCACAATACACACACAGGAGCAGAGATGCGCGCTATTTACAGAAGTGAATGGTGATAAGTGGTAGGCATAAATGCCATCATGTGAAGGTGGTGGACTTATTCACTGCCATGCATAACAATTATGGTCAAATAGTACCACCGCCGGCGTTCATAGCTGTTATATCCACTATAGCATAGTTTAACACTCATGTCACTTGACCAACCAACGAAACAATGGTAAGTGTATAAACAATGCGTTCAATCAATGTTATACCATGCGTCATTGCATTGTAACAGCTCATACCCATCGTTTAACCAATGTGCCAATAGGTAATCATATAATCAACAAACCAATAGTTATGAAAACAAAAGATATAAATGAAAGATTTAACCATAACACCCATTGCATTTTCACGAAACCAAAGGTCAAGTAAATCAAAATAAAAATGCAAATTCAAATATTAATGCATTGCAAACTCAATGAAACCTTGTCACATAATCAATATAAGAATGTCCAATGAGTATAGTTCGAAAGTTCTTCCAGCTACATAATGATAAACAACAGGTAAGCGCAATAGGCATATCAATAAAAAGATCAATAACAGTTTAGACAGTGATCGAAATATGACTTCGAAAGATTAAGTTTTCACGCTTACAGTCGTGAAAAAAAAACGAAAATAAGTGTGTAAATGTCGCAAGAAATGAAAATGTCATTTATTTGAAATTGCGACAAAAACTTGATGTTTGCAAAACATAGGTGTAGGAAGCTTATAGGATCATAAAAAAAAAATGTGAGTTGGCTGCCAACAATGGTGACACACTGGTAGAAGCAGTTATCTCTGCAAAAGGTACAAATTCAGATTAAGATAGCAAAGATAATTTCAACTCAAAAATAACAACCAGAAAATCGTACAAACATCATCATTAATCATCTTTTCCAACAGTGTTTCAAAAGATGAAAACTAATAACAGTCTTAAGATCAGCAAGTCACGATATTAAAGATAAAATATCCAATATTGTTGGCATAGCCACTGCTACTAGCAGGCATCCATAGCCTCGACAGGGTTTCCATTTAACCCACTCTGACATCTATATCCTGTTAAGAAGTTCTGGATCAGAACAAAGGACGTTAAAGAGGTTTCTCTTTTTTTTTCTTTTTTTACGAATTTTCATGTACCCGACATTGCTTCGCTGCCAGCGGGCCTGTTCAGTACCCCGGCGAAGTTGTCTTGGCATCATGCATGCATTTACCCGCTACCAGCAGACCTGTTCATCATCCCGGCGGGTTTAAAAGCACTTCCCACAGCTCTTATTAATAATTTATTTTGTTTTTCTTAGGTATATAGCTGAGCGGAGTGACGCTAAAAATCTTGCTATTTTAACATATTTTTTTAGACCTCATCTGAATTTTTTAGAACTATCCTTTATTTAGATCCAGAGATGTTTTATTTACAAAAACAACTTCCTACGACAGGGAGACATCTTTTGAGTCATTCCTTTACAGAATAGGGACAGCATAAAAAGATAATAGATGATCATGACAAGCTTTGCTCGAAGATTGAAATCAGTCAACTTATTTTAAACAACAGATTTTTCCAACACAGATATAAATTTCAGCAATATATCATTGATGTTTGTACAAATTTTTCAGAAGTTATTTCAGCGAAGAAAATTTCTTTCGTCTTTGTCTGAATAGCTCAGTGTACAGGTATGTGTATTCTTAAAAGACACAAACTGATAAATTCAAATCAAAATCAAAACAGAAAGCAAGCGAAAACGCAAACAAAAATAAAATATTTACATAATATACAAGGGTAGTTATCAAGCAAAGTATCTCTTCAGGGCTTGGCCATTCACCGGGTAGGTGTCAGGATGCCCTTCAAGATTCTGCAATTGAAAAGAACTAGTACCCAACTTTTCAGCAATTAAAAATGGTCCAAGCCACAAGTTTTGAAATTTTGTGTGTTCTCCCTTTCCCTCGTGTGGTTTGTCCCACTTTAAGACGAGATCGCCTACTTCAAAATTCCTATCAGAAGCAAAGTTAGAATCGAACCAGCTTTTAACCAATTGTTGATGTTGATCTAACTTACGTTTAGCTTGGGCTCTTACTTCTTCTAGCTTCATCAAAGCATTAATTCAGTTTTCTAAAGGGGGACAATATTCTTCTTGGACTTTCTATGACAACTGAAGCGAAGGAAGAAGAATGTGAGGTGGCGGAATTGCTTCTCTACCATAAACGAGAAAAAAGGGGGAGTTACCTATAGCATCTTTTGGCGTTACCCTATCATCCCACAGCGCATTTAGCAGCACATTGTGCCAATTCTTGTGGTTTTCAACCACGGTTCTCTTGATTATTTTGATTAAGTTATTGTTTGTTGATTTGGCCAATCCGTTGCCCTGGGGGTAGTAACTAGCAAAATACTTCAGCTTAATTCCTTTCTCCAAAGCAAACTCGCTCATCTAAAGAGAAGAAAAGTATGAATCGTTATCAAAGACTAAACAGTCAAGGATACCAAAACGAGTGATAATGTTCGAATTTAGAAAATCGATTACCTGACTAGTGTTGACAGTTCTTAACGCAGCGGCTTCATACCATCGAGTAAAGTAATCCATGGCTGTCACAATAAATTTGTGTTGTTGTGAGGATGAAGGGTTAATTGGACCTATGATATCAAGGCCCCACTACTGAAAAGGAGAATCTACTGTGACGGGCTGCAAAGGAAAGGATGGTTTTTGCAACCGCCCTGATGCTTTCTGACAGATGATACATTTACGACACAAGGCATGGGCATCCCTAAAAATCATGGGCCAGTAGTAAATGGCTCTTAAATCCTTATGAGCAGTGGTGTCACCACCGAAGTGACCATCATCTTCTCCTGCATGCAACTCGAGCAAGACTTTTTCTGCTTCGTCCTTCTCAAGACAGCGCATCAGTACGTTGTCAAAATTCTGACGAAACACTACACCATTAACTAGATGAAAGGAGGCAGACTTCAGTCTCAATGCTCTTCTCTTAGGGGGGTCTAAGTGATGAGGTGTTGACCCATGTTCAAGACAGAATCTAATATCTCTGTACCAGGGACTAACAAGGTTTTGTACGCAACAAATCAAACTTTGATCGCTTTGTCCTAGGTTTGACGTATCACTATCTTCTTGTTGTCCTGTTTCCGAATTAACAACCAACTTACACAACCCTTGGCCTCTCACAATCTGATCTGGGGTGATTTCTAATTCATACTCCTGCAAGGAGGTGACCCAGTTATCTCTCTTTTCTCCTAAATCCTTATGTACTAACAAGTTCCTCACGGCAGGGTAGGGGACAATGAATTTCATCCTTGACTTCAAAAGATAGGAATGGAAGTGCTTAACAGCTTTGAAAACAGTGTAGGCTTGCCGATCAACTGCTGGATAGTTAATTTCAGCACCTTTGAAAGAAGAGCTCATAAAGGCGATGGGTACTTTGTGGTTCTCGGCATCCTTCTGAGTTAGGACGGCGGCATAGGAACGGTCAGAAGCAAAAGTATAGAGTGTAAAATCTTGAGAGAAGTCAGGGCTCATGAGAGACGAAGCGTCTATTATGGCCTTCTTTATGGCATTGAAAGCTTGATTTTTTTTGGGTCCCCAGTGATATTAGGTGTCTTTCTTAATCATGTTTTGCAGAGGCCTGACCATTTCGGAGAAACTGGGGACGAATCTTCTCACGAAGTTAATCTGGCCTAAGAAAGACTGCATGGATTTTTTGGATGTAGGAGGGGGAAGTTTAGCGATGACTTGAGTCCTTTCAGGGTCAATAATCATTCCTTCACTAGACATAATGAAACCTAAGAGTTTACCCTGTTCTACTGCAAAGATGGACTTTTTGGGGTTCAAGGAGATGTCGTATTTACGACATCATAGCAGAACAGCTCGTAAGTGAGCTAGATGATCGTCTTTGTTTTTAGAATAAACAGTCACATCATCTAAGTAAACTACGACGGACTGATTGATTAAGCCTCGAAAAGCAATGTCCATTGCTCTCTGAAAAGTAGCACCAACATTAATCAATCCAAAGGGCATTTTACGATAAGCATAAGTGCCCCACGGGGTACGGAAGGTAGTTTTGAGTTGGTCTGGTGGAGACATCAGGACTTGGTTGTATCCAGAGAAACCATCCAGTAAAGATAGCCTCTCGAAACCAGATACCTGTTGAAGGATATGTTCCATGGGTGGGACAGGATAGTTGTCTTTGTCAGACGCCCTATTAAGGTTCCGAAAATCGACGCAGAGTCGAATTTCCCCATTTTTCTTCCGGACTGGGACAAGGTTGGACACCCATTGAGTGTGCCTAACAGGAAAAATTATTTTATCACTTAGGAGCTTAGTCAATTCTTTTTGAATGGTCGGTTCTAGTTTAGGGTTCATCTTCCTCAGTTTCTGTTGGAAGGGTAAGGTTTGGTGCTTCATCAGGATGACATGTTGTATGATATTAGGGTCGAAAGTTTTAAGATCATCATACGTCCATGCAAAGACATTTAAATTCTTTAAATAATTTAACAAAAGCAACTTTTTCTTGTCTAGAACATCCCAAGCCTAGGTTAATGTACTGAGGATTTTCACTAGTTCCTAAGTTCACTTTTTCATAAGACAACGAGGAACTATTGGTTTTACAATTGACCATATTTTTAAATTTATCTTCAAAATCATAAAAATTCTCTAATCTAACTATAGATTTGGGTATGGAATTTACCATGTCTGATAGTGCTTCAGGGGATTTCGGATCAGGTATTACCGTAAAATCGTGCAAATTGTCGTCGTGCGTGCGTTCATCTATCACCGCACCTTGAAAGGTTTCTTCCATGTGCAGAAATTTAATGATCTGCTGATCATCGTCAAATACTCTCCAGTTCGTAATATTGTCAGGAACAGATGGTCGAAACAATAGCTCAGCGGAGAATGCATCTGGGGACAAGCCTTCTGCGGGAAGAAGTTTAAAGGCTACATTAGCTAATAGATCTACTTCAGCATTATTTAATCTAGGAATGGAATTTATATTGAAAGCAGAAAATTTATTCATTAAACTCCATACCTCAGACTGATAACTTTTGAGATGCGGGGAAAGACAGTGTATAGAATCTCTTACCTGTCTAACCACTATTTCAGAGTCGCCAAATACAACCAGGTTTTGAATGTTCATATCCACAGCTTTTCTAAGACCTTGCAGTAAAGCCTCATATTCTACAATATTATTAGTGCATTCAAATTCTAGTCTACATGCAATTAATGTCTTGTTACCTGCCGGATCGATAATGATACAGCCTGCACCAGCTCCTTCTTTATACTTAGAACCGTCGAAATATAGAGACCAAATTTTATTTCCATCGGGCACATAGGACTGGTGCGTGGAAG
>ML777640.1:687469-699008 GCA_009831015.1 Picea engelmannii
GATCCTTCTAGAAGCGGAAGCTTCTATTAGGTCTTCTTACATCCGCCTAATTCTCTTTTATTGAAAGGTCTTATTAATATTGACCTTTATTACATCCGAATACATTAATCTACCCATGTGCGGGTTAGGACCTTAACAGTCTTCCAGTGATTGAATTTTTTATTGGAATATGGGAACATCAATGTAATATCGTTCCAACCATGAATCACATTGGTCACAAGGTGACTGTGTGGGTTTAGAAAGAGCAGGCGAGGGTTTGGCCAAATGACCGAGGGTTTCACGGGGCAATCTAATACCAGGGTAGCTAGGGTCATTCTTTAGGAAAGGGGGAAGGTTTGTCACGAAATCGTAAGGTGGTTCAGGACACAAATTCTGCGAGTAAGGATACTCGTCGGATAAAAAACGTTCAATGTCAGAATCGAAATCCTCACTCAGAACTATAGGTTTTGACTCAACAGAGGGTTTAGGCTTGTTCCTGGCCATCCGTGAAATCAAACGAGCGTTCTTTTTACCCTTAGTGTTATCAGTAGGGTTTGCCTTGGGCTTTTTTCTCACAGGCTTTTTAATAGTCTCGGCACTCTTAGTTACAACATCGGGTAAGTCGATAGGAGGGTAGGCCAAAGGCTTAGGAGCAGGCAATAGGATATGGAAGGGCACCGGGGATACAGGCTTGACTTCACTCACCATAGGTTTGTCGACCTGTATAGGGTTTGGATCCTCGAAACCATTCCGAGCAACGAAATTTCTCCAACTATCACCATGCAAACCCAAATGATAAACAACGATAAGCTTAATAAGCCCATAGTGGAACAGGCTACTGTCAGCCTCCTGCCTTTTGAACTTTTTTGACATTTTATACAGGCTACGATGAAAATAAAAGGGCATATTGAACGGATATCCCATAAAACTCATAAGCAAATGCAGGTGGTAGAGAAACACAAGTCCGTATTGACCTTCACAGGTCACGAACTGTTTTATTACCATTAAAGTATCGTGCCATCGTGGTTTAAGTGCAGAGATGGGCATACCTCTATCACAAGAGGTGACTTTGCACGAGAGAAACAGCAGTGTCCATGGGACCTCCTCAACCTTACAATTCTTGAACCAATGTTGTCCAATGGCAGGTAACCCTGTGGCAAGACTGATAAATTTCTCATCAATTTCCAATTCTATGTCGCCCACCTTGGCTCTACAGCCATCGAAGGTCATGGCAAACTTTCGTGCTACACAGAGGTTAAACCCTCAAATCGTTTCATGAAGGTGAGCCACCCATTATCTTCCAAGTCTTTGCGGGAATTGTCAAACATTAACAAGGCTTGGTTGTCATTTGGCTCGATCCGCACGACTGGTGCCATGGAGCCGAGCACATGGTAAACCGAGGGTTTGGATCACAATACACACACAGGAGCAGAGATACGCGATGTTAATAGAAGTGAACGGTGATAAGTGGTAGGCATAAATGCCATCGTTCCAAGGTGGTGGAGTTATTCACTACCATGCATAAAAATTATGGTCAAATAGTACCACCGCCGGCGTTCATAGCTGTTATATCCACTATAGCATAGTTTAACACTCATGTCACTTGCCCAACCAATGAAACAATGGTAAGTGTATAAACAATGCATTCAATCAACGTTATACCAAAGTTTGAAACCATTAATCATATGATTCAAAACTAAAAGCATATGTTTAACCATGTGCCATTGCATTGTAACAGCTCATACCCATCGTTTAACCAATGTGCCAATAGGTAATCATATAATCAACAAACCAATAGTTATGAAAACAAAAGATATAAATGAAATATTTAACCATAACACCCATTGCATTTTCACGAAACCAAAGGTCAAGTAAATCAAAATAAAAATGCAAATCCAAATATTAATGCATTGCAAACTCAATGAAACCCTGTCACATAATCAATATAAGAATGTCCAATGAGTATAGTTCGAAAGTTCTTCCAGCTACATAATGATAAATAACAGGTAAGCGCAATAGGCATATCGATAAAAAGATCAATAACAGTTCAGACAGTGATCGAAATATGACTTCAAAAGATTAAGTTTTCACGCTTGCAGTCGTGAAAACAAAACGAAAATAAGTGTGTAAATGTCGCAAGAAATGAAAATGTCGTTTATTTGAAAATTGCGACAAAAACTTGATGTTTGAAAAACATAGGTGTAGGCAGCTTATAGGATCATAAAAAAAAATGTGAGTTGGCTGCCAAGAGGTCGACAAATGAAGCAGACGAAGAAGATCATGATCCAGGCGTAGGAGACAATATTGCAATTCTTTATGATGATGTCAATGAAATTATGCTCGAAAATGACATTGATGACGATGATGATATCATGAATCCTTTCAACATCATTTCTAAACCGGATGATGATACAGATGTCGAGTTCGATGTAGAAGATCAAGATATAGAATAAGGATGATTACACAGATGTTGAGGTTGGATTAGGTATGTGACTATATAATATTTTAATTTGTATGAATTATTCTCTTAAAATAATTTACTTATAATGTAATGGTTTTATTACATGTTCTTAAGTTTTATGCGACATGTTTATATCCTATGTTACATGTTGTTTAATTATTATGTGAAACCTGAAAATAGTTGTCAATATACTAAAGTACGTGGGAGACTAAAAATATCATTTAGAAACACATAATTTCATGTACCTTCATTAATTTTTTTTTTTGTAGTTTATATGCATGAATCTTAATAGGACGTTTCTTTCAATTATATTCTACTTTATAGATTGGTTTTTGGGGATCAATTGAGAGTGATGTGAGGGGAAGGGGAGGGGACATATGAGCTTCCACCTTCACGTGGTTGGCCTTGTTCAGTAGAGGATAAATTATTCTTGAAACCAAGAGAAGCTCTTTCATTTTTATACCATCATAATCGTATCAGATTTCATCAATATTGTTGTCATAGTATTGCATCAACGAAGTTTTGATGAACATGTTTTTCATTTCTATAGAATGTTTATTGAAACCCTATTTTTCTTAAAATTACACAATTTGGTTGATGCAAGTTTTAAGTTTGCATCAGTTTTTCTTCATTTTTCTTTCAGGTTCTACATTAATGTATATACAATGTATCTGTGTCATAGTTGTGATGAAAAATCCCTCTTTTTCATTGATTTCTTAATAAATTCCATAAAAATACTACCTTGCAGTACCAGATGAGGGGATGTGTGTAATGTCGAACAAATTTTACAAGGAACAAGGAACGAAAATTGTACGAGGACTAGACACCTGCGACAATGACCTGTGAATGGGGTCAACTTTGAAATTTTTTCAAACAATTTATGTATGCACTGAAATTTGTCATGGATATATTATTTGCAGGCATTAACTATATGGGAGGGTTTCTAGACTCAAATTTTACTCACACACCCACTTTCTTCCATCATCAATTCATCATGTAAACCATAAACCCTAATTTTCTTTCAAAGTACACAATTTGGTTGACGCAAGTTTTAAGTTTTCATCAGTATTTCTTCGTTTTTCTTTCATTTTCTACATTAATGTATATACAATGTATATGTTTCATAGTTGTTATGAAAAATCCCTCTTTTTCATTGATTTATTAATCAACACCATAAAAATACTAGAGGCAAGCAACAGTGACATGTGAATGGGGCTAACATTGAAATTTTTTCAAATTGTTTCTGTATGCATTGAAATTTGACATGGATAGACTATTCGCATGCCTTAACGATATGGGAAGGTTTATGGACTCAAATTTCACTCACACACCCACTTTCTTCCATCATCATATCATCATGTAAACCATAAACCCTATTTTTCATATGTTCTAGTAGATATGTTAATGATTCCAAATTTCATATTTGTATTTGACTCAAGGTCCAACTATCTTGCAAAATATCAAACTTTAATTTCAAGTTGATAAACCAAATATGAAATGAATCCAAGCATCATTTTATATCATCACAAGAGAGAAGAATGTAAATAATCTTGCGACAAATTAGCTATACTATCGACGAAAAAAGTTCATTGATAGTATAGCTAATTCGTCACAAGAATGTGTCTAATTTGAATGGTGTTACATGGTTTTAAAGGAGTGTAGGGCTTATATGGTGAAATGTAGTGTATTCTATAAGAAAAATATCTATGCCAAACCTCAAAATGGATAGTACAATATCTTTTTCATAAGACAAATATTCTTTGTATGTTTCCTTTGTGGTGGCTCAAGCCCTCAGTACACATGATGCATGACAATGAAATGTAACAATTTGACTATTGAATGATAGTGTTATGTCACCCATGGTTAAGGAAAAAACATAAGGTTCTTAGGTCCTATTTGAATCTTCTTAGAATTGATATTTGTTACATAGTCCTTGAAAAAATACAAAAGACTTATGTAGCAGATATTTGGTCTTTGTGTGGGACATTTTATGCCATCAGTATGTTTTGTACAAAAATAATGGATCTTGGGGACTAAAAAATGGTCAAGGAACGAGGAACAAGGAACAAGGAACAAGAAAAAAGGAACACGGAACAAGCAACGAGGAACACGGAAGAAGGAACAGAAATTGTACTAGGACTAGACACGGGCAACAGTGAACTGTGAATGGGGACAACGTTGAAATTTTTTCAAATTGTTTATGTATGCACTGAAATTTTTCATGGATAGACTATTCACATGCCTTAACGATATGGGAGGGTTTCTAGGCTCAAATTTGACTCACACACCCACTTTCTTCCATCATCAATTCATCATGTAAACCATAAACCCTAATTTTCTTTCAAAGTACATAATTTGGTTGATGCAAGTTTTAAGTTTGCATCAGTCTTTCTTCATTTTTCTTCCAGGTTCTAAACCCTAATTTTCTTTCAAAGTACATAATTTGGTTGATGCAAGTTTTAAGTTTGCATCAGTCTTTCTTCATTTTTCTTCCAGGTTCTACATTAATGTATATACAATGTATCTGTTTCATAGTTGTGATGAAAAATCCCTCTTTTTCGTTGATTGCTTAATCAACCCCATTAAAATACTCCCTTTCAATACTATATGCAGGGACGTGTGTAATTTCGAACGAATTTTACAAAGAAAAAGGAACGGAAATTGTACTAGGACTAGACACCGGCAACAGTGACCTGTGAATGGGGCCAATGTTGAATGTTTTTCAAACAGTTTTTGTATGCACTGAAATTTGACATGGATAGATTATTCACATGCCTTAATGATATGGGAGGGTTTCTGGACTCAAATTTTACTCACACACCCACTTTAATCCATCATCAATTCATCATGTAAACCATAAACCCTAATTTCTTTCAAAGTACACAATTTGGTTGACGCAAGTTTTAAGTTTTCATCAATCTTTCTTCATTTTTCTTTCAGGTTCTACATTAATGTATATACAATGTATCTATGTCATAGTTGTGATGAAAACTCCCTCTTTTTCATTGATTTCTTAAACAACACCATAAAAATACTAGAGGCGTGCAACAGTGACATGTGAATGGGGCCAACGTTGAAATTTTTTCAAATTGTTTCTATATGCATCAAAATTTGACATGGATAGACTATTTTCATGTTGTAACGATATGGGATGGTTTCTGGACTCAAATTTCACTCACACACCCACTTTCTTCCATCATCATGTAAACCATAAACCCTATTTTTCATATGTTCTAGTAGATATGTTAATTATTCCAAATTTCATATTTATATTTGACTCAAGGTCCAGCTAGCTTGCAAAGTATCAAATTTTAATTTCAAGTTGATAAACCAAATATGAAATGAATCCAAACATCATTTTATATCATCGCAAGAGAGACGAATGTAAATAATCTTGCGACAAATTAGCTATATTATAGATGAAAAAAGTCTGTCGATAGTATAGCTAATTCGTCGCAAGAATGTGTCTAATTTGAATGGTCTTACATGGTTTTCAAGGAGTGTAGGGATTATAATATGGTGCAATGTAGTGTAGTCTATATGAACAATCTCTATTACAAACCTCAAAATGGATAGTACCATATCTTGTTCATAAGACAAATATTCTTTGTATGTTTCCTTTGTGGCGGCTCAAGCCCTCAATACACACGATGCATGACAATGAAATGTAACAATTTGACTATTGAATGATAGTTTTATGTCACCCATGGTTAAGGAAAGAACATAAGGTTCTTAGGTCCTATTTGAATCTTCTTAGAATTGAGATTCATTACATAGTCCTTGAAAAAAGACAAAAGACTTATGTAGCGGATATTTGGTCTTTGTGTGAGACATTTTATGCCATTAGTATGTTTTGTACAAAAATAATGGATCTTGGGGTCTACACCATGGTCAAGGAACGTGGAACAAGGAACGAGGAACACAAAACAAGGAACAAGGAACAAAAAGTGTACTAGGACTAGACATGGACAACAGTGACCTGTGAATGGGCCAACTTTGAAATTTTTTCAAACTGTTTATGTATGCACTGAAATTTGTCATGGATAGACTATCTGCATGTATTAATGATGTGGGAGGGTTTCTAGGATCAAATTTGACTCACACACCCACTTTATTCCATCATTAATTCATCATGTAAACCATAAACCCTAATTTTCTTTCAAAGTACACAATTTGGTTGACTCAAGTTTTAAGTTAGCATCAATCTTTCTTAATTTTTATTTCAGGTTCTACATTAATGTATATACAATGTATCTGTGTCATAGTTGTGATGAAAAATCCCTCTTTTTCTCTTATTTCTTAATCAACGCCATAAAAATACTCCCTTGCAGTACTAGATGTGAGGATGTGTGTAATGTCGAACGAATTTTACAAGTAACAAGGAACGGAAATTGTACTAGGACTAGACACCAGCAACAATGACCTACGAATGGGGCCAACATTGAAATTTTTTCAAACAGTTTTTGTATGCACTGAAATTTGACATGGATAGACTATTTGCATGCCTTAACGATATGGGAGGATTTCTGGACTCAAATTTGACTCACACACCCACTTTCTTCCATCATCAATTCATCATGTAAACCATAAACCCTAATTTTATTTCAAAGTACACAATTTGGTTGACGCAAGCTTTAAGTTTTCGTCAGTCTTTCTTCATTTTTATTTCAGGTTCTACATTAATGTATATGCAATGTATCTTTATCATAGTTGTTATGAAAAATCCCTCTTTTTCATTGATTTCTTAATCAACACCATAAAAATACTAGAGGCAGGCAACAATGACATGTGAATGGGGCCAACGTTGAAATTTTTTCAAATTGTTTCTGTATGCATTGAAATTTGACATGGATAGACTATTCGCATGCCTTAACGATATGGGAGAGTTTATGGACTCAAATTTCACTCACACACCCACTTTCTTCCATCATCATATCATCATGTAAACCATAACTCTATTTTTCATATGTTCTAGTAGATATGTTAATGATTCCAAATTTCATATTTCTATTTAACTCAAGGTACAACTAGCTTGCAAAGTATCAAATTTTAATTTCAAGTTGATCTAGTAGTTCACGTGAACCGACGTTTTGGAGACCCAAGATTCATCGCAATATCCATGACATAACATCGCAAGAGCGTCGAAATTGTCATCGCAAAATGACCCAAATTTGCTAGTGTGTACTTGTACAACTCAAGTAGAATTCCCTCTTAAGAGGGTTATGGGTCCACATAGTCATATGCACCTTCTAGGATTTTCATGTGCACCTATAGTATCTATTTAATATTCACGTCAATGTTTTATCTTCAACCACTATGCATATGTACCATCCTTGTCTCATCTTAAATGAACACCATGTAGGGAAATTGTGTGCTTTTAAGCATATTTCATCCCATTTGTATTCCAATATGTCTCAACCCTTCATTTATACATGTTTTTTTCTTGGACCTAAAAAATTATAGAATTCAATTTTGGTACAAGGTCAAGTCAGTGGGAAGTCTTGCACAACTAGGAAAACATAAGAATCTCACTCCACCCATTCTATTGGACCAAAAATATCATAAAACACATCTAATTTAAATCAAGTATTGGTGTTGGGGAAGGATCCATGCAAAACTAAGGAACATAAGGGTCAATATCTACTAGGCTCTTGAATCCAAAAACATTATGAAACACAATCATGCATTGTATCATGTCTAGGAAAGGATTTATGCAATTCAAAACATGAAGAAGGAAATCCCCAAGGAGAGGTGGATTGAAAATACATTATAAGATTCAATTAAATTCTTGTAGATTTTGAAGAATTAATACTTAGAGTAATTTTGATAAACTAAGGGTCCCTTTACCTATGTCAATTCCACGTGCCATATCTTGGAAATTCCACTTGTTTTCTCCATCCCCCCTTGTCGATGTCATCCATGCCATCTCACAGGATTTCACTAGTTCATCTATCCTAGGACTTTACATTATTGACATCATCATGTTGGGATGGCGCAAAAAAGTATTCTTTATGGAGAAAAAAAGTACTTAGATGAAAGAAAAAAATAAAGATACGACATAACTAATGAATCTTGTGCAATTTATCAATTTCTTATTTTTTGATGTTATTGCATGCCCTTGCAGTACTAGATGCGAGGACATGTGTCTCAAACAAATTTTAAAAGAATGTGGCTTAGAGGTCGTGAATATGTCTTTGAATGATGTTACATGGTTTGCGAGTGTAGGGCTTGTGTAGAGCTTATATGGTGCAATGTAGTGCAGGCTATAAGAACAATCTCTATTCCAAACCTCAAAATGGATAGTACCATATCTTGTTCATAAGACAAATATTATTTGTATGCTTCCTTTGTGGTGGCTCAAGCCCTCACACATGATGCATGATAATGAAATGTAACAATTTAACTATCGAATGACAGTGCTATGTCACATGCAAATTTTGAACTAACTTATAAGCTAGCAAATGAAATTTGGAAAGCCCTTATTTCCTAAGCATCATTTGATTGGTAGCATCTTGATAGATTTCAAGACTCTTATCTCTGCAAGGAATGTTTCTCTAGGGGGAAGATATGACACACATAAAAATAATGAATATTTGATTAAGAAATTTCTTGTAGGTAAATTGTAATGATGAGACCCATAACACTACAACCCATATCTAACAAAGACTAGTTAGTAGTCCCCAATGTTAATAATTCACAACACATGGGATGAGTAACTGCACATTCTGTCATATATTTCACTTCCATTTTAGGGGGCTCACCACACCTAATGGTGTCCTGCTAGTTTATTTTTATTCTTATGAAAAATTATTTAACCTACCTAACCCATCAACCAACCTAACCTACTTCATTAACTCACATAAGGTAATTACCCCAATAACTTGCACAATGTACCCCTTTGACCCATAACCTACATAACCCACTGACCTACTTAATAGACATACCTACCCCACCTAATCCACAAGCCCATCCCACCTAACTCACTTAACCCTCTAAACCAACCTACCTAATCCACATAAAAAAATTAAAGGGCTTTAACAATTTGAACATTTTCAACTCATCGAAAAGGGGGAAGATATGGCACACATAACATGAATGAATAGTTAATTGAGCAAGTTCTTGTAGTTAAATTGTAATGATGGTATCCATAACACTACAACCCATATCTAAAAAATACTAGTTAGCATTCCCCAACGTTAATAATTCACAACACATGGGACGAGTAACTACACATTCTATCATATATTTCACTTCCATTTTAGGGGGCTCATCACACCTAATGGTGTCCTTCTAGTTTATTGTTATTATTATTAAAAATGACTTAACCTACCTAGCCCATCAACCAACCTAACCTACTCCATTAACCCACATAAGGTACTTACCCCCAATAACTTACATAATGTACCCCTTTGACCCACAACCAACGTAACCCACTAACCTACTTAATAGACATACCTACCCCACCTAATACAAAAAACTATCCCACCTAACCCACTAAACAAACCTACCTAATCCACATAACCTGCATAACCTACCTATCCCAAAAACTATGTAACCTTCTCTATTAACCCAACCAACCTACTTACCCCACTAATGCACCTAACTCGCAATACTAACTCACCTAACCCACTTAACCTACCTAACCTAACCCATTAGCATAATTTGGTAGGATCTTGGTAGCCTTCAATATTCTTATCTCTTATATCTTAGTGCATGACGACCGTCGGGGACAATTTGAAAAAAAACAAGAAAATTACAATTTTTAAAGGTAAAATCCGACATCAAGGCCAATTTTTTGGGTGGCGTCAGAGGATGCCTTCGAATTTTGGGTTCAAATGTAGTTGTGTAAGAACAATTATTCCTTACATAGGGATTATATGGTGCAATGGAGTGTACAATATCTTTTTCATAAGACAAAGACTCTTTGTATGTTGCCTATGTGGTTTCTCAAGCCCCCACACATGATGCATGAGCACCAAAGATAAATGAAATAGCATAAGGTCACCCTCCATTAATTTTAGCCCTTGATTATGTCTTAGGCCACGATAACCATCGACCCTAGAGCACCAAACAATATATATATATATAAGATACATGGTCCATGACATAATTAGGGTTCATGAACCATGCATTGGACCATAAGCCAACATGCAAGCCCTATCTGGGAAATTTTTGTCTTGTAAGTGGTCAGATATGGTGGCCATTTTGATATTTGTAACATTAGGTATGTTTCTTTAGGCCTATTCCTTGGCCTACATAGGGGATATTTAGCTTACAAGTGAGATATGGTCACCATATTGAGGATTGGTGCATTGGGGATGACTCTTGGTGCCCATGTAATAGTTGAAATCCAAAAGATAGGGTCTAAGATCATAAAATTTGTCTCTAAAATCTCATGGACATGTGTGGTCCCTTAGGCCATCACACATGCCCTAAACAGTCAATATATGGTTCATGATTTCAATATGGTGTCCATTTTAATGTGTCATATTTTGGGTACAAATTTAGTAGTGCTTGCACCTAACCCCGCCCATTTTTGTGAGAAAAAGTGCACACGAACGCAAGCATGCCAATAGAGAGATTTAAACATTGGTGTGGTAAATATGTGAACAATTGGGAATATACTCATCCAAAAAAAAGGAAAATGTCCAATTGACCATGAATGTGTATTTGAGCAAAAAGTGGTTTACAAAGATGAATTGATTATGGTAATACCCATGAATTTTTTCTTACATGGTTATATCTTGCAATGCTTGACAATCATTGGGAATCCATGGCTCCATTGTGTATATAACTTGAGGATGCATGCCACTCACATAATGGAAAATGAAATGCTATCAAGGGCCAAATAATTTGGCATCATAACCCACCCACTCTATAAGTCTAGGAGGACTCAAGTCACAAATTTACGAGGAACCATAACATAGCTACTTATAGGGGGATGTTGACTATAAAGGTTTAATATTAATTAATTAATTATATATATATATATATATTAAATTTAAAACAAAAAATAATTAAACATTATTTATATATGTATATATTATATTATATTATATATATATATATATATATTAAAACATTATATATATATATATA
>ML777640.1:699165-714378 GCA_009831015.1 Picea engelmannii
AGATATAATATAATTAAAAACAATAAATAATTAGACATTAAAAAAAAAAAACACAAAAATGCCAAACTAATCTGCCAAACTAAATCCACCCATGCCCAATATTCATTTCAAACTAATCCGCTCATGCCCAATATTCATTACAAAGAAAATCGGGCACCCTGCATCTACTAGCTGAGAAAAACCTCGTCTGAGGAGCAAAACCGATCCTGATTCCCGACCATACATATTGTGTTCTCTTCCTAGGGCACTCTTACAACGTCGAGAACGTTGTAGGGATGCACAATTTGCTCATGGAATTCATTTCAGGTTACCTCTCTTCAATCTAATTCGGCAAGTTCAGACAAAGGAAGAGGAGCAAAACCCCATCCGACAGAGGCAAAGGAGAGAAACCCCATCTGACAGAGGTAGAGGAGTGGAGATATTCAAGGGTCCAGGCTTTCAATTGGACATAGACAGAGGCAGAGGAGCCCTATCTGACCAAACTTGTGGAGATGTCGTGGAACTCGGTAATGTCTCTCCTATGTCTCTTAGGGTTGAATCCATGCTTGAATTTTTTTATTTGAACGGTTGTTGTAAATTTTCTTCCTCCAAATCTTGTTTTGGTCTAGTTAATGATCATGAGTACTCCACCAACAAAAAATATATCATGTAAAATATTGCACCAAATTTTTTTAGTTGACCTTGTTCTCCAACAATTTTAGACACTCCAACAACATGAATGGTAGGTGATTTTCTTTATTTAAATCTTAATGCATGGAGAATTAGTTGACTTTGAGCCTATGGGGATTAGGTTGGGATATTATGTAATATTTCTTTCAAAGAAAACTGGTATGGATTTTGTTGAGAAGAAATCTTTGAAGCTATCCCTATGTATAGCCTTAATGGTCCAACAATCCTTTTGTCTAGACTCATAATTCTCCATCTTCCATTCATAAATTTCAATATCTAAATTCCATCCCACAAACAAGGGTGTTCCTAAATGTAGTTCTCCTCTAGAATTAGGTTTGACATTCTCTTTTCGTCCTTGTATAACTTGGTATAATTTTCTATTGTCTACTTCATCCACCAAGCTTTGACTTCCTTGGGCTCTAGAGATATCATGATTCTTACTCCATTTCCTTTCAACTTTATTCTATCTTTTTTTGATGATATTGTTTCTTTCATATTCCTCCCCTTTGGTATTCTAACTAACCTTAAATATGTTGTGACTCAAATATGAACATGGTTTATAATCCCATTATACTTGTTTCTATGCCTTTTAATAGTCCAATGTTCTCTACAAATATTTGATCCACCATTTTTAAAAAGTTTCTTCACCTAACTAGAATAGGCCCCCCATATTAATCTAAGTCTCTTTTGGAATAATGTTTACCTAGGATCTGATGTCAACCACAACATGTTGGATTTAAAAGAATTCAATTTATAGGTCAATTTGAGGATCAAAATCATTTATAGGCATCTCTTTTTTATTCAATTGACACAAATTATTAATGACTTTACTTCCATACTTTCAATTCTCCAATATAGTCATCAATTCTATCATCCTTGCTATGGATTATTCCTCACTTGATGGATCCAAAAATTCATCTAGAGCCTTGAAATTATTCTTCTTTATCCCATTTTCTAAAAATTTATATGGATTCATTAACATATTATTTTTGTCTTGTCAAATATGAGTACATATTGTTTTATTTCCTTCCAGGTTTTAGGTTTTATTTGAGGGGTTCTTCACAAAAGTGCATCCTTCCCTTTTCTTGCTCCCAATATAGTGATCAATTTAAATTCTTGGAATTCAATTTTTCATGTTTAGGTATTCTTTGTAAAATATTTACATTTATTTTATTCCTTATCTTCTTTAGTATTATCAAACAATATTTTAAGGAATGATCTCCTACCCCAAAATTGTTACAAAATTTTAAATCAAATTTAACTTTCAAGGAGAAATTGGGACTAAAGTGGTTTTATTTATAGTAAGTAAAACAAAACCTTCTTAATATCCGCCTTATCCTCCATGTTGACCACCTCGACCTCTTCTTCTTTCACCATAGCCACCTCTTCTTATATAGTCACCAACCCATCTTCACCATGTGCAACCTAATTCTTGTCTATTGTTTGTATGTGATATATTGTCTAATATTTTGGCTTGTTTCTTTCATTGTCCTAACATTAAAATGTATTGTGGGTATTATCTTGACAAATGCAACACATTTTTTTTCTTGGTATTCCTTAGATTGTGAGGACCATATCAAGAGAGACCATCAATGGCCATAGGGATAGAGACCATCTTATTTAGAGAAAACTAAAAACTACACAATTTGTACAACTCAAGAAAAAATTAATGTGGCGGAAAATACAAAATTCTATGACTTTACCATAACTTAAATATTTTTTTGTTACATGGTCTATACATATGAATTATTCGCATGAGGTGATTATTATAGTCCTTGATTTGCAAGGACTAAAAAGAGGATAAGATGTATTTGAATCATGTTTTCTTAAAAAGAGGAGAGGATGGATTTTTGAATCATGTTTTCTTTTGGTCCAATGAAGCTTATTGAGTACTTAGATATTAACAACAATGTTTTTCATTGCAATGAATTGTAGAACCTTCTCAAGCTTATAGAGAAAACGGGGGGATGAATAGGAACCTAGATCATGTAAATGAATGTTGTATTTTACTTTGACATCCTTATGTGACATTCCTCTTATGAAACAAGGATTTGTATCATTTTTTCATTATTACATTGTTATTTTCAGTGTTTTACGCACAACATATATTCACAACATGTGGGTTCATAATTAAAAAAAACCCTTTATGAATGAATTATGTGATAAGTTCTTGGTCAACAAGGTGAATCCCTCGTGATCCTTATGATTATTCAAGATGTGTATGGTGGTATCTATAATCATAAAAGTTTACTATGTTAGAAATGATGACATTTGATTCAATGTTGTATAGGTGTACCAAGTGAACTATGACATTTGCATGGTATTTTTAAAATTTGGGTCATTTTGAAGTAATGCACACATAGTAATCTATCAAGACATTATTTCTTTGCTTAAAACCTCTTTCTCCTTCCCATAGCTAGTTTTCATCAAAGTTGAAATTCTTGCATTTCATTTTCCTCTTGCATGGTTTAAAGAGTCGAGTCAAACGCCATCAGTTTCACAACCACTCCTTTAAGTAACAAAAACCTAAAATCAAGCGCTAATTAAAATTTATCTAGCAACTTTTCTAGGGATCTTCAAACCCATCTTAGCTTAGGTGTAGAGCTTTGGAATAGGATTGTGAGAATAACTTTCCAAAGTTGCTAAACAAACATAAAGCCTTGAGTTAGGGAGTGAAATCCAGTTTCTATATCATTGACTTTGGGAAGCCCTTCTAGCACAAGGGTCAATAATGAGGTCACATTGGGGCCCTCAGAGTAATCAAACCTGCTTTGTTGGTCTTGGTGTTGAGTGTCGACTGTCCCCCCTCTACTTTGGTATAGTAGGTGGTACCATAGAGGCCATAAAATTTTAGACTTCCTACACAAGGTGACAGCACAAGGAAGGTGGTGTTGTACCTAGTATCGACGTTGGATAGACTCACTCGGACTCCTTGGAGGGTTGCCCACTGCTCGGTGAGGTAACTTGCACCAGGTCATTAGTTTTTTAAGTAGGTTGTCAACGTAAATTTCCCACCCACAAAAACTTAGCCCCTTCGTGCATCGATTATGTGATGTTGGATTCCATCACCAACTAGCGCTTCTTTGTGAGAAGGTTTGTTTGCATGCTTGACTCCTAGATTAATTAGTGTGTGTTATTTTCTCCTTAGTTGGCCTTAGGATTGAGTTTGTGTCTAACGGCATCAGTTCTGAGTTAATTCCTCATTTGATCAATACAAAATATGGATACCATTAAAATAAAAGGTAATAAAGAGGTAACAAATAGCTCATACCTAACTTACGTCTTATAATTCTACAGCATTGTTCTTTACACTTAGTGCAACAAACACCAAATGGAATGGTTTACACAAGGTCAATGGAGAATGTTATTGGAAAATTCAAAATATTATCATAAACCCACATCTCACATATCTGTACATGCACCATAGATTCACAATCTTCCATGAAGAGGTCCGGGAGAAATGCCTCCATGCAAAATTGTCCACATCATAATTTCCCATGTCCTTGATGGAAATATATAAAATTCCCTTGAAGATATTTTAGTCCTTGTCATGCTTAAAAAGGATGATCCCATTCTAGAAGTGGTCAAAGACTACTTTTATCCCCCCTCTATCTGGTAAATGCTACTTCTTATACTAGCCTTCCCCTACAATAGGGGGTGTTGTGTCCCTTTTCTTGAAAATAAGTGAGGTTCCTCTTCTTTCTCCCAACATTCTCCTAACCTCTTGGACAAGAATACATGCAACCTCAAAACTAACGTTTAGGGAAACTAGAATCCAATCATGAACCAAGAGTGAACTGGGAGTGAGGGGTGCTCTAGCTAAAATAATATGCTAGGAATCCAACAAAGAAGACGGTTCCTCAATCTAAGTCTCGGTTTTTGTTTTATGCCCAATTGCAAGTCGCATCCCAAACCATTTCGGGGACTCTTGGCAATTCCTCCTCGGGGCATAAAATCCTAACAGAACAACATTTTTGAATTCCATGAGATGTTGCATGCTTGTTTATCCATGGACTTGGTGACCACATTTTCCATTTTCTCCCGAGGTATGGTTTCGTAAATTGGACCCCTAAATCCAAATGTTGCATTGCTTCTTACTGAGCAAAGCACTAGTTATCGAAATCGATGAAAAAAAAAACTTATGAGGGGTTGGAACCGGGAGTGAGGGGTGATATAGCTAAAATCCTATGCCAGGAATCCAACAAAGAATATGGTTCCTCAATCCAAGTCTCGGTTTTCATTTTATGCCCAGTGCCAAGTCGCATCCCAAACCATTTCGGGGACTCTTGGCCAATTCCCCCTTAGGGCATAAAAGACTAACGGAACAACATTTTTGAGTTTCATGAGATGCTGCAAGTTTTTTCAGGCATGGACTAGGAGACCAAATTATCCATCCGCTCCCGAGGCATGTTTTCGTAAATTGGCCCCTTAATCCAAATGTTTCATTGCTTCAAACTGAGCAAAACACTAGTTCTTGAAATCAATGATTAAAGCAACTTTTGAGGCATGGCACCCGTGAATGAGGGGTTCTCTAGATGAAATCCTATCCCAGAAATCCATAGGCGATGATTCCTTAATCTTAATCTCGATATTTTTTATATACCCAGTTGCAAGTCACATCCCAAACCATTTCGGGGACTCTTGGCCAATTGCTCCTCAGAGCATAAAAAAATAATGGAGCAGCATTTTTTAGTTCTGTGAGATGTTGCATTATCGTTTAGGCATGTACTAGGTGACTATATTTTCCATCTGCTCCCGAGGCACGGTTTCATAAATTGGACCCCTTAATCCAAAAGTTGGTTTGCTTCAAACTGAGAAAAACACTAGTTCTCGAAATAAATGAGTAAAACAACTTTTGAGGCATGGCACCCGGGAGTGAGGGGTGCTCTAGCTGAAATCCTATCCAAAAACTCCATCAGAGTTGACAGTTCCTGAATCTGAGTCTCGATTTTTGTTTTATGCCTAGCTGCAAGTCGCATCCCAAACCATTTCGCAGACTCTTGGCCAATTCCTCCTCAGGGCATAAAATCCTAATGGAAAAACATTTTTGAGTTCCATGAGATGTTGCATGCTTTTTTAGGCATGTACTAGGTGACCACTTTGTCCATCCACTCCCGAGGCATGGTTTCGTAAATTGGACCCCTAGATCCAAATGTTGCATTGCTTCTTACTGAGCAAAGCACTAGTTATAAAAATCGATGAAAAAAACAACTTCTGAGGGGTTGGAACCGAGAGTGAGGGGTGCTCTAGCTAAAATCCTATGCCAAGAATCCAGCAGAGATGACGGTTCCTCAATCCGAATCTTGGTTTTCGTTTTATGCCTAGTTGCAATTCGCATCCCAAACCATTTTGGGGACTCTTGGCAATTCCTCCTCGGGGCATAAAAGCCTAACGGAGAAGCATTTTTTAGTTCCATGAGATTTTGCATGCTTGTTTAGGAATGGACTAGGTGACCACATTTTCCATCCGCTCCTGAGGCATGGTTTTGTAAATTGGACCCCTAAATCCAAATGTTGCATTGCTTCTTACTAAGCAAAGCACTAGTTATCGAAATCGATGAAAAAACCGAGGGGTTGGAACTGGTAGTGAGGGGAGCTCTAGCTAAAATCCTATGCCAAGAATCCAACAAATACGATGGTTCCTCAATTTGAGTCTTGGTTTTCGTTTTATGCCCAGTTGCAAGTTGCATCCCAAACCATTTCGGGGACTCTTGGCAATTCCTCCTATGGGCATAAAAGCCTAATGGAGCAGCATTTTTGAGCTCCATGAGATGTTGAATGCTTGTTTAAACATGGACTAGGTGACCACATTTTCCATCCACTCCCAAGGCATGGTTTCGTAAATTGGACCACTAAATCCAAATGTTGCATTGCTTCTTAGTGAGCAAAGCACTAGTTATCAAAATCGATGAAAAAAACAACTTTCGAGGGGTTGGAACCTGGAGTGAGGGGTGCTCTAGCTAAAATCCTATCCCAGTAATCCATCGAATTC
Source organism: Picea engelmannii (assembly GCA_009831015.1). Classification (NCBI taxonomy): domain Eukaryota; kingdom Viridiplantae; phylum Streptophyta; class Pinopsida; order Pinales; family Pinaceae; genus Picea; species Picea engelmannii. The sequence goes on from ML777640.1 coordinate 705,826, forward strand.
GACTATTCCTCAATATGAGTCTCATTTTTCTTTTTATTCCCAATTGTAAGTCGCATCCCAAACCATTTCAAGGACTCTTGGCCAATTCCTCCTCAGGGCATAAAAACCTAAGGGAGCAACATTTTTTAGTTACGTGAGATGCTGCAAGCTTGTTTAGGCATGGAATATGTGACCACATTGTCCATCTTCTCCTGAGGCATGGTTTCATAAATTGGATCCTTTAATCCAAATGTTGCATTGCTTCAAACTAAGCAAAACACTAGTTCTCGAAATTGTTGAGTACTGCAAATTCTGAGGCATGGCACTCGGGAGTGAGGGGTGCTCTAGGTGAAATCATATCTCAGTAATCTATCAAATTCGATGGTTCCTTAATCCAAGTCTTGATATTCTCTATATGCCTAGTTGCAAGTCACATCCCAAACCATTTCGGGGACTCTTGGCCAATTCCTCCTCATGGCATAAAAACCTAACTGAGAAGCATTTTTGAGTTCCATGAGATGTTGCATGCTTGTTTAATCATGGAATAGGTGACCACATTTTCCATCCTCTATTGAGGCATGGTTTTGCAAATTGGAACCCTAAATCCAAATGTTGCATTGCTTCTTACTGACCAAAGCACTAGTTATCGAAATCGATGAAAAAAACAACTTCTAAGGGGTTGGAACTGGGAGTGAGGGGTGATATAGCTAAAATATTATGCCAGGAATCCAAAATATATGACGTTTCCTCAATCCAAGTCTCGGTTTTTGTTTTATGCCCAGTTGCAAGTCGCATCGCAAACCATTTCGGGGACTCTTGGCAATTCCTCCTCGGGGCATAAAAGCCTAACGGAGCAGCATTTTTGAGTTCTGTGAGATGCTGCAAGATTGTTTAGGCATGGAATAGGGGACTGTATTTTCCATCCTCTCCCAAGGCATGGTTTCATAAATTGGACTCCTTAATCCAAATGTTGGTTTGCTTCAAACTGAACAAAACACTAGTTCTCGAAATCAATGAGTAAAACAAATTTTGAGGGATTGGAACCGGGAGTGAGGGGTGCTCTAGATAAAATCCTATGTCAGGAATCCAACAGAGATGATGGTTCCTCAATTCAAGTCTTGGTTTTCATTTTATTCTCAGTTGCAAGTCGCATCCCAAACCATTTCGGGGATTCTTGGCCAATTCCCGCTCAGGGCATAAAAGACTAACGGAGCAACATTTTTGAGTTCCATGAGATGCTGCAAGCTTGTTTAGGCATGGACTAGGTGACCAAATTATCCATCCGCTTCTGAGGCATGGTTTCGTAAATTGGCCCCTTAATCCAAATGTTGCATTGCTTCAAACTGATCAAAACACCAGTTCTCGAAATCAATGATTAAAGAAACTTATGAGGCATGGCACCCATGACTGAGGGGTGCTCTAGAAGAAATCCTATCCCAGTAATCCATCGGAGTCAACAGTTCCTTAATCCGAGTCTCGATATTTGTTATATGCCAAGTTGCAAGTCGCATACCAAACCATTTCAGGGACTCTTGGCCAATTGATCCTCACATCATAAAAACCTAACGGAACAACACTTTTGAGTTTTGTGAGATGTTGCAAGATTGTTTAGGCGTGGACTAGGTGACTATATTTTCCATCCACTCCTGAGGCACAGTTTCATAAATTGGACCCCTTAATCCAAATGTTGGTTTGCTTCAAACTGAGAAAAACACTAGTTCTCGACATCAATGAGTAAAGCAACTTCTGAGGCATGGAAACTGGGAGTGAGGGGTGCTCTTGCTGAAATCCTATCCCAGGAATCCATCGGATTCGATGGTTCCTCAATCCAAGTCTCATTTTTCATTTTATGCCTAGTTACAAGTCACATCCCAAACCATTTTGGGGACTCTTGGCAAATTCCTCCTCAGGGCATAAAAGCCTAACGGAGCAACATTTTTGAGTTCCATGAGATGTTACATGCTTGTTTAGGAATGGACTAGGTGACCACATTGTCCATCCACTCCCGAGGCATGGTTTCGTAAATTGGACCCCTAAATCCAAATGTTGCATTGCTTCTTACTGAGCAAAGAACTAGTTATCGAAATCGATGAAAAAAACAACTTCCGAGTTGTTGGAACTAGGAGTGAGGGGTGCTCTAGCTAAAATCCTATGCCAGGAATCTAACAAAGATGACGGTTCCTCAATCCGAGTCTCATTTTTTTTTTATGCCCAATTGCAAATCACATCCCAAACCATTTCAGGGACTCTTGGTCAATTCCCCCTCAGGGCATAAAAGACTAACGGAGCAACGTTTTTTAGTTATGTGCGATGATGCAAGATTTTTTAGGCATGGAATAGGTGACCAAATTATCCATCCACTCCCGAGGCATGGTTTCGTAAATTGGACCCCTTAATCCAAATCTTGCATTGCTTCAAACTGAGCAAAACACTAGTTCTCGAAATCAATGAGTAAAGCAACTTCTGAGGCATGGCACCCAGGAGTGAGGGGTGGTCTAGCTGAAATCATATCACAGTAATCCATTGAAGTCGATGGTTCCTCAATCTGAGTCTCAGTTTTCGTTTTATGTCCAGTTGCAAGTCGCATCCCAAACCATTTCAGGGACTCTTGGCCAATTCCTCCTCGGGGCATAAAAACTAACTAAATTCTACATGTCTCTGTCAACTAACTACTATATCTTACTGCCTTGAAAAAAGACTACACCAATTTCAAATGCACATTAAGTTTAACAACCACTGCTTCCTACATAAAAATGTGGGTTTCACTATTGTTAATCATCCCCATAACTAACTTATTCTTCAACTTGGATTGAACAAAACTAATATTTGTATAGTTCTACTCTTGGCTTGAACAAAACTAATATTTGTATAGTTCTACTCTTGTCTTGAACAAAACTAATATTATTATAGTTCTACTCTTGGCTTTCCTTAGACATATTGTCAACTAAAGCACCCAATATTTGCAACACACCAACAGATGGTTAGATTTCTTACTCCATAACATTGAACCTCATCTTCAATGGACATTTCTTATAATAATTCTAATTTGCACAAATCCAGTAAACAAACCGTACTACTATTTTTTTCTTAGATCCATATGATAAATTTATCATGTCCTTAGTGTTATCACATTAATATGTCCTTAATATGTCCAAAATCAAGAGGCATAACACATTAAATTAGGTGGTTGACCACTAATATTGGTAATTTAACCCTAGTCTAATTGTGCATCCAAAACTAACGATATAAAAATTTTATTTAGAACTTTGAATATAGAAAAAAAAGTTCATAAATTCGAACTAGGATGATGATGGACTACTCACTAACAACACGTGCACATGCAACTGAAGGTACAACCAAACAGGCACCTGTCAGATATTTCTTCTTCCAGTGAGGAAACCTTAGGACAAATAGAGGGAAATGCGACTGCATCTAGTAGATATGATAACAAAACAAGAACTAGAGGTGAAAAAGTCAAAAGAAAATTTTGTAGACGCATGAATTTTTTTCTTGCCAAAGGAGGATCATGCTCTTATGATGATGAGAGCATAAGAGACATAGAGGTGCCACTTAGGTATAAGCATCTGGTGAAACAATGGGTACCTAAGGAACTACCTTCTATAGATGATGACTTCATTGTCAACAATAGGACATATCGCATTGCACCATCCTCCCTACATGGCTTGGGGCTATTTTCCATGGATGGAATAATTGTAAAATACAATATAGTAATTGAATTGATGGACTATGTCGGACTGTGTTACAATAACGATTGGATGCGGTTGGTCTGGTACATGCAAAGTATGCAGAGATATGCACTCGCCGCAAATTATATACAACTAATAAACAAGGATAAAAATAAGGGAGCGACTATCTATATTGATGGATGGCCTAAAGCTTCTGGAAATATTGCAGGGTTTATAAACAACACATGACCCGAGACAACAAACAAACAACCGAATTGCATATATGAGGGAAGTGAAGAGAATCAGGTAGTCTTGTGCGCAATAAAAAAGATAGCTCCCGGGGAAGAATTATTAGTGGATTACCATTTGAATCGAATAGAAACATTGACTAATGCAACGCCTCTTTAAGAAACCTCTATTTATTGCATTATATTTTTTTATTATCTTTAACATTATTGTAAATATTATCTTTAACATTGTTTTTTTGTTATCGTTAACAATTTTTTAAATATTTGGGGGTTCTATTATATTATAATGTGGCAGGATGATCGTGGAAAAGGGTCAACCACAGAACATGTAAATGATTATCAATTTCCACTTTCATTTTACGTGAATTTTATTATTTGCTTATATAATTTTATTGAAATAACATTGTTTATGTTGAAATTATATGTAGTATGTGGGCCATGTTGATCATGATTCCGTCGATGAGGAGGGGTTTTATTCATCCCCTGATTCGATGGTCTTAGTAAAAAAAATATCATTAAAGCGAACAAGGAACTTGCTAGCTTCTTAGATCATCCAGATCAAACTCATGATGTCGTAGCAAAGATCAATCTCCTTATGTCAAAACTTAACACATATAAGGTAATAACCATAATTTAAAGTGTTTTTTTTTAATGTACTCATATGTTCAATTATGAAACTTTGTTCTTTAACTTTTACATTATCTCACAAAAAAACATTTTCTTTTTTATAAAGAGATTTTTGGAGGCTTTTTAGCCCAGTGTTGGTAGTAGTGGCACTACAGAGACGCTACAGAGTCCTGATGCGGGTAGTCATACAACTGCTAGAGTACTATTTACTTCTCCATCTTCCACACCTAATTTAGATAGGAGCCATGACACGCACCGGTAGACATCCACACATCGATCAAAGTCTAGAGATGGTGGTAGAGATGAGGCTCATGGTGATGTGGTTGACATGGTTTCATTTCCTGGAGCTAGACATGTGACAAGCACGGGGACCCTTCCGTGCACATTTTTGGTCGACGATAATGGGCTTCCATTAAAACAATCAAGACTCTCAGGTAGTTTTAATTCATATTTTAATCGTTTAATGTTGTCCTTCTCATACACAAATCATCTAGATTATTAATTTTAAATTAATGATCATATCTTTTTGTGTGTAGGAAATGACCATTTTTATAGGCACCTAGAGAACAAGTCCTTGTTGATTTTTGGGGCAACCTTACGCATGAGGTGGAATTTCCAAAATTCCAACCTCAAAAAGGAACTTATGGATTATCTTGAAGGCCTCTTTGGAGTAGACACGTTCAATAAAAAAATGGTCACCTCTGCAGCGGGCGAATATTTGAAATATACGTGGGATGTTTATAGATGAAGCTTGGCAGGAAATCCTAGGCATGAGCATCCTCCCTCAATTCCAGAGAGAGAGTGGAAGGCGATCATTGATGATGAAAAAGAGAATATTTTGAAAAAATCAGGAGAACAAATAACTGGTACACCAAGGTAAATTACAATATTTTGATTTCAATACCAGCTTTATTTTTCTTTAAATCTAAATAAAAGTGTGGTTATATATAACATACTTGAAAATTTTGATGATAGGTTGTCTGACACTTCGAAGGAAACCAAAGCAAAGATCTCCAAACATGGCCAACACAAGCTAGGCTAGGGAGACTACTCGAGGTTACAATCACGAATCTTAGTACCCAAACATCTTAAGAATATTATTTGTATCACCTTACAACTTTCAGGTAATTGCAACCAAAAACATTAAAAATCATACCCTTATGCAATGCAGGGCGACGACTTCGGAACTAAAACAATGGAGGAAGACCTCCAACTTGATTACAAGTACGGTTATAAAGCCATGGTTGATCATAGGAAAATCATGGGGCAGACCCCGAGATCCATTTTGCGAGATAAGGTAAATAAAAATTAGCCCGCATTAACCTTTCATTTCTTATAAAATACGTAAATGTTTGATATTGTCCATAATTTAATGTCTTACTTTGTTTTAATCAAGGGAGCAGCACTATCAACGAAACCATTAGTATTGGACAACAAAGCGTTGATAGTGCAACGCAACCAAAAGGTCATGGTGCTCCTCAGCAGCCCCATCCTAGTGAGGTGCAGCCCCAAGATGTTCATGTGACTGAGACCCATGACGGTAAAATGGCTATATATTAATCATATACTTAATAATTATGTACTTATAAATTTTGACGTTTCAATGGCAGAGAATGTCATAGTTGATCCTCATTGACCTAAAGTTCAGGTGAACAGGTTGGCAGCCATTCCAACGGTGCCAACTAGAGGACCAGGTAAATAATTACATTGCAGAGTTTTCTTTTTAATATTAATGAACTACTTCAATGATATTTAAAATTTGGTCATATAAATTTAATATTTTTTGTTTTTGTAGGTGATGACCCCTCGCAGCAGCATCCATGCCATGGGTACGAGACCAGATGTACTCGGTGTGAAAGTATTGAAACAACATCAGCTGTTGAAGAGCACCCAGTAAATGAAGACATGGAGATGGATGAATTACTTAAGACCTAGAAAGCACAAAAGAAGACTAAAAGAAATTCATGATGTGTAATAATTTTATAAGACAATTAGATGTACATTATATAGCTGAACATGTAATGATGCATATAATGCATTGACATTATGGGTACTTTTTCATCTGATAATATACACAAGTCTATTTCTATGGCTTGTATATATCTGTGAATGTAATTTTGTTATACACTTAATGATCATTTTAGCTTCTCTTATAAGACTTCGTATATATTGATTCAATACTCCTTGGTTCTATTGGTTCTATTTCCCTTGACATACAATTTCTGCATCAATTTGTGGCTCCATGGATATCATCCTAGCGATTTGAAGGCATTGGTAAACGTGAAATTTAAGAGATTGAATTGTTCAAGTTTGGATTTAAATTTTACATGTTTGTTTGTTTGTGGTTTTCAAGAGTTCCAAACTTGTATCTCTTTGTCTTTTAAGAATGGCAATCTCTTTGTATTTTAAGATATAACATGAGAATCCAAGCAAGACCTAGTGCCTTGTGCTTGGGCTATGGAGTCTAGGCAACAAATAGAACTTGAATATGCAATATGCAACTTCCAAAATCTTGTGACATGATATATGCAACTTTGAAAGTCTTGTGACATGTGGCAAGCATCTTTTCCAAGAAATGTGCAAACTTTAAACTTGGTGCAACATGCAAAAAGAAAATTTTGGGAAGATGCAATAATAACTTTTAAGGATTAAACATGAGGCATTTGAAATGCCCATGTCAAACATTTTATAATATGTTTTCAGAGCATTACCCTTCTTTTCATTGTGTCTCACATGACAAAGAAACAAAATCACATTGCCATTGTCAATTTATATGTGGAGGGTTATTCAAGGTTTCAAGACTTTCTTCATATTTTCCTACTTTAATCCTCTCATGGTCATGTTAATCCATATAGAGGTCCATGATATAAACACTCATTGTTATAATGTTGACATAAATTCCAATCTTCACTTTGTCGATTAGAGGGAACAATTTTGGCAACAATTTAATGTTTTTAGTTCCATGAAATTTCTTTTGTTTCTGCAACAACATTAAGGATTAAACATGATGGGTTGGAAATGGCGATGTCAAACATTTACTATTTCACACATGTGCATCATCTCAATCTTCATGTCTACAATATGTGGAGGGTTATTCAAGGTTTCAAGACTTTCTTCATATTTTCCTACTTTAATCTTCTCATGGTCATGTTAATCCATATAGAGGTTCATGATATAAACACTCATTGTTATAATGTTGACATAAATTCAAATCTTCACTTTGTCGATTAGAGGGCACAATTTTGGCAACAATTTAATGTTTTTAGTTCCATGAAATTTCTTTTGTTTCTTCTACAACATGAGGGGTTGGAAATGGTGATGTCAAATATTTTATAATATTTTTTCATAGCATTACCCTTCTTTTCATTATGTCTTTACATTTTATAATCCATATAGAGGTTCATGATGTAAACACTCATTTTTATAATGTTGACATAAATTCCAATCTTCACTTTGTCAATTATAGGGCACAATTTTGGCAACAATTTAATGTTTTTACTTCCTTGAAATTTTTTTTGTTTCTTCATGTCTTTTGTTTCACATGTTCAAATATAGATGTAACAATTTGACCTCGAAATCTTAGGTTGAGGTTCATCCATATACATATAGATAGACATGAATTTGGGTACCTTAGAATTCTAGTGAAATACAAAGGACCAAAATCTTTAAGGGCTCCTTCTTTAATATTATAATTTTATTTTCTCAAAACCTAGTGTTGAATTTTTATTTAGGTCATCATCATATTTTTCTTATAGTTTCCTATGTAAACCTATTATTTCAACCTCCTTTTTTGGTTCCTCATGGACAAATTTCATAATTTTGTCATTGATGAGAGAAACCAATGTTATGGCCCTCGTTACTTGCCACTCGTGTTCTTCAATATCATACTTGATTCACATAACCTCATTAAGCATAGATGAAGGATAATTTCCTTTCACTTTGATTTAGCACCAATAATTTGATTATCATTGAACCCATGGTTAGTGTTAGATGCAATATATCCTTAATTTTGT